>PPKZ03000028.1:0-201022 GCA_003707675.3 Ambrosiozyma philentoma
ATTGATTGATTGATTGATTGATTGATTGTTTAGTTGACTAATTGTTGGGAAGAATTAATCAGTACTCAAAGGAAATTGTCTCCGTATTATATAATACCTAGTCCATCTACATTCCATTCATTAGTAGGATATTAAACAAGACGTAACGTAACGTAACGTAATTTATTTTAATAAGAATGCTACAGGGGAAATTCATACAGATATTCATTCATTACATTAGAATAAAGATAAGAAAAGCATAAGGAGAAACTAATCTACTATGACAGAAAGCGGGGATTCTTTGTGGTAATGAATGATACAGGAGCAAACCTTCATAGTTTTTGCTGACATGATTCAACTATTGTAGTGACAAACTTGATGAGAATGCTCACAGGAGTCCTGACAGGATCACATACTAGTGTGACAAACTTGACGAGAATGCTCACAGGAGTCCTGACAGGAGTCCTGATAGGATCCCACCCTAGTGTGACAAACTTAATGGGAATGCTCACAGGAGTCATGACAGGATCACATACTACTGTGACAAACTTGATGAGAATGCTCACAGGAGTCCTGACAGGAGTCCTGACAGGATCCCACCCTAGTGTGATAAACTTAATGGGAATGCTGACAGGAGTCATGACAGGATCCCACACTAGTGTGACAAATTTGATGGGAATGCTGAAAGGGGTCCTCATAGGATCACATACTACTGTGACAAACTTGATGAGATAACAGGCCAGACCGCCGCCGGTCCCAGTGGGGTGCCACGAGCGCGAGCGTGAGCACGAGCGTCAAGAGCGCGCCGCTACCAACTAGACTTAACAACGACACCCCCACAAAAAAAACAAGATGAACTCCTAACAAACTAAACTACCAAGAAACAAGCACAACACCGAATCACAGGGGGTGAACATTCATAGGAGGGCATTGGATGGTAGTTAACATCAAAGGAGGTTTGAAAACCAGTCTTTTGAATCATGACACCCAAACAGTCACCTTCAAAACTGTCGAAAATTGGAAATGAAGGCAAACTCCTAAAATTGGAAATGAAGGCAAACTCCTACTCCTAATTTATGCTTACGGGTATTGTGTTTTGAGCACATGTCCATTATGCACCACGGATTGCCCGTTAAGCAAATCGCACGTTTCCTTCTACTTCTACTTTTCAATATTTCATTTTCATCGATCATTCAATATTTGTCAGTTTTCGTATATAAATTGCATACAGAATAGCAAATTAATATAATATAAATAGTAAGATATCCCCAGCATGTTGCCAAGTTCTCCAAGCTCAGAAACAAAACGGACCTACAAATTCGTTGATCAGCACAAGCAATGGTTTCCTTATCAACTATCATTTCAATCGGCTTGGCTTTGTCAGATTCCGCTTTCGCTTTATTGGGTCCTAAACCTTATTCTCAGGAATCCAATGATCTATTCAATGTCTTACATTATTTAAGTACTGGTTCTCCAAACCATGAAGCTCCAGGTCTTGGTATTGACAAGACAACTCCAGACATCTGTACAATTGATCAAGCGCATTTAATTATGAGACATGGTGAAAGATATCCTACCAAGAGTACTGGTAAAACCTTAGAAAAATTATTAGAATCTTTAAAGAATGCTACTGCTCAATCCGATTCATATGGTGGTCCATTTGCATTTGTTCAAGATTATGATTACTTTGTTTCTAATTCTTCGTTATATGAGCAAGAAACTTTTTATGATATTTACTCTGGTTTGTTAGATGCCTTTAAATTTGGTTCCGAACTAAGATTAAGATACAATCATCTAGTTAACAATTCAGACATTACCCCAGTTTTCACTGCAGGTCAGAAGAGGGTTTATGATACAGCTGTTGCTTTTTCACAGGGTTTCTTTGGTAATGGTGTTGCAGGTGATTATCAATTAGTGGTGTTACCCGAAACTGCAGAATACGGTGCTAATTCATTAACTAATACTGAAGGTTGTCCAAATTTCCAACCTGATGATTATTCTGAAGCAATTTTAGAAGATGAAAAC
The DNA here is from genome assembly GCA_003707675.3 of Ambrosiozyma philentoma. NCBI lineage: Eukaryota > Fungi > Ascomycota > Pichiomycetes > Pichiales > Pichiaceae > Ambrosiozyma > Ambrosiozyma philentoma. The sequence continues at coordinate 2,005 of PPKZ03000028.1, forward strand.
TTAAGTTATGCTCAACAAGAAGCTGATAGATTGAATAGATTATCTGGCTTTAATTTGACAACAGATGACATTTTTAATATTGGTACCTATTGTGCTTATGAAACTAATGTTAAAGGAGAATCTAAATTCTGTGATGTTTTATCGATGAACGGTTTTGTTGCTTATGCATATCACCAAGATTTAGATAAGTGGTATAGTGAAGGTCCAGGTTACAATATGTCTTATGCTTCTGGTAGTGCTATAGCCAATGCTACTATTAAATTGTTGGACGAAGGTCCAAGTGAAGGTGAATTGTATCTTTCCTTTACCCATGACAATGATATTTTAAGATACGTTACTGGTTTAGGTTTATATGATAATGAGGAAGATCTACCAGTTGATCATATGGTTTTTGATAGAGCTTGGAAAACCAGCGATATTGTGCCATTGGGTGGTAGATTATTAACTGAAAGATTGTCATGTCATAATGAAACTTCAGGTGAAGATCAGTATTATGTTAGATTAATTTTAAATGATCAAGTTTTCCCAGTTCCTGGTTGTTTTGATGGTCCTGGTTATTCTTGTCCACTGGATGACTATATTTCCGGTGTTAAAGAAGGTTTAGTTGATTATGCTTCAGCTTGTGATATTACGGATGATACTCCAGCTTATTTATCCTTCTATTGGGATTGGGAAACCTCTGATTATCCAACTGTTGCTGATGAGGAGTAGATTGATGTTAAATATTTTAGTTCTTGAACGTTTTTTTCTTTAATTTGTCTTCTTTTTGACCTCTTAAAAAATTGCCTTTTTTGAATATGCCCCTGCTTGCTTTTGTTAAATTGTATACAAACATATCTTAATTCCTTTTAACTATAATCATTCAAAATAAAGCTTTACTATTTTCTACTAGAATACATCAAACAATAAATGTATTTTTTGAAAATTAATTAATAGGGTATATAAATAATTAACTATATGTATTCTACTAATTAAGACTTTTTATCCATCTAGTAGTTTGTTCAATTTTAAATGGAACGACAATTGAATTGGCATCTTCACTGGAATTACCAACAATAACCTCATAATCACCTTTTTCGGAGTTCCACTTACCATATTCCTCATCCCAATAAGAAGTAGCAGATAATAAATCCAACGACAAGTCAACCACTCTTTTTTCACCGACCCTTAAAAATTCCTTACTAAAAGCTTTCAATTCTTTAACTGGTCTTCTGATAGAAGAAGTAAGTGGAGAAACGTAAACTTGAACAACTTCAGCCCCATCAATATTCCCAGTATTAGTAACACTCAAAGAAATACTTAATTCACTATCTGATTTCTTTAAACTAACATCAGAGATCTTAAATGTGGAATAAGACAATCCATGACCAAATGGAAATAAAACCTCTCTCTTTGTGGTACTAAAGAATCTATAACCAACATAAACATCTTCACCATATAAAACTCTTCCTTTTTCAGCGCCATAATTAATAAAAGAAGGTGAATCTTCTAATCTTTTTGGGAAAGATAAAGGTAATTTACCAGATGGATTAATAACTCCAAATAGGGCGTCTGAGATACCATGACCAGTTTCATTACCCCCATAAGAAGTGTAAATCAGAGCCTTAGCTTTATGTTCCCAAGGCATTTCAACAGGAGTACCAGCCTGAATAACAACAACAGCATTATTGTTAGCATCTAAGACAGCTGAAATTAATTCATCGTTCAAACCAGGCAATTTCATATTTTTACGATCAGAACCTTCCGATTCCCACTCTTTGTTTAAACCAGAAACAAGAACCACCTGTTCGGCATTCCGGGCAGCATTAACAGCTTGAGCAATAGCTTCCTTTGGATCAATCTTAGGAGCACCACCAAACATGATACCACCACCACCAAAGAACTGCTTATTTTCAATAACTAGTTTTGAAGTAGCACCGGAACCAAATTCTAATCTTAATTTATAAGTTTTTCCTTCTGCGATATTGAATTGAGAAACAACTTCGGATGTACCTTTACCATAGAAAGATTCACCTTGAGTTTGTTCTGTAGCATTATCAACAATTAATTCATCATCAAGATATAGTTTTGCAGTACCAAAGACAGAAATACCAAAATCATAAATACCACCCACAACAGGAGTAAAATTTGTAGTTAATTGACCATAAAACAAAGTTTCATCCTTTAACTTTTTATTGTAGTAATCATTCATTCTAAAATATGAAATATCACGTAAATGAACATGATCAACTAGCTTTCTATCTTTAACATCCTCGGATTCATTAAATATTCTACAATCAGCACCACCAACCAATCCTTCGTCAGTCTTAAAATATTTATCCAATGGAGGTAAATAACGATGGGAATATGCACCAATCTCAAAAGAAACATTTGAGCCACCAACATGATCTGCAATTGCATCGTATGGAGATATTTTATAATAAGGAGTAGATAAAGCAGACCCACCACCAGAATAGGCTGTGTAAATAGCATTAGCACCAATAATCAAAACCTTCTTCTTATCAGACAGAGGTAAAACGCCATCGTCATTTTTCAACAAAACAGCAGCTTCACCAGCAGCCTTTCTTAATGTCTTTTGGTCTTCAGGAGTATTTCTAATGACTTCAGGAGCATTTTCAGGGACTCCAGAGTCGATAACAGAGTTAACAAACTCCAAAACATTCCTTGCTCTTTCATTTAATGTATCAAACGAAACCTTTTGAGAGAACAATGCATGATTTAATCTAACACCTCTCCATCTAGTAGGTCCTGGCATCTCCAAATCCAATCCGGCATTGACAGCGGCTGTAGTTGAATAGGTACCAGTCCAATCAGACATAACTAACCCTTTCCAATTCCATTCACCTCTTAGAATATCTTTTAATAAATGGGTGCTTTCACTCGCATGAATACCGTTAACTTTATTATAGGAAGTCATAACACCTCTCGGTTTTGATTCTTTAATAGCAATTTCAAAAGGTTTTAAATAAATCTCTCTGAGAGCACGTTGAGTGACAATTGAATTTTGTGAAAATCTCTCATGTTCTTGATCATTACAAACAAAATGTTTGATAGTAGCTGCTAAACCGGATTTTTGGAAACCATTGATGTAAGAAGCTGCCAATTTACCTGACAAATATGGATCTTCTGAAAATGACTCAAAACCACGACCACCTAATGGTGATCTTTGAATATTAACAGTTGGGCCTAGAATAGTATGAGCACCTTTAGCTTCACATTCGCCAGATAATAACTCACCTATTTCAAAAATTAGATCCGGATTCCAAGAAGAACCTAAACCCGTTTCAGTTGGAACAGTAGCTGTAGGGGTTGAATTGAAATGGTGTTGGCCTCTGACACCATTTGGACCATCTGAAGTTCGAATAGAAGGGACATTGAGTCTGTGGATCGGAAAGGTATGCCAGTAATCGACACCAGCAGTTAAATTGACCTTTTCTTCAATCGATAATTGAGAGAGCACCGAATTGACATCAAATTGTTTGGACATTAGGATCGTTTTTAATGTTATCTCTAACTGTGAAACATAAATTTGAGAATATACAGGAGAGATTGTCAAACTGGAATATCTAGCTCATATGTATATCATCTGAAGTACCTGTAAATTGTGTAATCGTGGGTGGATCTCTTGTAGAGAGGTAGCGATACGACCGTAAATTCGCAGTTGGTATGCACTTTGGTATGGTGAGTCATGACCTTAACCATCAAGTTGTAGTAGGATCTGTAGAATTAGAACCTCTAATTGGACAACGGTCAAATACCTTCCGATCATAGGCCTATCAAGATGAAGAAACTCCGAAAGATTCGTACCTTTAAAGAAGTTTGTGGGGCACCAGACGGCTGTTTCAAACTGCCTGCATGATTGAGGTATATTAATTCGCTCAATTCGCTCAATTCGCCCAAGCCATAGTCACTTAATTATTTACTCAAAGCTATAATATAATTACGAACTTATGTCGTATATATAAATCATGATCTATAAAATGTTAAAATGTTGTTGCTAGTGAATGAAAGAAAATATCGTTACAAGCAAAAGGTTAAAACTTAGATCCGTATTCGGAAACTAATGAAACTAATTTACCGTTTGGTTTGTTACCGCCAAATAATTGACCCCAGACTTCTGGGACTGTGTAGAATTTATCACCAGAAACATCTGCTATAGTGCAGTTGGTACCTTCTTTAAATTGGATCTTACCACCAGTTAAACCGCCGGCTAAAGTTTCAATAGCTTCTCCAAATTTGGCTTGATGATCGCCAACAATAAAACCACCAACTTTTAATCTCTTTGTGATAATAACAGGCCAGTTTCTGATTGCGAATTTACTACCATCGTTATAACCTGAAATGGCTCCACAAGCAATAATTCTTCCACCTTGGGCCATAACATTTAGCACTTGATCTAAAGTTTCCCCACCAACATTATCCCAAAACAAAGAAGCACCTCCATTTTCATTGGTTTCTTTCTTTAAGTCTTCAACAAAGTTAGCATCATTATAATTTAAGCAAATATCGGCACCAACACTTTCAACAAATTTGCATTTATCTTCTGATGACGAAATACCAATAATTTTCTTAGCGTTATAAATTTTCTTAGCCAATTGAACTACCATATTACCAGTAGCACCAGAAGCAGCAGAAACAATGACTGTATCAGTTGGTTTGATCTCTCCAATCTGCGTTAAACCAACCCAAGCAGTCAATGAAGTCATACCAAAAATAGTTAAATAATAGTACAATGGTAATTTCTTTGATAAATCAATCTTATTAAAAATTTGCTGTTCAACAATAACAGCAAATTTTGACCATTGAAGGAATCCATTAATCACATCACCAGGTTGATAATTTTTAATATCAGAACCAACAGCTATGATTTCAGCTAAGCCTAATGATTTAACTGGATCATCTTGTAAAACTGGTTTAACATAAGATGTTGCTGGATTTTGGTCTTTTTGCATCCAGCCCCTTTGAGTTGGGTCATTTGATAAATAAAGAATTTTAACTGCTATTTGATGTGACTTTAATGACTCGGTTGAAAAGGCTGATCTTTCAAGTTTGAATGTTGAACTTGGTGAATTGTAATCAAAGTCTAGTTCAGAGGTTGGTGGGTTCGCTAGGATGATTGTTTCGTTTTTTAATTCAGGCATTTGGTATTCGGTATGTTTAATTTATATTGGTTGCTAAGTCGTATATGATCAACTGGTAGGACTGTGCTACTTTCAGGGTATTTATATAAATATCGATGAGGTGTTTCCAGCTTTTTTTTTTTGGAAAATTAGTAATTCACTGTGACGCAAGTTACTCGCTCGGCTTCACTTCGGTAGCTCTATTGTCTTGGCATCCTCGGGTTTGGTTGCGCGTTGGTTAATTCCCGAGTTTATTCTCCGAATCCCATTACTAAGTTTATCTTAGAAAAATAGGTTAAAATGAAGCCTAGGGACACCCGAAACCCAAAATTCAAGACAGTGGAAGTTCTAAATAAAAGTTTAATCATTAAGAAGGACATACTTTTTCTTATTTCTTGAATTAAGAATACTAATGTAATTAATTACACTAAACGTTTAAAGAGTATTATAAGAGCATCGAAATCTAAGTTCAAGTTCTTAGCTCCTTAATAATATCTAAAGGGGACGTTCTATTATATATCTTAAGGATTTCTTTTGGTAATAAAGCTACCAGTTTAGGAAGTACTATTACTACAGTATTCTCTATATTACCTTATTGTGCATAAATATTTTGCCTTTAGTGTTACTCGCACATAATTGATAAAACATGAGAGAACCAAAAACTGAGAGAACCGGCTTCTATTCAATGAATATTTTAGCTTAGTGCACAATAAGGTAAATGGCTTACTTCTCACTGTTTTTTAAAAACTTTCCTTTTGGAGTTACAGTTTTTGATTGCTCTTATCTCCTTGTGAGGCTTAAGAGCTCTCGTTTAAAGCATACAATAACGACTCAAGTTCTACTTGATTTTTTTATAAAATTCAGTCTTATAAGGTTTTGAACTTTTAGCCGGAAAGAACCCCAATCCCTAGAGAATTTTAAATAGTTATGACCGCTAAACTTATTCTCCAATTTGGTCAGTACGACTATATGTTTCCAGCAGATAAAATAGATTATTTAGCTTTTTTGCTTCTAGAGCTTCAGAAAGTACTTCAGATTGACAATCGAAGTTCGATTTTGTAGTTATTGGTTGAAAAATGAAGTATAGAGTCCGACTGCTAAAATCTGACTTTCTTTACTGAAATATATTATATCATCTCCACAAGTATAATAACTAACTCTGAACAATATTGACTATTGAATACTTCAATAGTCATCACTCATCTAGCATCTCTACACCAGACAACTGTGGCAACTATGTCGACTTAGTCAACAATCCGCAACGTTAAATGATTCAGATGATGATCCAATCATGATCCATCAGCTGAGGTAAACTTCACGTGAATTTATTTTTGAACCATCCAAAAATTAATCACTATATCTTTTTCAGTGATCTAGCCACAAAAATGAATTATAAAACAAACATGATATCCCCCTTGAAGCAATTAATATCCATGGTATACTCCAAATAAAACTAATACAGGATCAACTGAAAAGGACATAGGAACTCCTGTTCATAACTTTTCTTAATCTAACGACAATGACTTCAGGACTACAACAGCAGCCGAACTTCATAATCATTGTTGCTGATGATTTAGGATTTACAGATACTTCAGCATTCGGTGGGGAAATTGAGACCCCAAATTTAAAGAAATTAGGATTGAATGGTTTAAGATTTACTGACTTCCATACAGCATCAGCATGTTCACCAACTAGATCAATGTTATTTTCAGGTACAGATAATCATATTGCTGGTTTAGGACAAATGGCTGAATTCGCAAGACAGATTCCTGAATTATTTAAAGATAAACCAGGTTATGAAGGTTATTTGAATTTTAAAGTTGCTGCGTTACCAGAAATCTTGAATGATAATGGCTACTATACATTCCAGTCTGGTAAATGGCATTTGGGATTACTGCCTGATCATTGGCCATCAAAACGAGGTTTTGAGAAATCTTTCACTTTATTACCTGGTGCAGGTAATCACTATAAGTATTTTCCCAAAGATCCAAAAACAGGTGAATACTCAATGTTTATGACTCCTTTATTCCAAGAAAATGATCAAAAATTAAATCCAGATGATTTACCAGAAGATTATTATAGTTCTGACTATTTCACTGATAAATTTCTAGATCAGTTAAATGATCCGGATAGAAAAGATAGACCATTTTTAGGTGCTTTAACCTATACTGCACCCCATTGGCCATTTCAAGCTCCTGATGATTTAATTGCAAAATATGATGGTGTTTATGATAATGGTCCTCATGTTTTAAGGTCTCAAAGGTTGGCCAATGCTGTCAAGCTAGGTTTAATTCCAGATGGTGTTGAGCCCCATAAAGTTGAAACTCAAAGAGATGTACCATGGGACCAATTAACTGATAAAGAAAAGAAAGTTGAAGCTAAAATCATGCAAGTTTATGCTGCTATGGTTGATCGTTTGGATCATAATATTGGTAGGGTAATTAAAGAACTAGAAGAGAAGGATGAATTAGATAATACATTCATTTTATTTATGTCTGATAATGGTGCGGAAGGCATGATGATGGAGGCTTTACCGTTACAAAATACTAAGTTTTCAGGAAATATTAAGAAAAATTATAATAATTCATTTGATAACATTGGTAAAAAAGATTCATTTGTTTGGTATTCTGATCAATGGGCACAAGCTGCAACTGCTCCCTCTTACATGTATAAAATGTGGGCAAGTGAAGGTGGTATCAGATGCCCATTGATTGTCCATCATCCAGAATTAATCAAAAACCCTGAAGTTAAACGCGAATTTACCACTGTTATGGATATTTTGCCAACTATTTTAGAATTAGCAGGTGTTCCGCACCCCGGTAAGAGGTTTAGAGGTAGAGATGTTGTTTCTCCTAGGGGTAAATCTTGGGTTCCTTATCTGAAAGGTCAAATTGATCATATTCATGACGAAGACACATTTACTGGTTGGGAATTGTTTGCTCAACAAGCAATTAGAAAAGGTGTTTACAAAGCTTTGTTTATTCCTAAACCAATGGGTCCACATAAATGGCAATTATTTGACTTAAAGGAAGATCCAGGCGAAATTAAAGATTTGGCTGAAGAATTTCCGGAGAAATTACAAGAGTTGTTAGACTTCTGGAGTATTTATGTTGCTGAGACTGGTTTAGTGGAATGCCACGATAAATTCTACGATGCTCTTCATGCTGTTTACTCGCCAACCCAAATTGAAGAGCTTCTTAGGTAGTATTTGTATGTTGTATAGTTTTATGATATTTTAACTCATTTTACAGCTTTATCTTACTTGATGTAATCGTATTATTTAATCATGAACGTAGGATAAATTTTGGCGAACTGTGGTGGCTTCGGTAGCGCGTCGCCACAACGGAAGCTAATCGGTAGTAAATTACTTAGTCCAAACGATTCAATTTATAAAGCTTGAACCACACCCAGAACTACCAACTGAACCTCCACTATGGCAGCTTCAAAAGATAGGGTTGGATCTTGCCTTATCTAAAAGATCACCGTTAACTGGAAAACAGAAGCAAAGCTTTCAAGGTTTTGCTAAACGGTGGAGCTCCCGCATCAACAATTGTTCAAAATGTAATTTAGACTTGTCCAGTTATGTGGCTCACTTCTCTTTTTCAGTTCCGTGTAACACCCATCATTGACTATGATAGAATGTCACGAGAATTGACTTATTCATCATTGAATTTTTACAATCATGGTCGACAACAGATATCTCTATTCAATCCATATAAAAGCCTAGATAAAGTACAACTAAATCAACCAAATACTTATATGCGACATCTTGATCCAGAACCAATCAAAGGCCATTAGTAAGTTGGATTTAATTTGCATAATGTTGTCCAAAGATACTCTAATAGAAGAATCTGCCAATTCAATTTCTCTTAATTACTCTGAAAGCAAAGAGCCTATCAATACGAACATTTTATTGGATACAGACAGCGGAAATTATGAAAAAGTTGTTCATGATTGGACTGAGAAAGAGGAGGCTAGAGCGTACTGGAAAGCAGATCTAATTGTTATGCCATTATTATTTTTTGCATTTTTCATTTTACAGATTGATAGAGGTAATGTTTCAAATGCTTTAACTGGTGGTATGACAAGTGAATTAAGACTAACTAACGAGATCATCAATACTGGTACAGGGTTATTCAATGTTGGAATTGTTGTTTTTGAGATTCCTGCAAATATTTTGTTACAAAAGTTTGGTCCTGCGAGATGGCTTTCATTTCAAATTGTTATCTGGTCAGTAGTTGCTACTCTGCAAGCTTGTATAACAAATCATAAGGGGTTTTTAGCTGCTAGATTTTTTATGGGAATGTTGGAGGCTGGTTATATTCCAGGAGGGCTTTATTACATTTCAACCTGGTATAAGAAAGAGCAATTGTCTATTCGTTATGGAATTTTTTTTATTGGTAATGTTTCAGCTTCTGCAGCTTCTGGTCTAATTGCCTCTGGAATTTTAAAACATCTCGCTGGACTACATGGAAAAGCTGGTTGGAAGTATATTTTCATCGTTGAAGGTGTCATGGGTATTGGTTATGGTTTAATTTTTGCTTTTTTTCTTCCAAATTCCCCTCAAGATCCAAGACCTTTTCATAGAGGTTTCAGACTATTCACCAAAAGAGAATCTCAAATTCTTAGAGGTGCAGCTTTATTGGATGATCCGGAAAAGGTTAATTCAGCCAAAGAAATTAGCTTCCGGGAATTGAAAGAGGTTTTATCAGATTGGAGAACTTGGTTGCATTTCCTATTCACGTTATCATACATGCAAAATATTCAAGCTCTTTCCACTTATGTTCCCACAATAGTTAAAAATATGGGCTACTCTGCTGTTAAAGCAAATGCCATGGCCTCAGTTGGTAATTGGATTGGCGTTGTTGTAGTTCTAAGTTCATTAATTTACATTCATTATTTTAAAAAATTATCTGTTCCTGCAATAGTTGTGGTTCTTGCCCAATTAATCTGTACTTCTTGTCTTTTGGGCTATTCAACAAAGCAAAACCCACATGGTAAGTATGCATTGTTAGTTGTGGTTATTGGATTTGATACAATTGGTCATATTATTAATTGTTCATGGGCTAGTGCTAATTCTAAAAAGCCAGCTCAAAGATCAATGAGGATGGCAATTATGGTTATGGCTGCTAATATGGCTGGTATTTGTGCTGGCCAAATTTTAAGAACTAAAGATGCTCCGCTGTATCATAATGCCTTTCTGGCTTTAACCGTTTTGAGTGCTTTTACATTAGCTGTACTGGTATTTATGATTGTCCAGTACATCTTGACAAATAAGAAATTAGACAGGAAATATCCCCAAACGGCTGATAGATTAGCCGATAAAGAAGATCTAACTGATTCTTCGTCTTATGAAAAACAAGGTGATATTAAATTTTATGTTGTTGGATCATTGGCAGAAAATAAGGAGAGAATTGATGAGCTCGTTTCTAGGCTAGTGAAAGGTGGCGAGCATGTTAACATTAGAAATGCCAATCAAAAAGTGATGACCTATGAAGAAGGTTTTCGTTACGTATATTAGAAAGTGCACTTTAATTTAGTTTATATTTTATTTAATTTAAGTTTTAACTTTGCTTTTCATTATATTATCAAGTCGCTTTTATTTGTGTGTTTAATGTAGATACACGTGTTCTGCAATATGGATTGTTGAAATAACGTAATCTGAAGCATTTGTCAACAATTTACATCAAAATATCTGCGCAGCCTGGTATAAACATAAAATAAATAAAAATATTAGATATCAATCCAAAAAAGAACTATAATTCAATAAACGAAACGGAAATGTGGATTTTCTAAATCAGTCATATCCTTCAAACCGTTGACAACACCTTCTAATTTCAAGCTTTCATCCTGGTCTGGATCTCCATGCTTCTCATTTCTTCTTTTATTCTCCCACCAGATGTAAATACCCAACATAATACCAATAACAATACAAGCAGCAAAAGTGCCCATAATAGTGGCAAGAGCTTTTGAATATTTTGGTGCATCACTGGAGTTAAAACAGAATGGACCAACAATGTTACCCACAGCAAAGGCAATTAAGACTACAGCATTTGTGAATGATTGTTTAGTGTGTCCTGCAATTAGTTGACCAGTCAAATTCATCATAAAAGGGAAAGCAGCAGAACAAGAGTTAATCATCCAATAAGCAAAAACTCTACCCCATTTATTAACATTTGTGGATTCCTCTGTACCATACACAATACCTATACCAATAATAGCAATAATCATAGGAATAATTAGACCAGCAACTCTCTGATTCTTAAAGTATATTCCAGTTAGTGCCCAAACCCACATCTGCCCAGCTGAGAAAAAAGACCCTGGTAAATTAACTAAAAGAGTGTCCCTTGACGAGAAATCAAACGATTTTAAGACAAGAGTATTGAAGTTGGTAAGACCACCATTAGGAATCATTGAAAAGAACATATAACAAATCAACAGATAAGTCTTTGGATCTTTACATGCATGCCAGACTTGATAGTTTTGCCATTGAACAGTCTTGATACCAGTCATGTTACCAGCAACTCTTTTAGCAGCAACCAATCTTTCATGAGGTGTCAGAAATTTTGCGTCCGCAGGTAAAGCTGGCAACATAAACCAAAGTAAAGTACCTAAAATAAATGAAATGATACCTAAAATCAAGTAGATATATTTCCAATCAGGTAAGGCACCATCAGCGTGAGTAATACCATAAGCAACCACCGAAAAGACGATATATAAGGCACCTTGACCCGACGCAAAACATAAGAATCTAAATGGTTGTTCTTCCTTTGTATACCAATTACCAAGATAAGTAATACAAGCAGCTGATATTGGTGCCTCAGTAATACCTAATAAGAAACGGATAATTAAGATACCAGTATAATTTTCCAAACCAAGATGGCCGAACATTAAAATAGACCACAGTAAACACACAATACTGATTATTTTCGAAACTGAAAACTTGTGAACAATAACATTTGCCGGATATTCAGCTCCTAAATAGCCAAAGTAGAAAATTGAACTAACCCAACTATATTGAGCACCTGAAATATGAGTGTCTCCCTTAAAATTCATCATAACAGCCCAAGAAAGCGAGGCTTTATCGACGAAGTTAAAACCATAAACACAAAAAATTAAAGGCATGAATCTCCAATCAAGTTTTCTTAAGACTCTTCTGTTTTCCTCGGGTGAAATCTCTTCATCAATATGACCTTTTAACAGTTCATAAGCTTTATCACGAATTTGTTTTTCTTCGTCTTGAGTAACAACTGAAGCAATAACTTCGACAGTTTTCGCACCTTTTTCCTCAATAATTGAAGCAGGTGAAGAAGCAGTTGGAGTTTTAATTTCTTTGATACCCATGTTAAGTAGATGTGAATTTCTAGTAGTTTTAGTTTGAAAACTCGTAACGACTTAGCTAACATAGATTGTCTGGAATCAAGTAACTTTAAATAGTTTTTTCTGTTGAATTGCTTCGAGAACACACGATTGTAGAGGTGATGAATATGACAGCCCGATAGATTGGAAAGTCATGATAAGATCAATGACAGCTTTACAGTCTACGATAAACAAGCTGTTGAGAAAGATAAGACTGACATGCCCAAACGGCCCCGATCAATGTCAAAAACCCAGGCACAGGTGCCCTCTGGTAACTGAATCCCGGAAAGTCAAATACCGGACAAAAATATAGGTGTCGCTAATCTTGCGCCTAAGTTCAGAAAGGGAAAATACTAGCTCGTCCAAGTTACGGATTTAACGAAATCTCCTTCTGCTTGGGACCGTACTTCGACAATAATGAGGATAGGACTTTTCCTGTTAACTTTAATGGGGTTCAGTGTCACTTCCTTATGAAATATCACCTATTCCAAAGATCAAGATGAGTGTAATGTATAGTCATAAAAGGGTGCATACGAGAGGAAACAATTGGTAATTACGAGCCCAACCCCAAATCTCTCGGAGCTGGGGTTCCGTTGATAAGTATCTCCTCTTACCTCCCAATTCAAATTTAACCGACTACGAGATCTACAATTAATATCAATCAATACAACAAACATCAACAGTTCTCTTCCCAATTCTTCTTCTGAATAACTTGAAAGCATTCAAGTCACTCCACTTTCGGACCCTACGCTACCGCTCAAGGCATTCAAAGTATAAATCAGACACAACCCCCAGAGCTTAACTTGCTAGGGATAACAGTTAATTAATCATATACTTCTAAAGATATCAGTTGAATCCTTATTAGACCTCCAAGCATGTCATCAAAATATCTGCCTCACCCAAATCCAATGAAGTCATTCTGGTTAACAGCAGAAGATCCAGAATTTGCCAATTTAAGAAGCACACCAGAATTACCTAAAGAAGTTGATATAGTTATCGTTGGTTCTGGGTATGCTGGGACTACAATTTCCTACTACTTATTACAGGATAAATCAGTTGATCCACATTCAATGTTGATGCTAGAAGCCAGAACTGTTTGCAGCGGTGCAACGGCAAGAAATGGTGGTCATTTGAAGAAAGATCACTATCATGCACACAACACTTTCAAAGCTAGATTTGGTGAGAAAGGTGCCGCTGAGATTTTTAACTTTGAGCACGACCATATTAAAGCTATGAAAGAATTGATTGAAAAAGAAAATATTGACTGTGATTTTGTTTTAACTAGAGCTTGTGATGTCCATTTAACCCCCAAGGCTGTGCAAAATGCAATTTCAAACTATAATTCAATGTTGACTAATCCCTATGTTAAGAATAAAGACGATATTCAAATTAAATATGGCGAAGAAGCTAGGGTTATTTCTAAAGTTGAGAATTCTCCAGTTTGTTTAACTTATACTGCTGGTCACCTATGGCCTTATAAATTAATGGTTGCAATTCTTAAGAAAAATATTCAAAAGGGTTTGAACTTGCAAACAAATACTCCAGTTTTAGGAACCGCTAAATTATCCGACGGTCGCTATTTGGTCAAAACTAAAAGAGGTGATGTTATTGCTAAAAAGGTTATTTTGGCTACTAATGCTTACACTGCTTCAGTTGAACCAAAGTTTGAAAACAAAATTGTTCCAATCAAGGGTGCTTGCTCTCATATTGTTTCAGCAGACCCAAAAAAGCGTACTCCACACTTAACCAACACTTACGGTATTAGAATGGGTGGAGCAGATGGTGACTATTTAATTAATAGACCTGATGGATCAATTATTGTTGGTGGTGCAAAGAAACATATCTTCCCTTACAAAAATCTATTCTATAATGTTACTGATGATAGTGATTTAATCCCAAATACTAAGGAATATTTTGATGATTATATGAAGAAAAGATTTTACACTTGGAAAGACTTTGATGAGAAGACTAATCAAGTTTGGAGTGGTATTTTAGGTTACTCTGATGATAGCTTACCTTATGTTGGTGAGTTGCCTGGCGATAAAAACAAATTTATTCTAGCAGGCTTTCACGGTCACGGTATGCCTCGTGTGTTATTAAGTGCCAAAGCACTAGCTGCTACTGTTACCGGTAAAAAGAAAGATTTAGACATTCCAACTGCCTTTAAGATTACAGAATTTCGTATGAAGAATACCCAAAATAACATTCTGAAAAATTTGTCCACTCCAACTACTGAGAAACCTAAGTTATGATATTTACTTTATTTATATTTGCATTTATACTTTCCATACTATTCTTTTAAACTAACAATGATTAAGTTATTAAATAAATCACTAAAGTCCGCTTCCGTTGCTAAACGATCTAAGTTATTTAAGTTTGTCTCAGACTTTTCCCTTCAATATATGTCGTATATATTTCTTTACCAATCTGTCGGACATTTTAGCGTACAGAGTTAATCGCATTTTTAGCGATACAACAATCTCAGATCGCATTTACGAAATTTAAGATTTAAGCGACTGAAAGTGCCTCCACCTTATCTAGTGGCATGTTTTCGGGCCGAGCAGGAGATGGCTTTCCGGGTCCCCTGTTCAGGCACGGATCAATCGATAGCCACTTTCATTTCGACCCCCCTCATAATCGAAATAAACGTCATATATAATGGAATTGAACTCCATCTTATTTCAAATATTTTCTGTGATCCTAGTTACATAATAGAAAGCATCATCCAATTGAGTTGATACTAATCTTAGCTCCTTCGTTTCTGCAAGTCTTACTCTGTTTCAGAATCCATCAATCTGTTCAAATAATTGCAACAACTAATTAAAAATCATTAAGTCATGCCTGATATTGTTTTTGACATTGTGGGAACTTGTATTAGTTATGAAAAAGTCATTTCTGGAATTCAAACACGTTTAGGTGATAAGTTCAAGGAAGCCGGTATTGAAACCAGATTATTCTTTTTCTTTTGGTTAGCTGGTTGTGAAAGAGATTACTCATACTTGTCTCAATGTGGTCAATATCAACCTTTTCAAGCAATTTTTAAATACACCTTTTACAGATCCTTATTTTTTGCTGGTGTTAAGAAACCAAGAGAATTTGCTTCTGAAGAAGATTTGGACTTTATTTATGGTGAATGGTTTAAACTAGAAGGTAGACCAGAATTAAAAGAAATGTTTAAAATTTTAAGAGACTACGGTTTCACAATTTGGTGCTTAACTGATGCTTCTCATGAAAGAGTTGCTGGTTATTTCAAGAGATCCGGTGTTGACATGCCTGATGAAAACTTGATTTCTTGTGATTCAATTGGTGCCGGTAAGCCTGAAGCTGCAGTTTACAAGTTCATTGCAAACAAAATTCCATCTTCTGGTAATGATGCATTTTTTGCTGCTGCTCATATGTGGGATTCAATTGCTGCTAAGCAAGGTGGTTTTATCACTGCATGGTCAAATGTCCATGAATTAGAACCATGCCTTGAAGTGTTTGGATCTCCTGATATTCTTGCTGAAGGTTTAGTTGACATGGCAAACAAGATCATTGCCAAACACAAGGAACTAAAAGGTATTAGTTAGGTGATTTGAGCATTCTACTTTTTACTTTTTCTTTTATATAAAAACTTACTTTAATAGAGCAATTTAAGTAATAATGTCTTCACTCTTTAGTGGTTATATAAAGAGGTCGGCGACGCGCGTCGCTTCCTAATGCTGAAGTTTCGATTTCCCACCAAAAGATATTCAATTGACAACGAGATCACAATCACCAGGGAACAACTTAACACAGACTAGAACGCCACCGTCTTGGTCAATGATGCTAACTCTCTATCCACTAGGTCATAATAGGAAAACTTATAACAATCATTAAGCGTACATATAGTGCACATCTTCACTTTAAAATAAACACATGTTTCTCCAGCAGAACCTAAAGATTCGTCGTTGTCTTGCCTGCAAAAAACGGAAAAAGAAGTGCCAAATAGAAGATAACTCAGAGAAATGTGTTTATTGCAGTGGTAAAGGCATTGATTGCAAATTTGAGGATTTTGAAATTTCGAAATATATCAATGGAAGAATAGTTAAACCCAATAGCTTGAAAAAACAAGCGAACAATAAAAACAAGAAAAAGCCATCAAAAACGATAAAACCAATTACTCCTCCTGGTGATGGTAATTTATCTTCTGTGGGTGTTCCAATTATTCATATCCCAGTTCATTCGTTAGATAACTCGAATGGTACTCCAACAATACACCAAGAAATAGAACATGTCAAAGTTCTTAATGACGATACAATTTTAGATGCCTCATTTTCATTATTTGATTTTATCTTGTCTGGTACAAGAGTCAAATTACTAGATTTCAAAACCTGTGATGTTGAAAAGGATAGACTTCATATAGCCACCTCCAATATAATTGCTAGAAAAAATGAAGCAATTGAAACCCTTAAGGCTTACCAAAAGCCATTACCAAGTGGTGCTACAAAAGGCTTCACGAAAAAATTATTGCATGCAGTATCCAATTCTGTTGATGATGTTGAATTAGATGTTGACATTTCAGGTTTGAAAAACGTTATGTTCATTGCAGAAGCGGCTGTTACAACTGAAGTTAATGGACAAAAATTTGTCAATTTACCTGATTTTATAAGTAAAGAACTTTCAGATATTTTATTTGGTCACTTTTGTGATATTGCACGTGAAACCAAAGTAACATCACATTCAAGAATTAGTCTTTTAAAGGTTGTTCTTCCATTAATTTTCGGTAACATAACTGTTTTAAAATGTGCTTTACTTTTATCATACTATCATATTTTAGGAACCGAAACAATTCCAAACTTCGATAAATTTCAAGAGGAAATGTATTCGTTACACGTTGAGATACTTCACGAATTAAAGGCACGTCTTGATTATTACTCTTCAGTATGTTGTGATCATTCATTACTAATAGTTTACTTATTATTAACTATTGAAATTTTAAATGGTGCTAGGACAACATTATGGAAAAAGTTATTAGGATTAGCACAAGCAATGATTTCATTAAGAGGTGGAGTGTATAAACTAGCTGAAAGTTTAACTGGGCTTTGTTTACTAAAATTAATGTCGATTCAAATTTGTACTGAAATTTATTTAGAAAGTGATGGTACCCCTATTAGTTTACCTGACTTGTTACATATTTTAAAAACTAAGACTGAATTTGAGTTTTATGATAATTTTAATTATAAGTATTCATTAACATTAACAGAACTAAGTCCCATAATTGAACTATATGGAAATATATCAAGTGTTAATAGAATGATGTTAGTATCATTTGGATCAGTTTCATACGACAGCATAATTGATTATAACTCAGTTAACGTGGGCAATATGAATAATGTCTTTGAGAGTGCAGCAAATATCCCAATAAGAATAGAACAATTGGAATCTGGAATTCCAGCGTTAGATATTTCTGAAATTCATAAAGCACAATTAATTTTTGCAATCCATGCATCTGAATTATTTCTTGACCAGACGGTTCATAAACAAATATCAATATGTCCTAAAACAGTTTTAAAAGTTAAGAAATTATTGAGCGAAGTTGAAAATATATTTAGATTGCTAAGTTCATCATCACAGGAAGAATTGCGATGTACTTGTATTTTATCGTTACCATTATTTTGTCTTGGAGTTGATTTGTTATCTCCTAGAGTCAGGGATTGGTATATAAATCAATTATCTGGATTGCTGAGAAAGTCGAAGAGAAAGATGATTCAAACTATTATTTTCCTCCTACATAAGGTTTGGGAGTTAAATAAAGATGGTTCCTCTTGTGTAGATTGGAAGACATTATCTGATATTCATTGCGCTTACATTTCTTTAGCTTGTTAAGCTCTTCTTTTTTGTTTACCATCTGTTTTTTTGCTTTTAGGTTCATTTTCGTTTCATAGGTTTTCTTTGATTTTGGTTTAGCTACAGGTCCGTTTCATAATTTACTTTTAATTTTAATTTTTAAATATCGTAAAAGGTGAATTTAAATTATCTCATACACTAAATCATAAAAAGAATGATGCAAAGCTAAAGAATGTTCAAAGCAGTAAATTTTACTAAGCTTAGAGAAAACCTGGAAGTAAAAACAATATGGGAAATACAACAAAAAAAGAAGCCTAAAGAACATATTTAAATGATGGATTTTGTTGATCTGTCAGATCACCAAAAGATAAATGAGCCTCATCTGCGTGAATAGCATCTTGAGCATCAGCGTCCTTTTTCTTATTTCTAAAATAATAGATGACTAATAAAGTAGCTGGAGTAATGACAGTTAGAAGGTAAGTACCAACCATAGCTTTCTTTGCAGTAGGATAGCTAGCAGATTCCTCGCTACCTAAAAACATTTGCGGTCCAATCATGTTACCAACACAGAAGCCAATTAAGAAGGTAGTATTAGCAGTAATCTTCTTGGTATGACCAGCAACATTGGAAGAAACAACAGAACTCATACACGCCCAACTTGCAGTAGTGAAGTAAGTAATAAAATAACCAGTTAACTTAGCTCCTTTTGGTGGGGCAAATGCCAACATACATAAACAAATGAAAATAATGCAATTGATGAGCATGGCAACTGCCAATCTACTTTTAATAAGATACTTATTAACATATGCAAAGAATAGGGGAAAGACAATGTCAACACCAGAACCAACCATGTTTAGGAGTAAAGATTGACCAGTTGGAAATTTGAATTGTTCATGTAATAAAATGGAGCCAAAGTTACCTAAAGAACCATTAGTAATACCATAACCCATCATGTAAAAAAAGAAAAGATAAATACAAGGATCAGATATGGCCTCTTTCAATTGAGAGACTTTAAATTGTTTATTACCAAACCCAGTTCTATTTTTTCTAATTCTTTCAACAGTGTATCTTTTTTCTTCAGAATTTAAGAACCAAGCCTTAGTTGGAATATCAGGGATATGGAAATAAGAAACAATTGCAAAAAAGATGGTAATAACTCCAGTGACGATATAAAGTAATCTCCAAGGAGCTAGAGCATAAGAATCTTGATGTTTGTAGAAACCGTAGGCAATACCCGATCCAAGCATAGTACCAAACCCTTGCATACCAAGCCAAACAGCAGATCTGATATATTGTTCATCCTTTCGGTAATATTGAGATGTCATAATCATGTAACTCGGATCCATGAATGACTCAAAAATACCTAAAAGTGTACGGCATAACAAGAAAGTGGCGGATGAATTACAAGCACCATGGCAACAAATAACTATACCCCAACCAATGATGGCAAAAGATAAAGTTTGTGATAATGGGAATCTTTGAAGAAGCATATTGGCTGGATATTCAAAAAATAAATAACCTAGGTAGAAAGAACTGGCCACCCAAGAGTATTCTTTAGATGTCATCTCTAAATCAGTTCTTAACCCAACAATAGATGCGTAAGAATTTGTGGACTTATCCATCAATTGGCAAGACATCAAAATACACATCATCGGCAAGATAAACAAGTCAATCTTTCTAACCAACTTTTTCTCTTTAACTGGATCCAACTCTATACCTTCGGAGGCCAAACCATATTCGAAAGCCTGATCAACTACTTTTTTTTCTTCTTGAGAGAGAACTCCAGTTAATTTGATCTCTTCATCTTCGTGGGTATGATGAGTTGTATTAGAGGCTAAATGCTTGACCTTGGAAAAAACACCAGTGATCTTTGTTTGTTCAACGTCGTGTGTGTGGGCGGATGAGACCACCGCTTTCTCGTCTTCGGAGGAGGACATAATAGGTGCTTGTCAAGTAGTTGAGTTAAGCGATTCAGTGTATCTTCACACAGCACGCGACAAGACCATGAAATAACACAAGCAAAGGGAAAACAAGCACTTTTTTATACTCCACATGTGGAGATGACGCTTGATGACTCAGGAAGCCTGCAAAGGGAAGATAAAGAGGTTCGTTGAGGACTGTGAGCTTCTCTCTTTCAGACTTAGAGATAAGGCGCTCGCTGAGAAAGGGCGTGCACCAACCGGTCACATGCACTGTCGCTGTTCCTACTAAATACGGAAGGAGTGACGACAAGCCGCAGCGGGTCCGGCCGCCAGAGTTGTTCCGACGTCTTGGTGTCATCCTAGCTAGAGATATATATAAAAGCGGTACTCCTGATTCTTGAATTTATACCACCTGATTCAACAGCTATCATCTAGCTCTATCCACACAGACAATGACATCCATTAATAAGGACTCGAAAATCATCCTTGTTGGAGCAGGCGTCTTTGGCTTATCAAACGCTCTACACCTATCTAAAAATGGGTACAAAAACATCACCGTTATCGATAGATTGGATTTTGAAGCTAACGACTACACATTATTGAAAGGTGCAGATACTGCTTCCGCTGATATCAACAAGGTCTTTAGAGCCCAGTATGCCGAAAAGAAACATTATCAAGATCTAGCTTTTGAAGCATTCGAGGTCTGGCAACAATGGAATAGAGACATTAAGTTATTACCTCCTGGAGAAGCTAAAAAATACACAGATCTAAGAGTTATTGACTTATGTGGTATGCTCAGATTAGATGATCAAATTGGCTGGGAAGAAATGGCTTCAAGAGCAAATTTTGAAAAGGAAGGTTTGAGTGCTTTACGTTTTGATATCAATAATCCTGATGACGTTAAAAGGGCTAAGGCAGCTGGATTTGGTTCAAAAGTTCAATTTGCTTTAGATTTGAAGAATTCAAGAGTTCCAGAGATGGAAGGTGCTTTAGACGTTACTTCTGGAGTTTTGTATGCCTCTAGAGCTTTACAATTTGCTAAATATTTGTGTGAATTGAAAGGTGTTAAGTTTGTTTTAGGTGGTCCCAAGGGTACCTTCAAGGATTACATTTACAAAGATGGTTCAACTATTGTTGGGATAGTTACTGCTGAAGGCAAGAGCTATGAGGCAGATTTGGTCGTTATAAACTGTGGTCCATGGTCAACTAAGCTGGTTCCTGAATTGGATGGCATTAATGAAGGTACTGGTGGTAATATTTTAATCGCTAAAATCCCTGAATCTCGTAAAGATTTAAGAGTCAAGTACTCCTCTTCAAATTTTCCAATGCTGGGTTGGAAAACTGGCCACTCAAGAGAACACGATTACTTAGGTGGAATGTTTATGTTTCCAATGTTAGAACCAGAAGGTTATATGAAAATTATCGTTAGGCAAACCAAGTATACGAACCCAATTAAATTAGGAAACGGTAGAGTTGTTTCAATTCCAAAAACTTCAAACAGTGTCCCGCCTTCAAAGTTTTTAACTAAACACATCGTTTCCCAAGTTAAGAAATGGTTAAATATCTTCTTCCCTGATTTAGTTGACCTAAATTGGGAAAGTAGATTATTATGGTATACTGATACTATCAACAATGATTACATTTATGATTTTGTTCCTGGTAAGAAAGGTTTATTTGTTGCATGTGGTGGCTCAGGGCATGCTTTTAAGATGTTGCCAGTTCTAGGTAAGTTCTTGGTTGATAAGATTGAAGGCCGTGAGAATATGTACACCAAGCTATTTGCTTGGAGATATCCGAAGGACTTTGAGGGAGATCCAAATGGTTTGAAGGATGGTTTAAATGGTGAGAGAGTTTATGCTAAACAAATTATGGCTACTGCTGAAGACTACAAGTTCGATACTAAGTCTAAGCTTTAGATAGTCTTTCGTTTCATTTAAAGTTTACATTACTATTATTCGTTTTTTATTTCATATTATTATAGCCTTTTAAATCTAATTTAGTACTATATCCATTTGATGGTATATTTCAAAAATCAATTGGTATCTAATGAGTAAATTAAATATCTCTTATTAGCGGTTTCTTCCCGACAATTACATAGTCTTCTTCCTCTCCTCACTACATTGATAAATTAGCGGGCATTTCAGTCCAACTTTACTGGGTGTTCGTTCTCTCTTTAGGGTGCATCTCCACAAGTTCAGATTGGTGCGTTTAGAGCAACTCATCCTTCCTTATGACTCTGTCCTAGACTGTCCTCATTACCGTATCTTTATTTCAGTAAAAATGTTAGGCTAACCTAGTATCTTGTTAGCTAGTAGTCCATAGATAAGCTAATTATCGGGTTTCACATATCACGAACCCGAACCCCCGCCAATTAAGCGTAATCAGATGCATGATGGCTGATTGTTGTTTCAGTTGAGGTATTTATTAGCGCTACATCAGCGAAGTTGATCTTGTCGCCCACTTTTCCCAATTGGGAATCTAGGCCCTGACGTTACTCTAATCAGTTGAAAGGCTATATAGTCTCCCCAATCTCCACCTTCAGTTTGTTTGGCCTGGAGATAAGGGAGAATGAACTAATAAGCTCGATTCATCAAAAATAGACTCTAACCATGGACAATTATAAAGAAATTATCATCATTGGAGCAGGCATCTTTGGTATTTCCACAGCTATCGCATTTGGTGAAAGATATCCCCACGTTTCAATTCATGTTATTGATAGATACGAACCCCCTGTCCCAGATTCAACTTCAGTCGACACTACAAGATGTATCAGGGTTGATTATAAAGATGAAACTTATTACAAATTGGCTTATGAGTCTATGCAGAAGATTAAGAAAGATCCTACAATTTCAAAGTTTTTCCATCAAACAGGTATGTCCTTTGTTTATGATGGTAAACATGATAAATGGGAAAATATCTATTTAACTGGTAAAGATTCGGCTGAGAAATGTAATGAAGGCTTGAAAGATATGATGGTCTATTATAATAATCATGAAGAGGTGTTTAGAAGAATTCATGGCGAAACCTCATCACCAACTGATGAAAAAACATTGGAAAGACCTACATGGTGGAATAAAGGTTACACTAACTTATCAAATGGATTTATTGACGCTGGTTTGAGTATGAAAGCTTATTATGAACGCGCCAAATCTTTTCAAAATATTAAATTTACATTTTGTGAGGTTGAGGAGTTAGAATACTTTGAGAACTCAAAAAAGGTTAAAGGTGTCAAGCTCACAAATGGTGATTCATATTCTGCTGACCTAGTCATTGTTGCTGCCGGTGCATGGAGTTGCAAGCTAGTAAATTTAGAAAACCTTTGTAAATCGAGTGCAATTGAAGTTGCCTGGTATAAAGTTACTCCTGAAGAAGAAAAGAAATGGAGCAATATGTCAATTACTACCAACTTATCAACAGGTATCAATATATTTCCACCCTATAATGGTGAGATTAAAACCTTAAGAAGATCAGCTGGATATAAGAATACTATCCAAATCAATGATCCAAACCCATTATCAAAAGAGAAACAAGAAATTTCTTATCCTAGAACAACCATGGATCACCCAACTGATTGGATTCCACTAGATGCCGAAATTGCTATTAGATCCAATTTAAAAGAGATCATGCCATCTTTATTTAAAAGACCTTTTGATAGAACCAAGTTATGTTGGCTAACTCAAACTCCCACGGCTAATTTCTTGATTGATTATCACCCAAATAGTGAAAATGTCTTATTGGCAACTGGTGGCTCAGCTCATGCCTGGAAATTTGTTCCAATTCTTGGTGATAAGATTGTTGATTTTGCTGAAGGCAAATTAAGTCCTGAACTTGTTGAAAAGTGGAGTTGGAAAGAAAAGTTATCGGTTGATGATGATAACGGTAGCGCGCCGCGTATGGATGGGGAAGCTCAAGAAATATGTGAAGTTATCAGAAGTTCTGATGATATTGAAGAATTGGCTGACCTGTATATTTAGGCGTTTTTCGTGTAATTCATCAATGGAGCAATCTGGTATATTTTCAAGAATAGCGTAGCATGCATGGAAGCCGGCTAAAAATAGGGCCGGGGTTTCGGGCTTGGCTGGGCCTTCGAGTCAGGCACAGGAACCGATCGACGCCCCGGGTTACTGAAGTGGTGTTGACTTGGTCATGATCTTCAACAGGCTAGCTCCCATCCAAAGGTGCTGACTTTCCAGAATCTAAACCGGATTACAGGTACTAAAAATAAATCTATAGTATTAGAAATTACCACTTATTCTCAGCCAGTTGAAGTTAGAAAAGGATCAACTCAATATATTTCAGTGCCATATCGATACGTGTAATAGGTCAACCACAAGTTGCGTCTTCTTCATCATTATTTGCTGCGTTCAGCATAACGTAATATCCTTGGGGATTGTACTTAATTAGATTATTAGTACAGCAGTAAGTATTATCATAACTTGATAAATATATAAGAGTGACTTTTACTTCAATATGAACTTCAATAGCCTCAGTGGAAGTCAATAATTTAAGGGAAGCAAAAATGGTAGCAGCTAAGGTCCATTAATACAGATTTAAAAGGTGATATTTACTTGTATGGCATGCTAAGGGATTGGTGATAGGCTTAAATAGCTAAGTAAATAGTAATCCAAATAGCAGTAAAATATCTTTGCTTTTACAGCCTACAAGACAAATGTTTTTAACTATAAGCTTAGACTTAAACATCATATAAAGACTTATACTTATATCCTTTTTAACTCATACTGACTGGGCTAAACTCATGATATAACACTAATTCGCTACATAAAATACAGTTGGTATGCTCAGCCCTGCAGACACTTCAGGGATTCAACGACGAATGAAAATGAACTTGGGGAATATTTATAGCACGAGTTCCGGAGTCTCCATATTAAAGAAATGATCAATTCTTGCCAGAGCCTAGTAAATAAGTCGAATTACAAATTAAGGGTGGCTGTATTGCAATTGGTACAGTGATATATTATACTAATAATGGATCACTTTATTCGTATGGTATTAGAGCAAACCTAGAAGTTTTAGATAATTAAGTTGGTTGTTACCATGACTATGCTAAAGTTTATGAAAGTATAATGTGATGGAAGGTTATTTAGGTTCGGGTCAAATTTAAATTTCTCCTACAGATTTACATTATTGAACTTCCTAACTTACATTCGATTGTTTCAGCTAATTCATTGAAAGTATTGCCATTACTTATGATACCTCATTTTGCCTGCTCAACAAGCATAAAATTTTCAGTTTTACATCCTAAATATACTTTGGTTTATACTTCTATACATTTCCACGTACTTAATTCTAGCTATTACGACTGTGAAGACAAATGGCCCATACATCGTACTTATTTGTAAGCTTTGATAATAGCTCTAATTGTTTAGGAACAACCAATTTGGCTCATTTCATTTATTTATTTCAGATTAGTTAATTCGCCGCGCAGAACTTTCAAGTTAATATATCATGTACTGAATTACCCGGCCTCTAAAATTCTTCGTGGTGTAAACAAATCAGTCGAAGCTCTTCTAAAACAAGGCATGTGTTACATACACAACCACAAAACTTATCTCCCAGTTAATCTGTCACTCATGTCGTTCCATTTTGGCCAGGTCTTAGGGTCTACTGCAGTCAAATCTGACCCCAAAAACGAGCCAAAAATTGAGCAATCTGGATTGCAAAAAAGACGTGCTCTCCATAACATAAGATCAAGCAGTACAATATCATCAAGAATTGGACCAACCACATCAAGCTCCTACTTCAATTCAAGATCAGCTGTTCCAATATCAGCACAATCAAATCAATTAATTACTGACCAATCTGAGGTTTTTCACAGAAAATTAGATGTGCCTCCATTGTCTTCAACTGCTCCTTTAACTTTAGCTTCAAAATCAGTTTTAAGTGCAATCGATAAAGACAACAATGTCCCCCCATTAACTGAAGTTCAATCAAAATTTGCAATTGACAATTATAACTATAATCCAGATGAACCATTAGGATCATTTTCAAGGTTTGAAAAAGCTGGGCAATACAGTATTCCACAGAGATTATTCCAAGAAAATAATAGTATAGATTGCATTTCAAATATGGGTGTTTTGAAAGAAATTGATAAGGCATGGCTTACAATTGAAAATAAATTAATCATATGGAATTATCAAGCGGCCGCTCATGAGCAAGAATACTTCACAATTGATGAATTTAAACATCCTATTTTAACTGTCGCTTTAGTGAAACCAATACCTAAAGTTTTTGTTGATAGTGTTAATTATTTATTAATTGTTGCAACTTCAATGGATATTCATATCCTAGCAATTGAGTATCGCAATAAAAAACTTGAAATTGCCGATACGAAAATGTCTGTGCCTACGCAAGGCTTATTGGTTAATAAGTTTGTTACTTTTGACAAGACAAATGAAATCTTATTTACTGGTATTGGTGATTCTGATAATATTTGGAAATTAACGTACTCTAACACTGAAGAATGGTTCCATCGTAATTGCTCTAAAGAATGCTTAACTAAATCTAATTTTTCAGCTGTCGTTCCGGGATATAACGTTCTACAGAAAATTCCTGGATTAAACATGCTAACTTCTGATTCATCCGATAAATCAAAAATTGAAACTACTGTGGATTTGCAAATTGATCAATCAAGAAATATTTTATATACATTATCATCAAAGTCGATTATCAAAGCTTTCAAATTGAAACTTGAAAACGGTAAAGTTGTCTTGGGTCCTAAAGTTACCAAAAGACCTTACGATTTATTGAGAGATTTGTCTACGACTACTTTTAACTTGCAATCACCTCTGCTAAATAGAAATTTGAAGGTTATTAATGTTTTCCCAGTTACAAAATCTGAAAATAGTAATTTATTCTTAATTGCTGTTACTAATTCCGGTTGTAGATTTTTCATTAATGGTAGTACATATGGTGAAAGATTATCATTAAATACTTCATTTGTTAAATTCCCGCCTCCTGACGCACAATTCAATGAAAGAGTTAAACAAATGAAACAAGAGCAATTGCAAAGAGAACAAGAATTTATTACTAGTGGTATGATCAATTCAGGCATCAATACTGGCATTGGAAAATCCATCACCAAAAGCCCTGTTACTTCCGCATTAACTTTACAGGATGTTAAACTGGCCCAGGAATCATCAACTTTATTGAAAGTATTGAAACATTCATTGATTATATCTCCTAATATATTCATTGGACATACTGAGGACAAAAAGATATTTTCATCAACTCCAGATTTTGGCATATTAAAGAAATCAGAACAATATATTGAAGATTTTGAAACAATTGAAAATTTGACAGGGGTTCACTCTATAGTTCAATTGACTCCAAGTTTTAACCCGACTAAAAGACCAAGGGGCTACTGTAATGAATTTGCATCTCAATACACAGCCTCACCTTTAGAATTTGCTGTTCTAACTGGTGCAGGTATTCATGTTTTCAGATATAGAACTCCAGATTTAATTTTAGAAGATTCATTAGATGATAAAACTTTTGCTGAGTTTTCTGATAAGTATGGTTCTGAAGAAGCTTGCTCAACTTCTTTATATTTGGCATGTAAATATGGTAAACCAGATACTTTCAAAAATTTAGCTACTAACTTTTTTATATCAGGTGGAAAGAATGCCAAATTAAATAAGAATTTCCATGCAATGATTGATAATATTGAATTAAGTGATCGGTTTTATGCAACGGTTATTTTAGTTTCACGATTAGTTAGAGATTTCTGGAATAAAGAAGTTTTTAAATTTACTCCTGGTGTTGTTTTTAATAAGTCTGGCTTCATCGATATTACATCTGTTAAGAAATTGAAGAATAATAAAGTCATCTTATCTGGTTTGAATATCAGCAAATCCGAATTAGAATATTTCCTATGTTCATTATTAATAATAATTAATTTTTTCGAGGAAAATAAGAAAACAATTCCAGGATTAGCTGGCACAGGCTATCAAATCGAAAGGAACAAGGAAACAGAATTATGTCTTCAAGCGGAGCAAATTAGTTTCAATGCTTTGATTACATTTCTAAATACATTGAAAGAAGGCCTTTCGTTTTTGGCAATTTTATTAGATGATGATGATGCGGCGACTGCTAAGAATTTTGAAACAATTATGACCTACCTGTCTTTGCAATCTCAAGCAGATCTAAGTTGCCTTTCTTTTGGAGAATTCTTAACCTCCAATGATCCATATATTTCGAAATTAGTTAAAGAAATTTTGTGCTCTGTTATTAATAAAAGTATAGCTACTGGTAATTCTGTTGAAATCGTTGCCAATACATTACAAGAAAAATGTGGTTCATTCTGTTCGGCTGATGATGTTCTAATTTTTAAAGCTATTGAAAGCTTAAAGAGAGCTAAAGACTATTCCAATAATAATGATCATGAAATGAAGAAAAAAAGCTTACAGATAGCTACTAAATTATTGGAACAAACAAGCGATTCACTATCGGTTGAAACTATAACTGACTCTGTTAATATTATGCTTCAATTAGATTATTATGTGGGTGCCATTCAATTTTTATTAAGTATTGCTACTGGTTCTGAAAAGGCAAAATTAGCATTACAATTAGATAGTGATTCACTTTTGTTATTACCTTCTGATGATCCAAAGAGAAAAGCTTATGATAGAAGAGTTCAATTATACGGATTGGTGTTTCAAATATTGGTTGACATCGATGAAAAAGCAATTTTAAGCATTGATCATGCATCTCAAACTAGTAATTTGAGTGTTGATAAGTCGCACCCTGCTGTTTTTGTTGGTCCTGAAGGTCAAATAATCACTCAACATTCTCAGCTGAGAGATCAAAGCTATGAGACCTGTTTAAATTTTAAGGACAAGCTGTTTCATTATGAATTTTATAAATGGTTTATTAACAATGGTATTGGCGAGAAATTGTTAGAAATTGATACTCCTTATATCTTGGATTTCTTAAAGGATTATTCAACTAAAGATTTCGAAATGGCTAAATTATTATGGCTATACTATTCTAAAAGAGAGAATTATTTTGAAGCTGCTAAAGTATTATTTGAATTATCACTTTCACCATTTGAGATTGATTTGGCAAATAGAATCCATTTTCTTTCGAGGGCTAATGGCTTTTGTAATTGTATTCCACCGGCTAATGTTAAACAAGATGTTGTATATTTATCATCTCAAATTATGGATTTAATGAGTGTTGCAAATTTACAAGATGAATTATTAATGAATATTCTACAAGATTCAAGAGTTGATGAACTTGCTAAACAAACAGCAACTGGTGATTTAAACGGTACTATATTAACAGTTAGTGATCTGTTTAATGACTTTATTGATCCGTTGGGTTATTATGAACTAGCGTTGGTTACTTTCAAAGTTTCTGATCACCGAAACTCAGAGGATATTTTAATTAAGTGGGAATCTTTACTAAATAAATGGTTTGTTGAGTATTCCAAAAATAACGAAGAATCACCAAGTGAACCGTTTTATTCTCAGTTATCTCATAAATTTGTTTTGATTGGTTCTAGATTAAGTGACTCGGATGTTTTGTTCCCAATAATTGATTTGTTCCAATTGTTAGTTAAGTATTCTTATAGCGATGAATTTTCTAAAGAAAGCAAACCCCACACAGGATTAATAGTCGATGCATTTTTGAAATCTGGCTTATCTTATGGTAAACTTTATTATAATCTAAGAGAATTAATTGAATCTACCACTTATGAGGTTTTTAACAATTACTCTAAATATTTGAAAGATGAAATGTGTTATTTAATTCAAAGTTGGTATAAGAATGATAAAAAGTTGAGAGATATAATACCTAATGATACGATTAGAGAGTTAAATAATTATTCCCCTGAGAATGATCCTGTTTACAATTATATTAGAACTACGGGAAATCCGTTATAATTGAGCCACTTTACTTTCTGCTTGGTGGGTTTTGCTCTTCTAATATTTCTAAAAGATTTTGTTTTTATTTCTTGTCTTTTGTTTTTGTACAAAATGTGTAATATATAATAATATGATATGATTTTACTTCAATTATATTTGCAACAATAGTTACTTTTGTTGACTTTTAATGAAGCATCTACAGAGCAGTCATAGTAGTATGCGCACTGACTTTCTAAATTGTGATAATTGATAAGCTACTAACTGCACTTTATTAAGTTTAATCATTTGAAAGGTTTTGATTTTCCTTGATGCTTCTTATACCTAAATTACAATGAAGCTATAGTAGAAGTCGTGTTTTCTGTTAAGTTGCGGATCAATATATTTAACAGGGCAATCGTAAACAGTCCTAAAGAATGATATATTATTTGTATAAAAGTAGTAAAGTCTAGCTCTTCTTTTTCTCTAAAATTTTAAAGATGGTCCCAAAAGTATGGCATGTTACATAATGAATCAGATACCTCTGTTGAATTCAACAACCTTAATTTCTTTTCCATTTTTATCTTTCATTTGATGGAATTTTTCCTCTAGAGAGTTAACACTAACAGATCTTCTTTGTGGGAAAACACCCAAGGCAAATGGCAAAACAGCTAATGAGGTAGCAAAGATCAAACCAATATTAGCTAGAGTTTGAATACCTATACTCTTATTTTTTAAGATCGTCTTTTGTAATCTAACTAAAACTAAAGGGGGGATGACCATAATTGGAGTAGCATTAATAACTCTGGAAGCAGCTGTTTCTCCAACAGCCTGGAAAGCAGCTTTCTTTGAAGTACCTAAATCGTTACCATCTTTATCAAATACAGAAATACCCTTCTTAATTTCTTCACTTCTCATTAAGAAGACATTAACAATACCAGCAGACACAACTGCAGCAAATGGAACCAATCTACCTAAAATTAGTCTTGTGTTGGGAGATATATTCTTCAATCTTGGAACAATGGAGTTTAAACCTAACGCAACACCACAAGAAGCAGACACAGCTAAGGTATAATTTGTAATTAATTGTTTGGTGGTCAAAGGATGTGATTTATTTGCATTTGAAATATTAATAGCAACATTCAAAGATTGATTGGCAATTTGCCAAAATGCAGTACCAATGTTTCCTAACCCTGGTGTTAGCATACCTGCAGTAACAACCAAATTGGATAGAACACAGGAAGACATTCTAAATGGCAAGAAAACAGTTTCAGCGGTATCAGGATGAATGGATGAATCCAAAATCTTCTTCGCTCTCCATAACTCAGGTGTCATTTCTGGAATAACACCATTTTTGTAATCCCAAACCAATCTCTTAGCATTTTCAATATCAGTTGGAGTATTTAATAACATAGTAGGGTCAGAGATTTCTGCACAGTGTCTAACTCTTCCCATGTAAGTGCCCAAATCATATTGAGATGCTGGTAGTGCGACTGGACCAGATATAGCAGAAGCCATGACTTGTGCCGATATGTTGTACTTGTTAAACGTGTGATTTTCCAATGTTGTTTCTGGCAAACCATTAACTGAAAAATTCAGAAATTGAGGATATCGAAATGAGTCAAAAATTTGCGCCGCACGTCCTATTCCAATCTAGGCGACGTCTACAGGACCAGATTGATAGTCGATCGGCCCCTCGCTGAGGTAATTTTCAAATAATAATGATTTATCTCACTTCTAAATAAAAATAAATATCAAGTCTATTTCGAGAATTATATATGAACAAAATCAAGATGTTATACAGAATAAGAAGTTTTATCCGTATAAGAAGGAAGAAACATACCCACCATTTAAGAAAAAAATCAAGGTACCATAACGAAATCACTATGAAATAAAAATATCAACTTCGAAATCAAAGTAATACATGAAAAAGAATTATAAGAAGTAATGAGGCAAATCCAAAAATCTATCAAACTAGAATCAGACTAAAAATCAAAAAAGAAGAAACAGCAAAGACAAAGACAAAAGCAAAAGTAAAAGAGAAAAAGGCAAATTGGTTGAATTAAACTTAGATCAATAATGCAGCAACAAATAAACCCAACAAGGAAGTTCCCCAAGGCTTCAAGTAATTACCAGCACCTTGGTATAATGAAACAGTAGCTGTGTTCGAACTGTCGCTACCAGTTGACGATGATGAGTCGCTAGCTTGAACTGCAACAGTTGGAACCTCTGAACCTTCATCAGAAGTAGAGGCAGAAGAAATAGAGTTATTTTGAGGTCCTCTGTTAGTGACGCCAGTCGATGCTGTATTATCAGCAGCTGAAGCACTTGGAGCATTAGTATTTTTAGTAGATTCGACAGTCAAAAGGTTGCCCTGTGTATAATTGGCAGCTGTAATGACACTTTCTGTAACACCAGCAGAATCAGTAGAACATGGAACAGTAACGGTTTCAGTAAGAATAGTACCTTCAGTTGTGTAAATGATTTCGGAAACAACTCCAGAAGTGACAATTGAAGAGCACTTGTTGAGTGAACAAGAAGTAGTCGTGTAAACAACAGTTGAACTTGATTTCGAAGCAGAATCTGAAGTGCTTAAATCAACTTGAGTGGAATCAGTAGATTCACAAGGAACCGTAATTGTTTCAGTAATAACAGTACCTTCAGTCGTGTAAATAATTTCGGAAACAACTCCAGATGCGACAATTGAAGAGCACTTATTGAGTGAACAAGAAGTAGTCGTGTAAACAACAGTTGAAACTGACTTCGAAGCGGAATCTGAAGTGTTTACATCAACTTGAGTGGCACCAGTAGTTTCACAAGGAACAGTAACAGTTTCAGTGGTGGTATGACCTTCAGTAATATAGATAGTCTCAGATAAAACACCTGAAGTAGTAACCGCAGAGCATTTATTGTTGCTACAGGAAGTAACAGTGTAATAAACAGTTGAGTGAACAGTGGAGTCAACCTCAGAACCAGTTGTTTCATGAGGAATAGTAACTGTTTCAGTGACAAATTGACCAGCACTCATATAAGTGGTTTCAGATAAGACACCAGGTCTAGTAACGCCAGAACAGTTGCTGTTATCACATGAAGTAACAGTGTAATAAACATTAGAAGGAGCACTTGAAGAAGCACTGCTGACACCAGTAGTAATACAAGGAACGGTGACAGTTTCTGTGACAGTAGCACCTTCAGTGACGTAGGTGGTCTCGGAAATGATGCCAGTAGCAATAGCTTCAGAACATTTATTAGATGAACAAGACGTGATTGTATAGATAACAGTGGTTTGTTCAGTAGCTGGCACTGTGATAACCTGAGTAACATTCGAACCTTCAGAAGTATAAGTGGTCTCATAAACAACGCCAGTACTGACAGTTTCAGAGCAAACATTATTAGAACAAGAAGTAACTGTGTAGGTAACTGTGACTTCAGAATCAGTAGTTTCACTTGTTGTAACAGCAGGAGATGAAACACTTGTGGATGAGATAGATGATGAGCTCAATATGCTTGAAGTAGCATCACTTAAAGAAGTTATAGACGATGAGGTAGCAACTGAAGATGCTGAATTGGATTCGCTGGAAACAGCGGAGGATGAATATTCATCAAGAGTAACAGTAGCTTCTAGAGTGTAAGTTGTGATATCTCTCTTTCTTAAATCAATATCTCTCTTTCTTAAGTTGGAACCGTCATCAAACTCCATAAAGAAAGTACCAACAGCAATATTACCTTCAATAATTAAATCAGATAACAAGCCAATTTCAACGTCAATATTTTCAAATGGTTCATTATAAGAACAACTAAATTCTGTACCGAAAACTACGTCATAGTCCGAGGATGGAGAAGTAACACCGCCAATACTAATATAGAAATCAGTAGCTAAGAAATTAAGTCTATCAGCAGTACCAGATAATAAGTTGAAAGAAACAAAGCCTCCCATTTCTTTTGGACAATTAATAGTCCAAAATGGATAACCACCTCTATTAACACCGCTAATTCTAGGGCCAGGATGATCTGAAGTAGTTGAAACAGAACTAGAAATTGAACTTGAGTATGATGAACTGTAAAGTGAAATAGAGGATGATGCAGACGATAGAGCTGAGATATTCGAAGGAACAATTGCAGAAGTTGATGAAATTGAAGATGATGAACTAACTTCAGAGGCAGAGGAGGATGAGGACAAAGGATTACTAGATGAAGATGTAGATGATGACAATGTTGTGTTCGAATGAATAACTGCAGATGACGATAAAATTGGAGTTGTTGTTGAACTAACATCGGAAGCAGAGGAGAATGAAGATAAAGCTTCACTAGACAAAGATGATTCCCCTGATGATGTTTCTGAAGATGAAGAAACCATTGAGGAGGTTAATGACAATGATTCAGCAGAAATTGATGATGTTTCTGAAGATGAAGAAACCATTGAGGAGGTTAATGATGATGATTCAGCAGAAGATGATTCTGGTTCAGCGATGGATGAAAATTCAAATGAAGAGGATGATGGACGAACAAAGTAAGAAGATGCATATGTTGGAACACCAGATGGAATTGATGAAGCTGACGAAACTGGTGCAGAAGATGAATAAACGTATGCAGAACTACTAGCAACAGTGCTGGATGTCGATGATTTACCATATGTATTGGTACATGGTGTACAAGTAGTACCAGTTGGAGTGGATGAATAACCACAAACAGCAAGTGGTTCAGATAAGTATTTACCATAATCAGCCCATAGACACCAACCACATTCTAAACAGTTAGGAACATATCTCTTGAATTTAGATGTGTTACACAAACAATCAGTATCATAAGTGCCATCATCTAATTCACAAGTGTAAGAGGCTTGGATAGAGTAACCACAGTAAGCGTGACACATATAAGAGGCGGTGTGTTGATCATTAGAACAAGTAGATTCGGCAGCAGCAGTGGATGAAGTCTTGGTAGATGATGATGAAGAAGATGATGACTTTGAAGCATAAGACGAAGCAACATAGGATGAAGCAATTGATGAAAATTCAAATGAAGAGGATGATGGACGAACAAAGTAAGAAGATGCATATGTTGGAACACCAGATGGAATTGATGAAGCTGACGAAACTGGTGCAGAAGATGAATAAACGTATGCAGAACTACTAGCAACAGTGCTGGATGTCGATGATTTACCATATGTATTGGTACATGGTGTACAAGTAGTACCAGTTGGAGTGGATGAATAACCACAAACAGCAAGTGGTTCAGATAAGTATTTACCATAATCAGCCCATAGACACCAACCACATTCTAAACAGTTAGGAACATATCTCTTGAATTTAGATGTGTTACACAAACAATCAGTATCATAAGTGCCATCATCTAATTCACAAGTGTAAGAGGCTTGGATAGAGTAACCACAGTAAGCGTGACACATATAAGAGGCAGTGTGTTGATCATTGGAACAAGTAGATTCGGCAGCAGCAGTGGATGAGGTCTTGGTAGATGATGATGAAGAAGATGATGACTTTGAAGCATAAGACGAAGCAACATAGGATGACGCTTTAACAGAAGATGATTCTGGTTCAGCGATGGATGAAAATTCAAATGAAGAGGATGATGGACGAACAAAGTAAGAAGATGCATATGTTGGAACACCAGATGGAATTGATGAAGCTGACGAAACTGGTGCAGAAGATGAATAAACGTATGCAGAACTACTAGCAACAGTGCTGGATGTCGATGATTTACCATATGTATTGGTACATGGTGTACAAGTAGTACCAGTTGGAGTGGATGAATAACCACAAACAGCAAGTGGTTCAGATAAGTATTTACCATAATCAGCCCATAGACACCAACCACATTCTAAACAGTTAGGAACATATCTCTTGAATTTAGATGTGTTACACAAACAATCAGTATCATAAGTGCCATCATCTAATTCACAAGTGTAAGAGGCTTGGATAGAGTAACCACAGTAAGCGTGACACATATAAGAGGCGGTGTGTTGATCATTAGAACAAGTAGATTCGGCAGCAGCAGTGGATGAAGTCTTGGTAGATGATGATGAGGAAGATGATGACTTCGAAGCAGAGGATGAAGCAGAATTTGCTTGGGAAGCTGAAATGCTTTGACCATTAAAGGTAGACGTACCTTGGGAAGACCAGCTTGAAGAGGCAATAGAAGCTAAAGAAGCAGCTGATGACAAAGATTCAGAGCTTAGGCCAACATTGGAAGAAGCGGCTTGAGAAGAGGATTCTGTTACACTTGAAGCAAAAGTAACGACAGAGTAAGATGGCAGGTAGGCAGAAGAGGAAGCAGATTCTGATGATGAGGGCACAGAAGGAGTGGATGAAGCAACTGAAGTAGTTTCTGAAGATGAAGAAGTAACAGAAGATGGCCCAGAAGATGATGAGGCTGAACCACTTTCTGAGTCAGAAGAAGTAGGTGCAACAGAACTACTTTCAGATGAGGAAGCAGAAGATGATGAGGCTGAACTACTTTCTGAGTCAGAGGAAGTAGGTGCAACAGAACTGCTTTCAGATGAGGAAGCAGAGGTTGTGGTAGAACATGGAGTACAACTGGTACCAGTAGGCTCGGTTGAATATCCACAAACACTTAGTGGGGCAGTTAAGTAGGAGCCATAATCATCCCATAGACACCAACCACAATCTAAACAGTCTGGCACATAAGAATTGAAACTTGAAGTTTCACATAAACATTCAGAATCATAACCATCGTCAGTTTCACAGGTATAAGAAGCTTGAATAGCATAACCACAATATGCATGGCATTGAAAAGGAGCAGTACTATGATCATTTGAACAAGTAACTTCAGATTCAGCAGACGATGAAGTCGTAGTAGCTGATGATGAGCTTGAACCTGAGGCAGAATCAACAATTTGGATAGCCAAAGAAATGGCAACCAAATACTTGTATAGACTCATTATTTAAGTGAACGAATGACTGAGCTTCTAGGGTCTGAACTAATAAAGCTCAAGTGGGTGCCATAATTGGGGATATCACCAACTATATATATATAAAGCTTGATTGATTTATTTGGTCATAAGACATAAAGCCTGCATAGTTTAAGATGAAACTAGGAAAGCATAGCTAGATAGGTCTAAAATTTATCTCAAAGATGAATATTGTGTAAAGTATATGAGTTCAAACAGAAAGGTCGTGAAATTCATTTCCGGGAGGAAAATTT
The DNA here is from genome assembly GCA_003707675.3 of Ambrosiozyma philentoma. Taxonomy (NCBI): domain Eukaryota; kingdom Fungi; phylum Ascomycota; class Pichiomycetes; order Pichiales; family Pichiaceae; genus Ambrosiozyma; species Ambrosiozyma philentoma. The sequence continues at coordinate 39,253 of PPKZ03000028.1, forward strand.
AGGGCCTCTTGAATGGAGAGATGAATTCAAGATACAATGATTAATAACAATAAAGTCAGTTTGATATTCGGCATATGCAAGGTCTTCTTGTATAGCGGTGCAATTGGCCACGAATATATATATTGGTCTGCACCTGCATGGGCCTGAGTCGATTGTACTTCAGCTGATTTGATCAATCATGGTGATCAACTCACTTGTGTGATTCGCTATTTCCCAATATCACTCGGGCGGAGTTAGTGGTCACCAGGTCTGCGGCGGTGCGGTTCTGCGGCGGTGGCCCCGGTTGGTAAGCCCTCGTCAAAGCTGCAAACAGAACTAAGCGGAATCAAAGCGGATGGACCCTGGACCCTGGATTGTAAAACTTGCCTGATCCATTTCCGGTGGCACCGTTTGCCGCAGTCTGCTCAGGAGATGTCTCTGCAAGCTGCTGTTTAAACAGCATATATGGAGCAGGTATTCAGAAATTATCCACAGGTTTGTCGTTGAGAGGAAGGAAGTAATGGTATGAAGCTAGACTTCATATTTAGCACGCGTCTGCGACTGAGTATGTATAATATGGCTATATATCCCGATAAGTTCCTGTGCCATGCGTAAAAAGACTTCTGGTTGCAGCATGAAGATATATATGTACGTGCGAGTAATATAACTATAATTAAGCTTAATGTATATTTATGTCCATGCAATTTTGGGTGAGTTCTGAAATTAATCGAAGTGTCCAGATCGAGACTTGAATTGTTACTATTCGAATTAATTATAATACATGCATCTATAGTTTAATCTATCTTCAAAGATTGAATGCATGGCGTCTTGTGGTAAAGTTCTGGATCTGGTGGGGGGGGGATAAATGATCATTCAAAGTATGTTTGGTTTCAAAGAGTTATAATTTGACTGATTAATACCGAAAATTACCAAGAGATTCCTCAGTTACAACGTATTTAAGAAAATATTAAACAGAATTCCAAGAGAGATATCTGCAATATTCAGCAATCTTTTTATACATATTCTGCAAGCCTACAAGATCCCTTTTAACTAGAATAAATCTGGAATTTAAAAATCCTACCCAGAAGAACTACTACAATATATTGAAAGCTATGGAAGGCTAAATCTTTAAGAATAGTTCATGTGGGCCAATTTTACTTGTTCTTGGGTTTAATTTCCGGTTCCAGAAAGATTATGTAAGAGGAAATCATCTTTAATAAGATGCAGTAATTTGAGATTAAATAAAGTTATATTCTTTTGTGGGCATAACTAAACGATTCTTGATAAATCTTGTAATTAATTAGTTTGTTATTCATACCCTAAATTTAAAGGTTAAAATGCAGTGATTGCTTTGATCCTGCAGGCTGAGACGAACGGTATTCAAAGACTATGTAAACTTCAGCTGGGTGTGAATTAATTGCTTTATATATGATTATCAAAAATTCTTTATCATCAGGAGATTATGAGCTGTTCAACGGAAAATGATACAAATTCAATTTTATTCACTAACGGACCTGTCGGGATTTGGGACTTTCCGAGAAAAGAGCCGCCGATCCAACATGTAACCCTTATTTTCTTTTGTTTTTGAACGTTTCTCCATCAATAACGTCTACCTAAGGAAAGGGTTTAAAACGTTCAAAAATATCCAAAAGATTTCAACTACAGGAAATATTTTTTTCAATACCTTTCTAGGATTCTAAAGTAAAGTTACTCAACTTTAAGGCAAGTTGGTTAGGGTGTTTGGATCTAATGTTTATTAAATATGCATTTTATTTTGAAATTCAAATGATTGCCAAAAGTATTAATTAGCTTGAATTCTTTTTTCACTGCATTGATTACTTTTCAATTGACATTGCAAGATTTAAACTCACCTTTGGAAACTAGAATTAGTTACGAAGATTAAAAATGAAGCTTTTCCACAGCATGAAACTTTTCCTTCAAATATCATAGCTTATATTTAAAACTGATTAAATTATCTCAAATAAAAGTTGGCAAGTCAATAAATTGTGTGAAGAGGAATTTCGGCGAAGGTTTTGAAAAAGTTTTCCCTAAATTGTCCGGAATATTCATTAATCTTAACGTTTAACCAAGCCAGTTAATAAGTTCACAGATGATCTTGGAAAGAAGTAGGCTGAGATGGATTATCGTTCAGTACACACCGAAACCAAAACATACAATACCTGTCCAAAGAAAAAAAACCTTGAAAATGGCTGGCTTTAGAATGATTTGTGAAAAAAGGGATCTAAAATCTGTAAATCTAAAAGCGGCAATTTGGGGCAAAATTCTGACATAAAAGTGCTGCGCCACAAACTCTTCATATCCTAAATACTGAAACACTGTGAATTCTCCTGTCATATTAAAGTGACAATAAGTTATCCAAGAAGTTTCTAATAAGTTACCTGCCTGTTCCCTCAAAACTGCTGCACATGACTACTCACCAACAAGGAATAAGAGACAAAGTGACTCCTCTCAAGCACAGCGCGCGCCACTAGGGTTAGTTCCCGCGCCACGTCGCTGTGTTTACTCTTTCCGCATTGGGTAATCGAGTTGATAAAACAAAATCGATCCAGATCAACTAAACTAAAAAACACATCAGAATTAAGGCAAAACCAGCCTATCCAATCCGAACTGTTCTTCTGCCTCCTTCTCTTTCAATAAAACCCCACAGACTTCCACTATGAGTAGCAGAAGAAGCGGGTACAGCTTCAACCCGAATGGACGCAATCGTTATTCAGGTCAGACACTTTCCTCCTTTAACGACGACGACGACAACCACTACACCCACCCTTCAGGAATGTCCCGTTACAGCAACTCAGCAAATAGCAGAACGCATGATATTGATCCATGGGCTAGTCACAGGTCTTTAGACCCTTCCCACAATTCACATTCACACCACTCTCACGACAACGATGAGTATGGAAGACCTTCAACTGGCCTTACAGGCTTCCCTTCAGCTTCCAGCATGCAGCAAAGAACTCCCCAACGGTTATCAAGAAATCAATTGACAATTGAAAGTCATCATCCAAGCCCTGTTCGTACTCCAAGAAACCAAATTTATTATTCACACCCTTCAAGATTAAACAGCGTTAATTCAAGAGATGGTTTGACCCAAGTTTCTCCTGAAAGAGATTCTGACGACTCAGAAGACGAATTATCCCCGACAAGAAGAGCCTTGGGACGTTCAAAATTTACTCACATTTCTCCAGTCAGATCGGGCTATCATGATGATGATGATGATGATTATGCCAGTTTAAGAGAGGAGAAGAGACAGCAATATACCTCTCCAGCAATGCCCCATATCCCTGCTTACAACGACGTAGAGTCAGAATTATTTGCAGATGAAGACGAATCTGATACAGATGAAGAAGATGATTTGAAGAATGAATTCAATCCTTACCCAACTTTTGACAATTCTTATTATCCGGTGAATACAGCAGCAGGCAAAAGAAAATATTATGACCCTTTTGAAATGAATAAATATGATGATGATGCCGAATCAAGAGAAGGTGTAGATGTTGAGACTTTGGAAGGAGATGATGATTTAGATGCCACTTCAAAAGGTGCCCCTTCTACAATACAACAGCTACCTGAAATGCCCCAACTGCCGGGTCTTCAATTCAATCAACCTTTACCTGCTCAACCACATCGAGCAAATGACATTTATGATGGTGCTTTTAATCAATACACAGTTCCAGATGGTCGTCAAGTTATTATTCAACCTGCTGGTCCCGCAGAAGCTGAAATATTTAGACATCTGACTCGAGGCCAAAGACCAGTGCCTCCAGCTCAACTGATTGTTCCACCAATACCCGGTCTTCCCAGTGATCCCAGTCGCTCAAACTTTTCAGACTCAACCACAACATCAGACGGAATACCTGGTTTACCCTCCAAACTCTCAGGTGGTTTGGGAGCAGGCTCTGGATCTGGAAAAATGCCAATGGTACCACAAATAGTTAAAGGTAGTGGAAGTGGTAGCGGTCCTGGTGACGATGAAGATGGTTCGATGGATCAAGTTGAAATGGTTAATGGTAATTTAGTTCTAGATTGTCATGTTTCAGACTTGCTATTTAAAAGGTATCCTATTCCAATTACACCAGGTGCCAGAGAATTATTATTTATGAGATATCAAGCTGTTACTTGCCAGCCAGCACAGTTTATGGAAAAGAACTTTACGTTAAGACAACGCTTTTATTTAAAGCCGAGAGAAACAGAACTATTAATTGTTATAACCATGTTTAATGAGAATGAACTGTTGCTAGCTAAAACTTTAAAGGGTGTTTTCAGAAATATTAGATATTTATATTCTTTAAAGAAATCATCAGTTTGGGGTCAAGATGCGTGGCAAAAAGTTGTTGTTTGTATTGTTAGTGATGGTAGAAAAAAAATTGATCCAAAGGCTTTAGCTTTACTAGGTACTCTAGGTGTTTATCAAGCCGGATTTGCTAAGAGTAAAGTTAATGATGAACCTGTTGTTTCTCATGTTTATGAATATACTACAATGGTTGGTATCTTAAAAGTTGACAAAGACCACGTTAAACTAACTACGAAAAATCAGGTTCCGATCCAAATGGTATTTTGTTTAAAAGAAAGAAATCAAAGGAAAATCAACTCTCATTCCTGGGCTTTTGAGGCCTTTTGTCCTGAATTAAATCCAAAAGTTGTTGTTCTTCTGGATGTTGGTACAGAGCCCGAACATAAGTCGATCTATAAATTATGGAGAGCTTTCAAAGATGATAGAGTTGCTGGTGCTTGTGGTGAGATTAAAGCTAGTTTAGGTAAAAATGGTAAATCATTATTAAATCCGTTAGTTGCAGCACAAAATTTTGAATATAAGATGTCCAATATCCTAGATAAACCCATGGAATCACTTTTTGGCTTTATCACAGTTTTACCAGGTGCCTTCTCTGCTTATAGATATGAAGCTCTAAAGGGTGCCCCCCTAGATAAATATTTGAAAGGTCAAGATTTGAAGAAATCAAATAATGGAGGTATTTTTAATGCAAATATGTATTTGGCGGAAGATAGAATTTTATGTTTTGAGTTAGTTGCCAAGAGACACTGTGGCTGGATTTTAAAATATGTTAATACCGCTAGAGCTGTTACTGATGTCCCAGGGGAGCTGCATGAATTCATCACCCAAAGAAGAAGATGGATGAATGGTTCTTTTTTTGCATTGCTTTATTCCACGTCCCATTTCTATCAATTATTTTGGACTTCACATTCAATTTTAAGAAAATTTATGTTGTTGCTAGAAACGTTTTATCAATTAATTAATCTTTTGGTCAATTGGTTTGGTATTGGTTCTTATTATTTAGTTTTCAGGATTTTGACTGTTTATATGGCCGAATCATCGGTCGGGTTTGCTCCAGGTAATGTCTTTTCTGTCCTATTATTATGGGTTTATTTGGGTTCCATTGTCACAACATTTGTTTTATCATTTGGTAATAAACCTAAAGGTACTCAAAAGTTTTATATGTTCATTGTTGGTTTCTTTGCATTGTTGATGTGCTATATGGTATTTGCTGCTATTTTTTTGGCAGTCAAATCCGTTCAGCAAATTTATGCTGATTTAGATAGTGGTGATCAAAATAATCTTCATTACTTTTTCACGAATGAGAGATTTAGAGATTTGATTATTGCAACATCATCAACTTATGCGTTATATTTTATTGCATCATTTATGTTCTTAGAGCCATGGCACATGTTTACAAGTTTTGTTCAATATTTATTATTATCACCTGCCTATATTAATGTTCTACAAATTTATGCATTCTGTAATATCCATGATATCTCTTGGGGTACTAAAGGTGAAGATAAAGTTGAAGATTTAGGTATTGCTAAGATCGCTAAGACAGCTGGTAAAAAAGATGTTTTTGCAGTTGTCATTCCTACAACCAAGGCTCAAATTGATAGTAGTTATAAGAAATCAGTTTACGATTTATCAACAAAAGCGGTTGGCGTTTACGAGCCTGAAGATCTTGATGAAGATGATGTTAATTATTTTGCTGCTGTTAGATCATTTACTGTTTTAACTTGGATGTTGATGAATATGATTGTTGTTTCATTGATCACCGAAACTGCAGGCTTATACCAGTGGACTAATGATTTAGATGATGGATCAACGTTACCGACATATAGATCACAAGTTTATTTAACCGTTATTTTATGGATTGTTGCATTCATGGCCTTGTTTAGATTTTTAGGGTGTTGTGGCTATTTGTTTGACAAACTCATCGATTATGTTAGATATAGACATTATCTTGAAGATAGAATGAGGCAGGAGAAAACTAGTGAGGCGATTGTTTAATTTACGTTTGGATTTTTGGCTTTTTTATTTTGATGTTTTTTTATGATTGACTTCTTTGTTTATTGATTCTTTTTACTTTACTCCGTTATATTTAATTTTTGTTTTAATATTCTTTTACTTTTGTGATAACTCTTTTCTCGCTGTTTTTGTTTGTTGTTTAATTTCATTTCGTTTAATATTTGGCATCTGTTATTTTTTATTTTATTACTCAGCTCTTTCTTTTTCTTTTGGTTACCTACATTACATTTATTATTACACTTGTATACAAAATAAAAGTACACTGTATCTTTAATTACTTGATAGCCTGGCGTTATACTTTATAAATCTTGAAACGTGGAAGAGCTGAGGGAGTTCGGCCCTCGAAAAAATATTTCAAAAAGTTCAACAGTTTCTCAAATTGACAAATGAGAGAAATCATCAAAAACAAATAACTAATAACTAGTATATCCCACATACAGTACTGCACAGAAGCCTGAAAATGCAGAATCCATTCTTGCCACCACCGAAGAAACAATACAATGAAATGACTCAAGAGGAGCAGGCCGAAGAGGGGGCCAAACAGATCATGAATTTCATGCAGTCTTGCCCAGGTAAGACAGTTATGTCGGGTGCAAGTGGGTTTGTATTAGGTGGGTTCTTTGGTTTGTTTATGGCTTCTATGTCATATGATACTCCAGTTGGAACTACCTATAATCCAGGATCACCTTTGAATGCCATGAAAGATTTACCTTTGAAACAACAGATGAAGATTCAGTTTAAAGATATGTTGCAGAGAACCTATTCTAGTGCTAAGAATTTCGGTTATATTGGTATGATATTTGCTGGCGTTGAGTGTGGAGTTGAATCATTTAGAGCTAAGAATGATTTGTATAATGGTACGATAGCAGGTTGTATCACGGGTGGTGGGTTAGCTATTAAAAGTGGTCCACAATCAGCTTTAATAGGTTGTGCTGGTTTCGCCGCCTTTTCGACAGCAATTGATCTTTATATGAGAAGTGAAAACGATAAGCCCCCTTCTAATGATTATGATTTATAGGGTATATGTAATTGTTTTCTTGTGTACATTAGGTTTAGGTTTACTTGTAAATAGAAATAAAAGAAATTAGAAACCAAGAAGAAATGTTATAATGAAAAACCCAATAAAAGAAATGCCAAAATATAAATAAATAAATATATATGTGAAAAAGCAACAAAATACCTATGCAACTGAAACAGAATTTCGAGATCTACCTTCTCTTTCTAAAGGTGGTAACTCGTTATCAATAATCTCAGATTTGGGATATGCACCCATAAGTCCTTTAGATTCAGCAAAAGTAGAAGATCTAATAAAAGTTGGGTTTTCTTGGTAATATTCATCAATGATAGGATGTAACAAAACAGTTTGTCCTTTAATGGTTAATGTTGAATTAGTTGGAACCGAGATCCAGTCACCTCTCTCGAAAGTTAATGGTTCAGAAGCAATCATTATTATATCTTGAGACCTGTTAATACGTTCCATTTTAAAATAATTTGGCTCAACTTCAATAAATCTTGAACCAGTAGAGAAATATAATGAAGCGGCTTCATCAGTCTTCGAAGAAACGTATCTTGAGACAACAATTGATTCACCATCGGTAACAGCGAAATTCAGCAATGAAGGTTCTTTAGTTTCTAGCCCTAACTCATTAACCCAATTTTTAATTAATTGAATTGTATTCGCTAAAGCTTTTCTCAATAGTTTAGCAGAGACTTTTTGATCTGATTTTGGATCCACACCTAATTTAAATAGGCAATCTAAGAATAAAGCAAACGAACATTCGGAATCAGTTGAACCTTGAATTAGTAAGAAAAAATCATCTTCAATATGAGTAATTAGCTTTCTCTTAATCTTGCTAAAATTAGAAATACCACCATTATGCATGAACATAATATTATGATAAGTGAAAGGATGACAGTTAGTTTCACTTAAAACACCATAAGTGCTTGCTCTGACATGAGCAAATATCAATTTGGATTCAGTTTTTTCAGCCAATCTTTGCAAATTCAAATTATTCCAAGCTGGAGTAATCGCTTTATATAGGCATGGTTCATGGTTAGTCTCATTTGAAGATAACTCTGAACCGTTTGTGTAATATCCAACACCGAAACCATCACCGTTAACTGGGGCATGATCGATTCTCAGTCTGGAATCGAAAGACTGGTTGATTATGGAATGGGCCGGCTTTGTGAGCAAGTTGGAGAGTAACATAGGCTCCTTGCCTTTGTATATAAGGAAACGACACATGGTTTGTTGGTTGATCAAGGAAGAGCAAGGAGATAAGAGACAGTAAAATAAGAAAACAGTGAAAAACTAAATAAGCCAATAAATAGTGTCACTGTGTTACGTAAGCGAGAGGTGTGGCGCTTCGATGTTCGAAACCACTTCATACAATGCTAATGCTAAAAAACGTGGAAACTCTCCATAGCGGATCATCACTTGGACCTAATTCTTTGGAGTCAATCCAAACAGTAGTGATTAGGGAATTGTTTCTACTTGTTTATTCCTTGTACTTTCCCCCTATTTTGCGTACTTTTTTGTCTCTTTACACTGTCTGCACCTATTAATGTGCCGCGCACTCCAAAATATGTTTATTCACTCGTTAATTCTTGGTACGCAAAACCTCCAATTCATCTTTTAGGTCAGGCCTTTCTGCGAGATTTCAGTCCTTTTCCGAGTTAGAGCTGTTACAGAAGAATGAAGAAAGGTATCCTACCGTCTCTGGGGCAGCCTAAATATCTCCCATCCATCGACTCCCTGAACCTGTCCGATGACGACCAAGTTGTCCAGCAAATACCGTTATCTACCGTTTCTGAAGAAGGTGAGCCACCCACTACCAATACCGAGTTGGAAGACGACATAGACAAAGCATTAGATGAAGAAGAACAGGCTCATAGGTTACCAAAGGAAATATATGTGGATAGGCTGTCTTATGTCGATGATGAAGTCCCAGCAGACGAAGAGACCCAAAGAAATACCCTCCATAATTCATTGATGTATTCCTACTCAGAAAAAGAAGTAGAAGAAATGTCAACGGTTACAAGCCCTTCTCCTGAAAGATTAATGATATCTCCTGATCTAACTCCTTTATTACTGTCTGATGATTCTGAGGATTTATCTGCCTCAGGTACATTACCTCCTCCCTTATCATTGGATAACTGTGCTACAAAGAAGAGAGTTCCATTAACTAAAGATACAAACTTTGAAAAAGGTATTAGATTTGATACTTTGGCAAACGAAGATGTTAATCTAGCCAAAATGCAGTTTACATTAATAACAAAGCATCAATTATGGAAATTTAATAGAACTTCAAAGACTTTTATTTGTGGCTATGATCAGGATGATGAAACCTCAAAACTAGCAATAAGTTGGGCAATTGATGAATTGTTGAGTGATGGTGATACTTTAGTTTGCTTGCAGGTTCTTCCTCTAACTTCTAAAATGATTGGTGATTATAAATTCCATGAAAAAGAAGGTGAAAAATTATTAGAGAAATTAGCTAAATTGAATATTGATGATAAGAAAATCAAGATTGTTTTAGAATACAAAGTTGGTAACGTTACATATATGATTAAAAAATCAATTAGAGATTATGGTCCTTCAATATTAATTGTCGGTACCAATGATGTTCAGAAACCAAGTTTAATGAAATCTTTAATGTCTCATAATAAATCAATTGCAAAATATTTTCTAGAATCGTCAAAAATCCCAGTCGTTATAGTTAATCCGTTTTATACTCCTAAAAAACAAGAAATACTTACCACTTGTTCTTTATCCCAAGTTGATACAAATAGGTTTAAAGATGTTTTATTTAAATATGAATCAATTCCAGAATCGCCCGGTTTGCAACCAATAACTTCAAATGAGTCGACCAGAAAATCCCGATTTATGAGAATAGGCAATCCAGCAAGTAGAGAAGGTTCAAGAGATAGCAGAGCTACAAGAAGTATATCAAGAGGGTTCTCACCAGCTAGAACTTTGTCACCATTCAAATTTCTCAAAAGGAAGGTTAGCTCTTCCTAGTTGTGTTCTGCTGTTCTGCTGTTTCTCCATTTTTTGCTTTTCTATATACATTTTCATTTCTTTTAATTTTTTATTGCACTTTATCAACCATTAGACTTTTGACTTCAGTTCACTGACATTTTTTAACTATTTTTTTACTACAGGTTTGTGTTTTTCGTTAGATTAGCTTTTCTTTTCTCTTTTCTTTTTGTGGTGTCTTATTTTCCTACTAATTTTTGCCCTAACTTTACAATATCCTTTAATATAATATGTATAATTTTAATAACAGTTTATTTTGTACTCTATAGAAAAATAACGAAACAATAATTCTAAAAAAAGTAGTTCCAGACCACCGTAGTGTAGTTTAATCTCTAGTATCCCAAACAATGGTTAATGGACCATCATTAACCAAACTAACATCCATCATAGCACCGAATTCACCATCTTTCACATTATCTTCACCAACACCATCTTTTAACAATTTCAGGAAAGATTCATATAATTCAACTGCTAAATGACCCTTTTGAGCTTTATGAAAATCAGGTTTAGCACCTTTTTTGATATTGGCGTATAAAGTGAATTGAGAAACAGATAAGATCTCACCGTTAATGTCACCGATTGTTTTACACCATGGTTTGCCAACCCATTCAGTCTTTGTTGTTGCTTGCTCGTTCACTTCTTCAAATAACTTCAATTTTAAGAGCTTGTTGGCTAGTTTTTCGACATCTTCAATTGTATCTTGTGTTGAAATACCAACTAACAACATGTAACCTTTTCCTATAGAGGATATGACTTGTTTATTGACTGTAACTGAAGCAGACTTGCATCTCTGGATTACGACCTTCATTATTGATTATTTGTTTGGTTGCTTGATCGATAGAATTAAAGTGATTGAAAAATGTTCAACGAGTAAATCCGAACACGCACCATCTTTGACTTTAATTTTGCAATAGTACATGAAGCAACCTATAATATGAGTGATGACTAATTTCTCGTAGCACGTTTGCTTTTATTTGCCAACTTCAGCAATTATTTAAAAGACTAGATTTTAATCTCAGTAACACAAACATTACAGTATATGAAATAAATACACGAAGGATAACCTATAAAAGAAGCCCTGAGTAAAGCAAAACAAAGCAAAACAAAGCAAAACAAAACAAAAAACCAATTCGATGGTATAAGGTCCAGAAAAAAGTCGAAAACTGATTATAGCATCAACTCGGCTTAAAAATCAGCAATTCCGGAAGATTCCCTCTCAAAAGGATCTATCTTACCAATATCAGTACCCACCGGAGGATAACTTTTAAAAGCATTAGAATTTGGTTGTAGGATTGGCAAGCCTAAGGTCCAAGTAGTGAATAGTAGTAAAGCATATAGTAATAACGTTGTTTTCATGGTTTTTATTTCTGTCACATACTCTGTAAATCAGAAGTGCACCCAGTAAGTTCTGGATGACAGGCTATCCTTTTTGTTATATACTCAGTTCCTTTGAATACCGTTCCCTTTATTCCCAGTTCCTGATCAGAGACTTGTTTCAGTCTATCGACGCAGCCATTCCCCGCGTCGGATTAAGTGAACACTAAGTACCTAAACGCAGGAAGGTACCTTATTCCTCTGTAGAGTAAAGTTCAAAAAAGTATTTAATGATTCTTGAAAATTTGAGATCAATTAGTTACCAATAAGCTTTCATTATACAATTACAAACTAATAAATTATTTCTTAAAAAAAATAGTTCCATCATCAGTATTCGAATTAAGCTTGGCTAGACTCATAATTCTATCCATTTTAATATTAGTAAAGCCATCATTAACATAATAATATTTAATCAAACCGTCTTTATTCTTACTCATTAAATTAACATATCCAAATCTTTTTTCTTCCTGCTTTAAAGGAACTAGTAGAGTATTGACATCAATCAATTCATTATAGGATTTAAAGCCAGACCAATTGATTTTTTCCAATATCAGTTTTTCTTGAGTAGGATCAGTAAGGTTATCTAAAGTTTGAGGTTTTGTAGTATCATAAACTCGATATATTCTCGAAACAAAAGGATTATAAAAATAAGTGACAAAGGGGAATGGTAGACAAGTTATAACCGCCAAAACAGAAGATAACTCTTCCCATATTAGACCAGTTTGGGACATCAAATGGGCAAAACATAAGCCAATCACGCCAAAACCAATTGAGAATCTTTTGAAACCAATAACGAAATTAGACAATGGATTGAAATAAATTGGTTCGTTACCCAATCTAAGGTTTTTAGGTAATCGCAAATTATAAAACAATGTTCCATGAGTTCTGTAATGGATCGGAAGTTCTTGGTCCTCTCCAGGATTGGGGATTTTGTAACGTTCTTGATCTTCTCCCAGCTTGAGGCCATAAAGTGGGGAAACCGAGTGGAAAAGACACTTTGACAATGAGATACAAGGTCTGGTGAGAAACGGACGGAGTACCTGGTTCCTGAGAATGATAGACATGACTGAGCTTACTTTTTAAAGAGTTGCAATGAACCAAGCCAGCCATTTGCAAGGAATCTTGTGAAAACCAGCTAACTTCACTAATGACAAGCAACTTCTCTATCCCAACCGCGCCACAGCACACGAGCCCTGTCCAAAAGCAATACTGCGCCGCCTACGCCTCTTCTAAGTGAAGGCAATTTTTTGAGAACGAACGAGTCAAGTGCAAATTGCAAAAGTGCAAAAACGACTTGTCACCATCTATTCCTACAAATCAAACAACACTAACATTACTCATCAGCTGTATTCCACTACCCGCTGTTGGCCACTATTTATTCACCTCACCTCCCTTTTTTGAATCTTTTTCCCATTCAAGAGTCAACTTACACATACTCTCACTCACATCAAGAGAAAACACGTTAAAAAATGGATTCAGCTGATTCTTCAAGATACGTCCCAGAATATAGAAAGACTACTTTCAAGAATAAAAACAGATTTGCAGCAGAAGAAGTCAGAAGAAGAAGAGAAAATCAACAAGTTGAACTAAGAAAACAAAAAAGAGAAGAATTATTAACAAAAAGAAGAAACTTTACTGCTTCTTCAACAACTGTTGATTCAGATAATGAACTCGATAATGAAGACGATGAAGCTGCCTTAACTGGTGAGACCATGTTCTATAGACAATTACAAGAAGAACTACCAAAAATGATGCAACAAATACAATCAAATGATTTAGATCAACAGTTAGATGCCACCATAAAATTCAGACAAATCTTATCAAAAGAGCATAACCCCCCTATCGATTTGGTTATTCAATCTGGTGTCGTCCCAAGATTAGTTGATTTGATGACACAAGGCCCAGAAGTTTTACAATTAGAATCTGCCTGGGCTTTAACTAATATTGCTTCAGGTAACTCAGATCAAACTAAAATTGTTGTTAATTCGGGTGCTGTTCCAATCTTTGTCAAATTATTATATTCTCAGTCAATGGAAGTTAAAGAGCAAGCTATTTGGGCTTTAGGTAATGTTGCTGGTGACTCTTCTGCGTGTAGAGATTATGTTTTATCATGCAATGCTATGGATCCTGTTTTATCTTTATTCCAATCATCAAAAATGTCTTTAATTAGAACTGCTACTTGGACTTTGTCCAACTTATGTAGAGGTAAAAACCCCCAGCCTGATTGGCAAATTGTTAAATCTGCTCTACCAACTTTAGCAAAATTGATTTTCACTGTTGATGTTGAAACTTTAATTGATGCTTGTTGGGCAATTTCATATCTTTCTGATGGTACAACTGACGCTATTCAAGCTGTTGTTGATGCGAGAATACCTAAGAGATTGGTTGAATTATTAGGTCATGAATCAACCTTGGTTCAAACACCTGCTTTAAGAGCAGTTGGTAACATTGTTACAGGTAATGATTTACAAACTCAAGTTGCGATAAATTCAGGTGTTTTACCAGCTTTGGCTCCATTGTTGAAATCTTCAAAAGAATCGATTAGAAAGGAAGCTTGTTGGACAATTTCAAATATTACTGCTGGTAATACTGATCAAATTCAAGCTGTTATTGATGCTAATTTGATTCCCCAAATTATTAAATTATTGGCAACTGGTGATTATAAAACTAAAAAAGAAGCATGTTGGGCAATTTCTAATGCTTCTTCGGGTGGATTAACAAAACCTGATCAAATTAGATACTTAGTTTCTCAAGGTTGTATTAAGCCATTGTGTGATTTATTATCTATTGCTGATAATAAAGTTATTGAGGTTACATTAGATGCATTGGAAAACATTTTAAAGATTGGTGAATTAGAAAAAGAAGCAAGAGGTTCAAATGTTAATGAAAATGCAATTTACATTGAAGAGGCAAATGGTGCTGAAAAGATTTATGAATGTCAAAATAATGCAAATGATAAAATTTATTCCAAGGCTTATCATATCATTGAAACATATTTCAATGATGAGGAAAACGAAGAAGATAACTTGACCACTGGTAATGTTAATCAAGGCGGTGATCAATTTGGTTTTGGTGCATCTAATTTACAGCAAGGTGGATTTAATTTTAACTAGAGTCCTTACAGCAACTATTTTTTTAATTAATGGGTATTTCGGTTTTACTTCCTTCTCTCGAATACCTTCCTGGAAAATCAAAAAACAAAAAAAAATTAATGATATTAATGAATTGAATTATATTTATAATTAATATTGGAACTATACATTTCTCCCCTCCCTTTCTGAGTCTCCCTCTCACTACATATATTTTTATTGTTTGTTTATTTTTTTACTACCACCTTCTTCTAGCACTTCAGCTAGGGTCCTTTTTCTCGGGGCTTTAAGTTTTTATACATTTTATACCTCTTTTGTCATTTTGTTGTGTTTTCATTATTTTATCCTTCAGTTTTTTTTCTTTTTTAGTGTTTTTTTAGCCAGTGATTTTCTTTTCGTTATTGTGTTGTTTTTTACTACTTCCACCCTTAGTTTTCTCTCCCTTTTTCATAGTTTTTTACAACTTTTTAGTCATAATTAAATTATTTTTTCATTCATTTTTCTTGTTTTTTTTGCTTTTTTTTAATTATTATTGGTTGTTGTTTGTTTGGTATTATACAAAAATATGTTGTTATACTCTTTAAAAGCCATATCCATACCTCTCTCCCTCCCTCCCTCTCTCTCTCCCTTTTCTTCCCCTTTTTAAGTACTTTTTTAATTTAATTTTAGTTTTTTTTGTTTAATGTCATATTACCCCTTCTACTTTTATTGTGTTTTTATTATTACTTCTAGTAAATATCCCTTTTCTTCCTTTTATTATTATTATTATTATTATTATTATTATTATAGTTAGTATTTTTTGAAGGAGTCTAACCTCTTTTCTCTTCTCTTATCTTTTATAGCATTAATTTTTCTTCTCTTTTGTACGTGTTTTCATTTTTTACTTTTTAACCTTACTTTTTACAATTTTTTAAAGTCTTTTATGAGTCTTTCTAATTTAATACATGATTTAGTTTCCCTTTTGTTTAACTTATCATCTTTTTAACTTTAATTTTGTTGTACTTAGTTGTATAACGCTTTTCCTACTATTTCATCTTGCTGCCCTCCAATTCCTCCTAATAAACTTAGAATTTCGCTAATTACGATATTATAATTAATAGCAGTAGCATAAAAGTATATAATAAATGTAATTGACATTAAAAATGAAGGCAAATTTGAATGAACAGAATGAATAATAACGCAAGAGAATCCAAAAAGAAGGAAAAAATAATTAATTGGAAAGGTAAGATAAAATGTAGACTAAAGAAAGAATTAAGCAGATATAAAAAAAAGGCAAGTCTAAGCTTGATATCAATAATAGGGGGAAGTAAGGAATTAAAAGAAAGAACAGATACGAAACAGGAAACGATTGGGAAACGAAATAGGATATAAAATGTATATGAATTTTTTTTTAAAAAAGGTCAACAATGATTTTCTCTTTTTTCTAAATAAATAAAACGAAAATGAATCGATATTTTGGATTATTTACATTAATAAAGCTAAACCAGCAGCAACAACGGCACCAGCGCTTAAACCAGCAACAGCATATTGTTTTTGAGCACCAGCTTCTGAACTGGATGAAGCATCACTTGAAGCAGCAGAAACAGCCCTGGCAACCCAAACAGTTGTAGTCTTTGCATCTTTAGTATTGTTGAATCTACCTTTCTTGTGAGTACCAGTTTCCTCTGGAGCTTTGGTCTCTGGGGTGTTGTTGAATCTTCCTTTCTTGTGAGTACCAGTTTCCTCTGGAGCTTTGGTCTCTGGTGTGTTGTTGAATCTACCCTTCTTGTGAGTACCAGTTTCCTCTGGAGCTTTGGTCTCTGGGGTGTTGTTGAATCTACCCTTCTTGTGAGTACCAGTTTCCTTTGGAGCTTGAGTCTCTGGGGTGTTGTTGAATCTACCCTTCTTGTGAGTACCAGTTTCCTTTGGAGCTTGAGTCTCTGGGGTGTTGTTGAATCTACCCTTTCTATGGGTGTTTGTACCAGTTCTAGTGACAGTAACAACGTTGTTGACATTTTGGCCATTGGCGGCTGTAATAGACTCCGAAGTTGAAGTTTCAGCAACTTCGGCTGAAGTGGAACTTTCTGAAGCAGTGACATCGACAACCTGTGTGACAACATCTTCAGTGGCGGTATCATCAGCAGCTAAGACTTGAGCAGAGCTGGCTAGAAAAACGGCAGCAACGATGGATTGGTACTTCATTGTATGATGTGTTGTTGTTGTTGTTGTTTGTGCTGTTGGAGGAGGAAAAGAGAGTGAACCGTTTAAACTGTTTAATCTGCTGCTCTCTTTCTTTTTTCTCGACCTCTTTTAATTTGAGTGTTTTTTGGTAAACAGAGAGCGCTTACGTAACCGCGTAGATTGCTGGCACCGCTCCTGCCGTTTCGGGAAGAGGACGGGTAACTCTCGGCAGAATCACCTAACTAAGATAGTTTGAGCAAAAGTTGAGTGTCCGAGGTCCGTCTTCTGACAATTTGGCTGGTGAGAATTCCGCTGACCGGCAAAATGAGGCAACTTCTCTTAACTTGTTATCCGAAAATGGACATCTTCCTCCCCAGTCGGGTTATTCGGGTCCCTCAATTGACGAATCGGAATGAAACATTTTTAAATTATTTTTGATTTATGGTGCACGGGCGTAATAAATTAAGTAAGGAATTACTAGTGATATTACGTAAGAAAGAGGCAGTTGCAACTCGGAAGTATCAATAGCATGAGGAACAAACAACTTCCAATTACACCAAAAATGATTAGATTCATTCGGTCGAAAGTGTTTCTAGTGTTCATTCCAAGGAAAATGAAAATAAATTCACTAAAGCTAGGCCTGGTGAATGAAACAGCAATCAAGAGATTAAAGAAAATAACTCCTCTAATTTCAGGATAATAACCATATTTCATAATATAAAGTAGATAATGGTTACGAGTCTAGATTAAGCTGTTGCTAATATAATAAATGAATAGCATAATGGTCCTGAAAAGAGGAAGAAGAGAAATGTTAAATTAAATTTCAAGCAACAGCACCTCTGCCATTTGCAAGGAGCGTGTCTCGTTTCTACAAACGCGTCACCAAGTTCCCAAAAATCAAACTGGTGTTTTATGTAAATATATTTTTCTCATACCAAAAGCCGGCTCTTAAAGCAGTATACAAATACAGTAATATAACAATATCCGTCACTTCAGAATTCAAAATATCTCTTGATATCTCCATTGAACTGAAATTGAAAGCTGGAATCACACGAAACCTAACAGTCACACGCACACACAATCAAAATGAATCACAATCAATTACATGAAAACCTGCCATGGGTTGAAAAATACAGACCAACAAACCTAGATGAAGTTTATGGACAAACAGAAACAGTTCAGACAATTAGAAAATTTGCTCAAGATGGTAGAATCCCTCATTTGCTATTTTATGGGCCACCGGGTAGTGGTAAAACGTCAACAATCATTGCATTATCTAGAGAATTATATGGTAAGAATTATAGAAACATGGTTTTAGAATTGAATGCATCAGATGATAGAGGTATTGATGTTGTTAGAAACCAAATCAAAGATTTTGCATCAACAAGACAAATTTTTTCGAAAGGTTTCAAATTGATTATATTAGATGAAGCTGATTCAATGACAAATACAGCACAAAATGCTTTAAGAAGAGTTATTGAAAAGTACACAAAAAACACAAGGTTCTGTATCCTAGCGAATTATGCACATAAATTAAATCCAGCCTTATTATCAAGATGCACAAGATTTAGATTTGCTCCATTAGTTGATTCTGCTGTTGAAGAGAGAATTGATTTCGTTGTTAAAGCTGAAAATTTGAAATTATCATATGATGGTAAACAGTCCTTATTAAAGTTATCACAAGGTGATATGAGAAAAGCTTTAAATGTTTTACAAGCTTGTACTTCAGCATTAGATTCGAGAGATGATGAGATTACAATCGATATGATTTATGAATGTGTTGGTGCTCCATCACCAAGATCGATTGAGATTGTTCTGGATTCAATAATAAAAAATGATTGGTCAAATGCTTATTCGACAATGACAAAGATTAGAAAAACTGAGGGTTTGGCTTTAATTGATTTGTTATCGGGTTTTATTGAAATTCTAGAGCAGTACCAACTAAAACCAAAAACAAGAATGGCTATAATGGAAGGTCTAGGTGACATTGAATATGGTATTTCTAAAGGAGGTTCTGACAGAATTCAATCTACTGCAGTCATTGGTTGTATTAAGTCTGCTCTAGAAAATGAGGCCTAATTTTATCCAACAAAACAAGAATATGGGGAATGTATAATGTTTATTTATTATTTTTCTTGCACCTGTGTAGTGTTTAATATGAGCTGATATATACAGGGCTGGTTTGATTTCATCCAGCTTGTAAGCAATTTAGATACAAGTAGGTAGACTTTAATCTAAAATTGTAAGGGATAGAAATACAAGTAATATACCGTTGAATCAAGAGAAAATATGAGCTGCATGAAACAAATGAGACTAGGAGAGTAGAAAACACCATAATGATAAGAGTGCATCACAAAACAAGTGGACAAGAGTAACAGCTGAGAAGGGTTATAGCTATAACTAGCTACCATAATTCTTGTTGAGCTCCATACCCAGTTAGGAATTACCGGTTGTTGTATATTCAAATTAAGCGTAAAGACCACCACTAAAGGAAAAAATTGCCTGCAAATCCCAAGATGTGAGGTTTTTCTGATATTCAGTCTCCTTACCTAGAATTCTGAAAAGAAGAAAGCATTGATAATATGTATCAGTGAATTGGGAACTGTGAAGTTTGTAAATCATTCGATCGTTCGATCAATCAAACATTTTTGTTATCTTCTATCGGTGTTGCCCATGTTCGTATCTACTTATAGTCGTTTCACAAATGACCCACCTTCTAGTAAGATTTTCAACTCCCCAGATTGCTCAACTGATTAGCATACTCCCTTACCAATATAAGGCCAAGCCAGAACAACTCAGTCTTCAGTTGCTGGATGCTACCCTATCAAGTTCAGGTACCTGCTCTTGATTTATCTGGGTGTTCGAATTCACAAATTCCATAATTTGGCTCATACTTAATGGGTACCAGGATATATTATAGAATAAGATAAACATTAGATGCGAAAGGACTAAAACAGCGATGCACAAAGGACTATTATGCTACCAGCCAACTCCTTAAGAACTACAAATATCTGAGATGCCTTCTGCAAAAAAAAAAGTAATTAAAACAATTAATGAAAATCAGTCAAACCATTAGTTTTATTTATTGGTGTTTCATTAATCGACTTTGGTGTCTGGAACTTCTGTTTTTCACTCAAATCTCTTTTTCCATCATATTTAGTTGCCCTAGTCCATACTCTCATTAATTTTCACTGTGTTAAGTACATTTTTAGGTATTGCTGCTACTATGTCCATCATAGAATTGTTATGTATTTATTTCAAAGTTATTTTAGATGTAGATGCTCTAATGTCTGTTATTTTGTAGCATATACGATTCTAGTAGTTATTCCCTCCGGTATATATACTAAAATTATTAGAGAAAAAAAATTTTTTGTGACTTAAAATATACAATTTCTGGAACTAGAACTGGTTTAGTAATTCTTTCGATTCTGGATAGGGCACACTATTGCAATCAACATTAAATATAATTCAAGTCTTAAGCCTAAAGTTAAGGAAGGTATCGTTTTGTCTAATGCTTTTCTAATTTTGAGTTGAACATGGGTGCTGCTCCCATCTCATTGGCACTCAACTCAAATTGTTTAGTAAGGACTTTTAGAAAAAAGGAATTACTTTACTTATATGTTGAATAAATCCAAGTTGCTCCAAATACTAGTTTACCGGAGCAAAATTTTATATTTTAATAAAACTTTTGAGATCTAATTAAAAAATACTAATGTAAAAAAGTATGATAATAAAAGCAAAAAAATAAATAAAACCAATAAAAATAAAATGCAACATTTTTAAAAGAAAACAATAAACACAACAAAATAACAAAGCAACAACAAAACTGGCAAAGAGTACAGGGGACACAGACAAAAGAAATTAGTAGGAAAGCTTACCTTTGAAAACATAACCTTGTCTTTCTAAACCTTGGATATATTTTTTCCACATGAAATCACCGTTCTTTAGGCATTGTGCATCACCACTAAAAATTAAACTACATTTAGCTCTCGTTAGAGCAACATTCATTCTTCTTCTATCACGTAAGAAACCAATATTACCTCCAGGGTTAGATCTAACACAAGACATAACAATGAAATCTTTTTCTCTACCTTGGAAAGCATCAACTGATGCAACAATAATACCATTAACTTGATGAACTGAAATACCTTTAGAAGCCTTGATATCTTCTTTATCAACAGAGATATTAACTCTCTTACTAAAAGGATTAATAACCCTATTTGATTCTAACAATGATGAGATTAAATCTCTCTGACCAGCATAACCAGTCATAATACCAATTCTTTCAGGTTCAATTTGTTTATCAACAATTAAGTTTTCAACGATTCTACAAATAAATTGAGCTTCTTTTTTATTGACTAACGAATAACCTGTTTCCTCACCACCTTGAGAATAAACTTTACTTTCAGAAGCTCCTGCTAATCCCCCATGATCCCAGAAATAAATTGGATATTTAATGTTATCAATGTGTCTATCAGCAGCAGTAACACCATCTTTCAATTCACCATTATAGAAATTAGTTCTAGCAAAATTAGAAATTTCAGGATGCATACGATATTGAGTATCAAGCATAAATGGTTTTTCATAACTACCATTCTTCAAAGTTCTTTCAAATAATGACATTTCTAAAGCTTTAACCCTTGTGAAAGCACTTAATTGAGCTTCATCACCGACAAAAATGATCTTCTTAATACCAGGAGCAGCTAATGGAATTAATGATGCAGGCTCAGATGTTTGAGTGGCCTCATCCATAATAACAACTGGTAATTGCTTAACTCTTTTCAAATAAGGTCCTGCAATAGTAACTGTGGTTGAAAAAATAATTTTAGCTTGAGCAACTAACTGTTCACTATATTCTTTCGTTGTATCTAATAATTTGGTGAATCGATGTTTCGAGATCTCATTTTGTTTGCCGGAAGCTAGTAAGTCATAATCTTCTCTAATGGAGACTGGCAAAGCACGTCTGATTTTGTGATGTAAACAAACTGAACCTAAAATATGTTCTTCATCATATTCGGACTGTTTACTAACAGAGACTATACGAATAATATCATCTTTATGTTTTTCTAGTAATTTTTCAGCGATATTATCAACTGCCAAGTTAGAAGCAGCAACAACTAATACAGGGTAATAACTTAATTGATCAACTAGTTGTAAAATCATTTCATAAATTGTGGAAGTTTTACCAGAACCAGGAGGACCTTTCAAAATAGTAATCTTATTGTTTAAAGCGGATTGTAAAGCAATCTTTTGGGAATCATTTAAAATATTTGTATACTTCCCAATATAATTCTTGAAGAAAATTTGTTTAATTGGAGTCTTACCTAATAATAATTCTTTGAATGAAGGATTTTCTAAATTACCCATAGCTTGTAAAACTCTAGTAACAACAGCAGAACATGGCAAAATTGCAAAACCTTTGGAGGAAGCACCAACAGGTAACTTAGTTTCATTCCAGTTGTAAACATCAAGATGAGTTTGAATGAGTTTCTTTCTTCCAACTCTGGTAACTTTATTATAAGCGACAGAACAACACCAAATTTCAGGCTTTTGTAGTAAATCTTTATCTCTTTTTCTTAATAAAATAATACCCTGGCCCATAGTGAAAGCAGACTTTCGTAAATGTCTCATCTTCTCAGGAACATAAGCCTCCATAACCTCTTTATAGGCAAAACTAGCTGTTAGTTTCTCATATTTCTCATTTTTCTTCTTAGACCATTCAATTGTTAAACCAGAGAAAATATCACTTTCAAATAGTTCTTCTAAGAAAATATTATAACTAATATGTTGTAAATATTCATTGACACTGTTGAAAGTGAGTTGTTGTTGAACTGGCGTTGATGCTTTAATTAAATCATTAACTCTTTTGACTTTCATTAAATAAGGATCACTAGCCTCTGGCTCATTATTTTCATACTGATTGAATACATCCAATAAATTTGGCTTTTTGGAACCAAAGCCTTCTTCATATTCAGGTGCATTGCCACTGTATTGTTGATTTGATCTAATTAGTGAATCTTGTTGAACGAATTTGCCCTTCTTTGGAGGGCTCTTTAGAGGGTGTAGCCTATTCTCTTTCTTAAGCCCTTTAGTGAATCTACCATTAATTTTAGGCTCAACATAATCTCTAGGTGAAACCGGAACTGCAAAGGACCCTGTTTCAATAATATCACCAGAACTAATGTCTAAACTTGGATCTCTTAAAACAGAAGCCAAGAAAGCAACATCCGAATCGGTAAGAACAGCAGCATCTGGTGGAGTACACCTATAGCATAAAACTTTACCATTGACACAATTCAGCATCCAATCAGAATTACACTTAGTGCAAGCCAGTTCTTTCAAATATAAATATTGACGTAATCTTCTCAAGAATAAACCCTCTTGTTCAAACCCAATCAATATAGGATTTTTATAATCAGTTTCTTTAAAACACTCCTTACAGTAAATCATTAGCATAGTACCGCTAACCTCAACAACTTGTAACTCTCTTACATCACTATTATGGCATTTTTCACAGAAAATTAAGCCTCTATCAGAACTTTCAATTCTAGGATGATTCTCCGTACCAATATGAGCTACTAAACTTTTGAACGAGTTAACTGGTTTATGACAATCAGTACATGCGAATCTAATAGATGAAACAGTATTATCAGCATCAGTATTTTCAGAAACGCATTGACCAGATAATTTAGATTTAACTGCTTTCTTTATTGGCTTTGAAGTAGAAACAGGAACTGGTTGTTCTTGTGATGGAGCTGATTCAAGAATAGCTTTCTTAGGACCAGCCTTTTTCTTGGACTTTTTGATTTCAGCTAGAGCGGGTGCTTTTGGAGTATCTTCAAGATCTTCAGTGACATTTCTAGATTTCTGTGCTTCAGAGCTAGTCTTGGCTTTTCTACTTTCTTTTTTCCTTTGATTCTTAGCTTTCTTTTTAGCATGTTTAATTTCCTCAGGTGCCATCTGAGATTCTTCTTTAATTGGAACTGGTGTATATTCATGTTCTTCAGTAAGGCTCATGGATTGTCGTGCTTCAGGGATAGCTTTCATTTTCCTATTCTCCTTTTGTCTTAATTTCTTGGCTGTCTTTTTAGAAGCCTTGATTGCTTCTGGTGTCAGCTCTTCTTGAATTGGAGCTGAAGTAGGACCAGAATCTTCAGTGACCTCCCTAGATTGTAGAGCATCAAGAGCAGCTTTAGCCTTTCTACGTTCTCTTTGTCTCTGATTTTTAGCTTTCTTCTTAGCAAGTTTGATTTCGGCGGGCGTCATTGCAGAGGATTCGTTAAACCCCTCTTCTTGTTTAGTAGTAGGAACCGATCGAGCTTTAATAACAGGAACAGATCCAGCTTGAACATATTCCCCATCGACTTCTTCTCCCTGTTTTTCAAAATCACCAGTAATACTAAATGAAGGATCTTTAAAAACAGAAGCTAAGTATAACTCATTACCATCATCAACAAAATTGGTAATACCAGCAGACTTAATACATTTCTCACATAAGATACGACCCGAATCCAAATCACAATGTAAGATCCAATCGGAATTGCATTTCAAACATCTTAAGCCTCTGAAAACCAAATACTGTCTTAATCTTCTCATGAAATCATCTTCACCATATGCCACACTACTTGAATATTCATATTCTTCAGCACAATTTTTCAAACATGAGTTACAATAAGTGATTAACATGTTACCACCAACCTGAAGAACGTGTAATCTTCGAATATCACCACATTGGCATTTTTCACAGTAGATCAAGCCAACATTTGGTCCTTCAATTCTCAAGTGATCCTTTTCTTCAGTGTGACGTTGAATTTCACTTTGAGAATTAAAGGCAACTTCACAATCAGTGCAGAAGAGTTTGATATGTTGAACAAATTCCTCGGCAGCACGTTTGGATTCTGCAGTTTGAACAAATTTATTTGAAAATCTACTAACAGGGGTAGTAATTTCTTGTTTTTGTTGTCGTTTTTGTTGTCGTTTTTGTTGTAGTTCAATAACTTGCTTAGGTTTCTCTTTTTTATTTTTTGGCTTTCCTGTTTCAACCGGAACAGATTTTTCAACAATTGGTTCAGAAGTAGGAGTAGAAGTAGGAGTAGGAGTAGGAGTTTTAGCTGCAGGGGTAATCTCTCTTTCTTTAAGGTTAGCATGAGTTCTATCAAGCAGCTGTTCTTCTGGAGCTTCTTCATCATCATACCAGTTGCCATGAGATGAAGAAGCGGTCTCATCCCATTCAGAATGTCTAGTCTCCACTTTAGTCAAAAGTGACGAAGCACTAGTAAATGTGGGATCATTGAACAAACTAGCCAAGAACGAATCGTCTGAATCAGAAACTTTCTCGAAATCAACCAATTCTGGATCTTTATCAATGCAGCTTTCACATAAGCAACAACCATTAATGGAATACATCATCCAATTTGAATTACATCTAGCACAAGCCAAATCTCTGAAATAGAAAAACTGTTTCAATCGTAGCCAGAATAACTCTGAATCGGCATCAAACTCCACAACGTGCTCATCTTCATAGTCGATATCTTTAAGACAATCATTACAGTAAATAAACAACATCGATCCACCAACTTGTACAGCATTCAGATTAGGTAATGCACCATCATGACATCTTTCACAATTAATCCCACCAAAGTTAGGACCTTCAATCCTTTGGTGATCTGGATTTTGGTTGATATGTAGTTTTATATCATGGATAGACTTAAGATTATGTCGGCATTCAATACAATTGAAGTTTATCTTGGATAATTCATCTTGAACTTTGAGAGTTGCAGGAGGTGTGTCGTATCCTCTTCTGCTATCAAATCTTCTTGCACCCATTATTGTGTAATTAAGTTGTAAGAATAACTTTGACAAGTATGCCACTTAAGGTTAACGTGAAGTATCAGTTGTATTTCTCTAGCTATCAAGGTGAAAGATTAAATGTTAAAAAGGCACAAGCTTACTTTAGTGGAAAAATTTGAGTGCGATCAAATTTGATCCATGCGCACGACTTATCTTAACTACTGCGCTGCACCTAACGAAGTATTAACTATCATTAAAAACCATATATCATAAAACTATCAAATTCTAAGTATTAAACTAATATAAAATAATATTGTCTCTAAAACCAGTTTGCTTAGGATTATATCCATTATCATCAACCTTACTGTCTTTATCAATAATCTTATCAAAAGCATTAACGAATTCAGATATAACATCTGTAAACCAAAAATCACCATTCAATCTAACGAAGGCGTAATGACCACCTAAATCAGAAGTAGCCATGTATAAATAAGGATTCTTTTGAATATCGACAATAGGATAATCATGAGAAATGACCGGATCATCTAAAGAATTTAAAATCAACATTGGTGTCTTGATTTTTAAAGTCCTTAAATTTGGTGAAGCGGCCAAATAATAAGAGATACCAGATGGGAAACCCGCAAATTTGGAAGTGTATTTATCATCAAATTCAATTGTCCTTTTAATAGATTTTCTAAATTTATTAAATTCTTCTTCATCAAAAAACTCACATTTTGAATCAATTAATAATTTCTTATTATTTTTTAACAAATTACATAGATAAAATGAAATAGCAGGCTCAAAAAGGTATCTACCAGATAATGAAGAATAAATATGTTGAGAAGATTCTAAGAAATTCCAAGGGGAAGAAACAGAAACAGCAGAAGTAACTTTTGAGTTTTCACCTTCTTCAGCCAAATAATTAGCAATAATTAAACCACCAAATGAAAACCCAGCTAAGTGAATTTGTTTTTTTGGAAATTTCTTATGTAAGAAATCAACCAAAAATCTCATATCAGCAGTATCCAAACCAGTTGAAACATGAGGAGTAGTAATTGGTGTTCTACAACAACCCCTTCCATTAAGAACCAAGACATGCTTACCATCTTTGAAGAGCTTTTCCAGTACAGCACGTAATTGAGGTTCATTAATACCACCAGCCAAACCTGGAGCAACCAGAACAATGGCATTTTCATTTTTAGACCATGATTCATAAACTGATTCAATTTCAGTATCGGTATAATATCTTGAATTTGGATGTAATCTTGGATAACCTTCTGGTAAAGTTTCAGTATATCTGGCTTTGAACTCTTCCTTTGTCTTTTCAATTGGATCAACAACAAAATCAACACTAAATTGACCTTCATATGAGTTAGAATAATTCAAAGTATCTTCTTTGGTGAATTGAAATAAATATCTACCAAAATGAATTGGGAAAGCTTTCGAATAATCAGTTTTAGCAATGTACAAATTCTGTAATAACCCGTTAAATAAGAAAGGTTTTAGCATGTATTTATAGTTATCGGCAACTTGCGGGACATAGTTTTTGATCAATTCACTAAATGGGATTACAGAAGTTCCGTTAGATTCGGATGAATCTTTCAAGGACAATTTGACAGTGTTATCAGAATGGTAAGCATGGACAGTGTTTCTGAACCCCCAGTTTGGCAAGAGTGACATGTTTGGCTGGTTGTTGATATTAATGAATGAATGGATGGATGGATGGATGGTGTTGCCAGAAAAGAGGAAGAGGAAGAAGAAGTTCTCAGTTTCCATCAACTTGGGTTTCGTTGAACAATCTGATCCAAATTAACCGAGAAAGTACAAACCCCGAGATAGTGCCGAACCGTCAGTAGAGTCGTATTCGGCCGATCCACCTGTGCACCAGAAGTCTTACCGACGCGTCGAGTTTTGAAGGTGACTTTGACTTGATGTGTCAAAGAGAAACACCATCAACCCCCCCCCCCCCCCCTCAAAAAGCTGAGCTTCCAAGATCCTCAGCAGATGGTGCTGGAGGGACTTTGAGGGGGTGGGTCAGTGAAAAAGCCAGGATCATCGAACCCCTTCTCTCTCCAGAGCGACAAAAAATTACAGGACTACAGTCCTCACATATATATATATGTTAATAAAACATATCATCATAAAAAATAGTATTATAGCAAAAAAAATATAGTATAAAGGAGGTAGTGGTAATATAAATGCGTCTAGCAGTGTTATATGTAAAGTGGTAAAATTTTTTTTGTTTCTTTTAAGAATTAGATCATAACAAAATATAGTGTAGTGTATGGTAGGAATGGAGAATTAATTAAGAGTGGTGGCAACCTAGATATGAGAGTAAAGAATTAAAAAGGGGGTGACACTAATCAATCAATCTTTTCTTCCTCACCTTTGTAAGCATTAGGCAGGAACATTGGATGAATAGTAACATAAGAATTGGAATGATCAGCGATACCAGCAAACATATTGTAAAAGCCAAACACACCTGACATCAAGCAGAAGAAGCCACCGGCTTTGTACAATTTGACGGAACCGATAAATTGAGCAATGGTAAATAGAAGGACAAAGAACCAAACGAAAAACATCAAGATAGATAAAGGCCAAGTTGATCTCCAAGTAGTTGCCCACAACAGGAAGGAAAAGATAGCCCAAGGTAAGAAGTATAAAGCAATAGACTGACCATATTCAGCTGTGTCAGTATACGAAGTTGAAATTCCACCAACGTCAGTTAATAATAGACCATAGGAGGACCAGAAACCACCAAACATCAAGAAAGTACAACAAGCCCAAGTGTTGTTAATGATAAAACACAAGATACCAACAATCAATTCAACAATACCAGAAGTTGTAATTAACGCACCAATCAGGGTATTAGCGTGATGAACTTCTCTAGCGTGCATTTGAATCAAACCCAAAGTCAGAGTAGTACAAGAAAAAGCAGCCAAACCAGCAGGAACCGGATTAGCGTATTTTTTAGCGTTATCAGTTTCTTTGTAAGCACCGACGTTCAAGTTACCACCGAAAGCGTAAATGAAATCATCCTTGTCTATAGGTTGGTCGTTAATATAGATATGTTGTCTGTCATGTCTGAAAGTTGAAATCACTTTATGAGTCTTTCCGCCATCCTGGTTGTCTAGAAGAGCTTGAGGATTAATGTCGGAGTCGTGATTGGAGTCATGGGAGTAGTTACCCTTTTCTATGTCTTGGTTGAAAGAATCGGTGGACATTTTTATGGCTATGGGTTATTGGATGAAACTAATAGATGAAACTGATAGTAGGAATTTCCGGGCAGAAAGTAAGGGGAACCCAGCAGTTTATATAGTTGTGGAAGCAAGAAATTCAAAAAATGCCATGGAAAGAGAGGGTCTCGGAGTTCGCAGCGGGGGTGTACCACTGACCGGCCGGCGTGGGGAAAGAGTAGACAAGAATGGTAGGCCCACCCCTCTTGCTCCCAGGCAGATCAGCCGTGCCACCTCGTCACAGAGGTGGTGCGTGGACCGTGATCGTGGAGTTGGTGGAGCTGAAGCTTGAACAGTTGATAGTGGGACTGAAGACTGTATCCTAAAGATTATAAGAGAAGGATACAAGCGGCTAGTGAAAAGTTTGCACTAGAGTGGAACGGAGAGGGAGTCCGATGTCCTCAAAGCTGAAGGTTTTGAAGTATTTTAAGAGCTGAGAACTGAATCTTACAATTCCAATTTCACAACTTCACTCCGATCACTAGTGGAATATCCTGTCATAGTGGAGCACTCTGCCGCCCTGGTCTAACAGACCCTGCAAGGTCAAATGGATACCAATAAACCACCACTCCAACAGATGTACTGTTCGTTCATGCTCGGTTTCCGTGTCCTTTCGCAGCAACTACAAGCGCCCTCTCGGATGGACGGTGGCAAGCTGCGAGTACTTATTTCTGGTTTAAATCTAACAACTGCTTCAACAATCGATGACCCGGTGAACTATAACCTTTCAAAAGAGGGAAACTGTAACACCACTTGAGCCTGAATCTAGTCGAAGACAAGGTTAACTCTTCAAACACGAATTACACGAATTACACGAAGTACACCAAACTCAGGGACCTGGTGATGGACCGGCTAAAACACTCCAGCCTTGCCGGGCTGAATGCTCCTAACGTTTTCATGCCCAAGCGAACCTACTACATCCCACCATCAACTAACTGAGTTGTTGCCTGATCAATCCTGAGTGTAGATGGACTTCCATCCCCCATCAATGCTCTTTAAAAGTAACTCCACTAACAACACACATTCGGTTCAGATTGGAGTCAAGCTTAACTCTAACCTAAAATATTTATCTTCCGGCTAGCGCGATGAGCAAACATCCGGGCCAATCATATACTGCAGAAGCACGTGTTATTTTATGCACCGCCTCAAACAAAGTAATTTAGCTACGCCACACATCTTTGCACCCTGCGCCTTTGAATATTTCTACCTGCCACTTCAAATTTTGAACCTGCCACGCATCAACACATTTTATAATTGTGAAATCAACTCTAAGTGAAACTCGTTATCTTAACTAACACCCTTTTGTGTTTTGTTTTCCGACCACGTTAACAACTAATAGTCAACGCTCTTATTGTAGTTGATACTCCAAAGTTGGTTCAACTAGTTTCCATTCACGTTAACTTCTTGTTTCATTTCCACTGCATTTTTATAAACATCAACTGCATTCACGCATCACACAACAACACACAGTCATGGTTTTACTGAAACATCCAATAATATACTCCATACGAAGAAGTCCAATCAAGACACTTGTTCCAATAATCTCATTTATTTGTGTTATTTGGTTCTTTTTCTCTGGGTCCAGCATAAATAACAAAAAAAATTCGTCATACAGTTACAAATCGAAAACCTTAGGTAAGAAGACAGATTTCATACCAAGAAACTTACCAGCGGATCATATTTCTCATTATGATTTGAATAAGTTAGCATCCACTCCTATGGCTGCATACAATAAAGAACGTGTTTTGATTTTAACTCCGATGGCAAACTTCCATATTGAGTATTGGAACAACTTATTGAAATTGACTTATCCAAGATCGTTGATTGAATTAGGTTTCATTTTTCCAAGAACAAAAGAAGGTGATGAAGCATTAAAGAATTTAGAAGTTCAAATTAAGAAGATTCAAAACCCAAAAAATAAAGATGTTGAAAAATTTGCAAAAATTACAATTCTAAGACAAGAAAATGATTCTTTGGATTCTCAATTGGAAAAAGACAGACACGCATTCAAAGTTCAAAAACACAGAAGATCTCAAATGGCAACTGCTCGTAATTCCATGTTGTTCACCACTTTAGGTCCTTACACTTCTTGGGTGTTATGGTTGGATTCTGATATAGTTGAAACTCCACATACTTTAATCCAAGACTTAGCCTCTCATGATAAACCTGTCATTGCAGCAAACTGTTTCCAAAGATATGTCGATGAACAAACAAAACAACCACAAATCAGACCGTATGATTTCAACAATTGGATTGAATCAGACGAAGGATTAAGAATCGCATCCACTTTAAGTGATGATGATATTATAGTTGAAGGATATCAAGAGATTGTCACTTATAGACCTTTGATGGGTCATTTTTACGATGAGAATGGAGATGCAAAGACAGAGATGCCTTTGGATGGCGTTGGTGGTACCTGTTTGATGGTTAAGGCTGACGTTCATCGTGATGGTGCTATGTTCCCAAATTTCCCCTTCTATCATCTGATTGAAACTGAAGGGTTTGCTAAGATGTCCAAGCGTTTGGGTTATGAAGTGTTTGGATTACCTAATTATTTAGTTTTCCATTATAATGAATAGTCTTTTGGTAAGCTGTGTGATTTGTTTTTGTTATTATTATTATTATTATTATTATTTGTTATTACTACATTTTTTTATCTTAATTATTTCATTCTGAATTATTTTTCTTGCTTACATTTTTCTTGCACATTCCATTTTCATTTGTTTTGTCCTCCTTTTTCTTTTGTCCACTTTATCAATATACTACTATTATAATATTCTAACTGAATTGAATTTAGCTTCAACTTACATGTACAAAAAGTTTACAATTATCAACTACATATATAGTACTGCAAATTCAGAATCACGTCATCCTTCTAACTCATGAAAATCCAGCCAATCCAGCTAATCCAGCTAATCCAGCTAATCCAGCTAATCTAATCACATCATTCATGAAAATCCAGTATTTCAATCAATCAATCAATTCAAATGCTTCTTTTTAAATAAAGATAATCCCGAATGAAATAGCAGTTCTATATTTAACTGCACACAATGCATGACTAATCTGAATTATAACAAATAATTTCAAACAATGAGAATAAGAATCACTCCAAGGCTAGATATGTCATGATGGAATTACTTAAGGCAACATTAAAAGAAGAAACCATGCAAGTATTACGATTGATCGATCTAGATTTACAGATATTCCTTCCGATGTAGAGTCGGGCAATAAATATTCCTTTAGCTGTGTACGATATAGTAATTATATAGAGGAAAACAGAAGTAAAGAAAGAAATTAATAATCGTGGTATGAAATTCGTCTCCTGAATTGTTCCACCTACCGACCGGATCTGGCCAATGAAAACAATGGTTAATCCAGAATTCTTTAATGTATTGATTTGGTCAAATCGCCTGAATATGTTCTATATATATCTTGAAAATTAAAAAACGGTTACCTGGCTTAATTGGCCGGAATTTTATGAATGTTCAAATTTAATTTTTTATATAACTAGAGGCTAAATAGAGAAGATATGCGAATGATTGATGATCCTGCCCGACTCATTTAATGGTGGACCTGTCAATAATTAATAAAATAAATGGATTATTATAACTATTTAACCATACATACGTATCTTCAAACAACATGAACAATAAAGAATACCCAGATCACCCATCTGTATGGCTTTTACTGATAACCAATCGTTCAATTATATACTGATTACAAGTGAGAGCTATATATTAAAGCCAGCCATAACTCTTAAACAATCAAACAGTAGCCTGGCTCTGGCTATACATATGGAGCAATCTATCAACATTAACAGAAGAATAAAGCTTATGATACAATAACTGATATTTGCCTAGGCAATAATATAAACTGTAATGGCCACTTGGCGCTAACTATGTGAATAAATCAGCGCAATTTAAATTCTTATATCCATATAGATATAGAATGCAGTACAACACAGATTTGGTCACCAGTCACAACAATTGGGCCTAATTAATCCAATCCAACGGAAGAACTCAGTACGTAAACAGCTAGATCCCCGATCAATACCATCTTAAACTCCAAACTCTACGGCGATCTAGATCAGCAGCTTAAACTGCGTCAAAAGGAAAAACTCTGTAAGTAACGGCTACTTTACAACGAACTGTAAACAAACCATGAACACAAACAAGACCCTATTGCCTCCGGTGACTGATCAGTACAAGGATATTTTTAACTATAATCTAACAACACCAACCAACAATACAGCTATGCATTGTTCACACTGGAATCTACCAATGATAAACACTAAATGATACTCATGTCCCCAGGACATAAATCATCTGCCACCATTCATGCATAAATAATCCTATAATTTGGTCCTGGAGACACTGGAGAGTGCAGCCTCTATAGGGGCCAGGGGCAATCTATACTATAAATACTTAGAGAGCCAAGGAAATCCCGGCCACAACAAGGAACAATTCCAACACAACAAAACGTTAAAGAACAATCTCCATCCACAACAGTGATCACGTCTTAGTAGAGGCGGGCTCGAGCGATGCTCCCACATTCGATTTGTATTTCTTCTTTTTCGATAGTGCCTGGTAACTCTAGCTAGAACCAGTTTCCAGGGACCCAGAAGACATAGAGGACCCATGGGAGAACATTATCCCATTAAGAAGAGTTTCTATATAGTGCCCAAACCCATTCTAGTGGAAGAATGGATGATGAGACTCATTGTATAGGCTGCCCTGGATTAAAGAAGATTCAAGGTGTGTAATTTATATCGATCGGGGAATATAAATTTTAATAAAAACTGTATAGTAGAAGAACATATACCAAAAAGAACAATTTGAAGAAGAAGATATCAAAAACAAAAAATTAGAAAACTTTATATAAAAAAGTAAAAAAAATATATAATATCGTAATTTATAATAACTGATGAGTAATGCGAACAGAAGGGGTGTACTTACAAGTTGCTTAATAAAATATTTCTTTCTTGAAGTATATAATTTCCAAATATTCGAAGATCTTGGTCACTTCAAACAAAACAAAAGATACCAAAGAAAAGATAACAACTATTGAGAACAGAAAATAATGAAGTTGTAGTAATATAGTAAAATGTTTTTTTTTTTCATTCGACGTAAGTATTTTTTTTTTTTTTTTGATCATTTTAGATGAAGGATTTGTTTTAGGATAATAATCAGAAAAACAAACCAAAGCTGAAGAAAAGACAAATAATAATTGTAATGAAAAGAAGTAAAGAGATTGAGAGAATGAATTTAAATTAATTCTTAATAATTTAACAAATATATCCTAGTAATAATAAGATTAAAACAAAAAAAAATCACACATAAATTGAAAAAAAGATACAATTCCAAAAAAAGAAGAGCTATAAAAGGGGATAGAGAGAAGGGATGTATATATAATCAAACCAAATAATGATAAAAAAAGTAGGAAAAAGAAAAGAAAGAAACCCATAACCTAAATAAAAGAAAACAGACAGAGTAGTAATAAATAAACAATATTTCAACCCAACTAAGTAACAAAAAGCATTTATATTCCAACAACAGATAATATCAACAAATGAAAGAAAAACAGGTAGAATCAATATAGCATCAAGTTATAACAAAACAACAAATGAACATAAAATAGTGTAAGTAATCGAGGCAAAAATAACCACAAAAGCAGCATAGCAGCATTCAACAAAAAATAAATATAAAAAGCATCTAATAATAATTGTAAATATTTGATAACCTCAAAAGCAATTTTTCTTCCATAAACCGTTTTTTTTCAAAAAAGCAATCAGCAACAATAATAACAACAAAATTCAATTCTTTTTTGTTTTTTTTTGAACACCAAAAAAAATGTAATAAACCAACTTTTTTTTTTGAATTAACCTAAAAAAGTAACCAAAAAACACAAGAATGAACAAAAGAATAAGCCAAAGCAACAAAAAAAAGTAACGCCAACATATAAAACGAAGCATCTAAAAGAAATAGAATGGATACAACAAAAAAAATGAAAAAACTGTAAATAAAATCAACAAAAAAAAAAACAAATACAATGTAAAATAAGGAATCATTCCATAACAAACTGGGTATCATCACCATCACCACTAGCAGAAGTAAACAAAGGTCTACCGCCATTTCCAGAATTAAAACTAGGTCTACTCAACCTCCGTTTTAATTCTTGGGGTGTCAATAAATCATTCAATGAATCAGGTAAAAAATCAACTTCTTCACTTGGTTCTTCTTCTTCTATTATTGCTTCCTCATTTTCTTGAGACATGATCAGTTTACCGTTGTTGTATGATCCTGAAGACGATGGAGGCTGTTGTTGGGAATTGCCTGTGTTACCATTATTGTATGAGTTGTAAACATATTGTGGATTATTGTAACTGGCACTAGTAGGTGTTGCCGGACCATTGAAGCCATTAATTAAACTAGATGCACTAACTCCAGTATTACTAAAAGAACCTCTTTGACTACCACCACCACTATAATGATCATTTAAATCATCATCGGAATCAACAATTGCATTATCATTTCTTGCAGTTGCAGCTGGAATAGTAGAACTGCTTAAACTTAGTGAATTCATTCCATTAGTAAAATTATAATAACCATTACTTGTGGAATTATTACCGCCAAATGAAGAAGTTCTAGTTGGAGCAATTGATCCATTATTTGTGTAGGTGTTAATGTAGTTTGCTGGAGTTGAAGGATTTGAAGTTGAGAAGGGCAATCTTTGGTATGATGAGCCAGATAAACTTCTCAAGAATCTAGATTGTTGGGCTTGAGGTTGTGGTTGTGGTTGTGGCTGTGGTTGGCCTTGTGGTTGAGATTGATCATAGAAAGAACCATTTGGAGATGATTGATTAGTTGGGGTGGATGACCAAATCGAATTACCACCATAAGGGGAAGTTGAATTAACGCCATTATGAGCATTTGCGTTATTGGTATTAATTGAAATTGGAACGCCATTGGATTGATTATTGTTTGCCGCTGACATAAATAGTCTGGATTGGATATTTGTTGGCGTAGTTGAGAAACTATTGCTGTTATTATCATAAGAACTAGATAAGGAAGCATGAGATCCAAATGGAGACTTATAAGAGTTGATAGTAACAGGCTCGGTACCACTAAAAGAATGTCTAGCGGATCTCGAATTACCAACTAAAGAATAATTACCATTTTGTTGTTGAGCTTGGGCTTGATGCTGCTGGTAAGCTTGTTGTAAAGATTTTGGATTGACTCTTCTACCATCAGGTAAGATATGAGCTAAAGCACATTTAACACCAAATTTACAGTTACCTTTTTGAAAGTATTTACAGGGTTGAGATTCCGATGTCAAATCAGTTGCATGAGAGAAGGGGCATGAGCTGCCCGCTTGACAAGCACCTTGTCTAAAGAATTTGCAAGGGACATGAGACAAATCTGTTAGAAGAGAGGTTAGTATTAGGAAATTGAAATAGTAAGATAGGAGATATTCGTGTAATAATTGAATCAAATAAATATGTTGAAATGGGTCATATATGTGTACCAATATTGCTAAATAGTAAATTAAAGTAAAACAAGCTCCTTTAAACATGAAACAGATTGCATCCTTAGAGACACTGTCAAAATAAAAAATAAATACATACTCTTGCTTGAAGGAGATTTATTTAAATCACCCGACTTTGAATGAGAATGGCCCAAAGTCTTTGAGAGTTCGAATCTGTTAGTTTGGTTTCCGCTGGAGGTAGATGATGTAGAAGAGTGTCTTGGGTTGTGAGCCATCATGGAAGGGGAAGTTGAAGTCTGTTGTTGGCTGTTATAGTTTGACGTGAAGTAGGCGGATCTGTCCATGATAGGTTCAGTTATGGTGTATGACCCGTTCATCGTGAGTTGCTGTTTTGAGATCGGGTTGATTTAAGCTGAGTTGAGTTGATTTTAGCTGGATTGACTTGAGATAGAGTAAATGTGTTGTAGTGGTAGGGAGGGAGGTCCTAATTGATGGCGAATGGTGGTGGAAGTCTGGTAAAGGAGGAAAAGGAGAAAGAGCAAAAGAGGGAAAAAGGGAAACAACAAGTATTACTGATAAGACTCTACGGCCCGCTCTCTGTGAAACTCTCAGCTCAAACAATGGGCCACCACAGGGTACAGCCAATCACTGACTGACTGACTCACTCACTCACTGCTAACTCGGTTCACGCCCTAATACATATATAGTGATATAGTGGCCCAATGGCCCTTATGACATAGGAGTTAGTACGGGATCGATCATTAGGACCGTGGCTACATCAACAGTAATAGTGTACGAGATAGCCTACTTACTACTATGGCGTGATAGCAACTTATGCCTGCTGAACTTACTTCCTGATTAGACAAAACCTTATCAGCTATCAGAATCATACTAGCTCAATCGATCCCACAAGTGACAAACAACCCTTTAATCATATATCTTTAGCAATTGATTGTAATTAATAATCGGGCCAGTAAACAGCCATACTTAATTCGATCGATCACTCGGAAACACGTACGCAACACTATCCACTATCATTATCACCACAGATAAGGATAGGAACCACTATCCCCGACTATACCCAAGACCAGCAAATACTCTTAAACTTCCTTCGCTTCATCTCATCAACCAGCAACACCTCATCACCACCCTCTCCATCATCTTAACCTTATCCTGATGATTCATGACTCATTCCTTATCCTCCACAGCTTGACCCTAATCCGGCTGCGGACTTTGACCACCACCACCACCATCAGTGGAACCCGTATAGCCGCTATTACGTAATACTAATCTTATCACCTATCTTTTTTGTAGCTACAACTAAACACGATTTTATACAATATATATTAAGATCCCGAAGTACACAATAGATGTAGTATATCAATGTGAAATATTCTGTGCACATGGTCATGCTCAAAATCAGGTAATGGAGCATAAGCTCTTATTACGTAAGAACGTAAGGCTTCTTCTTGTGCACAATATTTAATTCAATATTTAATTCAGTTAACTATACTTTCTCATTTTTCGGAATTAATCTAATTGTTATAATTTAATCAATCCATATTTTTCGCACCCCTCAAATTAATACGCTTAAATTGGTTTTAAATAAATACCTCTATCCGTTTTTCTAATACACGTATTAATCAATCAATAAATTCAAATTAATCTATTCTATCACCACTCAAATCCCCAAATTGCAGTACGACTCACGAACCCACCATTATTCTATGTAATTCTTATTTATAATTACGATGGCTTTTTTCTTAATTTGTGAAATTATTTAACTTAAAACCAATTTAAAATTTCAGTGAATTATTTTATATCAAATCATCGAGAGGCCCCCACTGCGCAAGACCTTACCTTTAAGTGATTACGCATTATTAATTCCAAAGATTCTTGATATGCCTTTTAATTATTATATACCCCAAATACTCCATCTAATCCCTCAAAAACTGTCAGCATGATATTATTAAACATTATAACTTTTCGCTTTTGAATAATTTAAATCATATAGATGATACAATTAGCATAGTGAACAATTTATTACGAAAGGCTATGTGAGCCCATATATCCCGAATTATTAATTGATTAATATTTGAAAAAGATCGTTAGAAATCTAAATTTCTATCATGTATTGTCTTTAGTCTTTCATTCGAATTATATCTGATGTAATATGAAAATATTAAATTTGTAATAAAATTGCTGAGCAAATGAGATTTTACTTTAATTTATTGACAATTTGACAATTTGACAATCCAAATTCCATTTCCAGTATTTATTCCACAATATTACCTATCATTCGAATAGTTTTATTTGTAATTTAATTAATTTCGCTGAGAATGATTCAGATCAAAAGAACCACTTAAAATTGTAAATTAATTAAAGAGCGAAAGCAAATTGCCGCATAAATTCACTAACGCACCAATCAGCAAAATATAGCCAATCTAAACCTAATTAGGAAGGTGATGATGCAGCTTTTATGTGGAGCGAAGATCCCATGGGAAATTAGTTTTAGTTCATGATCGCGATTCAATTGTCACTATTGCCATTTGGAAAGTAAAGAGCGTATATACGTCGAATTCTAAATTATATAGATATGGGTGTTGCAAATCTACAACTCTTATAAATGAACACCGATGGATATATTTGATTGGACACTAGTTCTCAATTTTATGTGGAAATCATTTATGTAAATTAAAAAAGATTATAAGGACACCTTATATCTTGCTTAATGCCAAGTTCAGGAACTACTTCCGGTTGATCTATTATTTGCAGAGGAGAGCTAATCTAACCATGATCATCAGTATAATAATTATTAATTAATTGATTACTAGATATTACGATCTACAATCTTCGAGAAACCAAACCAAAACATTATAATCCTGATTAAAATAATTAACAAAAGAATTGCCTTTGGTTCTTTTAATCACAGTATTTCACGATGACTACTATATAAAATTTATTAGTTTAATTCACCATTTATAAGTAATAATCATTCTACTTGATTTACCTTCAAGTACACTCTTAGTTCTTTCATGAATACCGGTATTTTGTTCCGTTCTTCTCCATATGTATAATACTTAGGTCTACGATAGGGCTATCCCATCTGCCAGATGTCATAACTCGGATATGGTCTTGCTCGGTGTTTGTATAAGCTCAATTTGCTTTTTCTAAAAAGCTAAATGAATTAAAGATTTAACATCTTCTTAATGATGTTTATTCAAGGAAAGTGCACCCCACATGCTTCTGAGTTACCCATCTTTGGATATAACTCAACCTCTATGTTTAATCGACAAGTGTGTACATATAACTACCCCGGAAAAAATCATCTAAAGAATTATACATTGATCTCAAAACGTCGATCGATTTGATCTGTATTGCTAATCTATAATTTTCCGAATCTCCGACGTTTTGCGCATCGAATTTCAATTTCATCAAACATATGGTCTTTTTCAAATTGGTCAATGCTAGATCTAGTTTATCTAGTTTATCTAGTTTATATTAACTTCAATTGTTTGCCAACTGAGGTAGGCCCATGTGATACTATCAGGGCCGGATAGATTGTTATACTATGCAACTAGAACCTCTCGAATAACATTGCAACAATTGTACGTACGTGTACTACAAACCCCTTACATATAGGGCCGGATATATTTCGGGACTAAGGAAGGTCAATTTCGGCAGTGGATCGGATGCTGGATTAGATACCCCGACCATTTCTAACTTTTAAAATTAATTAGCAAATATTGTAGAAGTTTACAGCGTTAAATTGGTTAAAATTAACTCTTGGTGATATCATCTATCTCATCTCTTCAAAGGTCAAATTAGGGTGAAATCTTAGCTATTTACCGAGATCTTGGAATCTTTATCTATGTTAGAAGTCCCGGACTTCTTTGTAAATGGATAGACGTGAGCAATCTAATCACTGCGCATACAGGCTTTATATATTTATTGTTAATTGCGTGCGTGCAGATGAGGAAATTGCCGTTTCTTGTTAAATTGAGTAGATCTTACAATCTGCGTTTTTCATTTCCCAGGTCACCAATCAATTAATGGGGTATATAAAGTTTGAATTTCCATGTACATATGGGTGTAGCATATAACTTATTAAATCTCAATTATATATGGTTAATCTCGATTTGCTTAAGATTTTAAATCGATCAAAACCGATCAATAAGAATTTCAGTTTATAGAAGAAAGCCATAATTACACAGTACTCTGGATTTTCGATTCAAGATACATAGAGGAAACCAAATTA
Organism: Ambrosiozyma philentoma; assembly: GCA_003707675.3. NCBI lineage: Eukaryota > Fungi > Ascomycota > Pichiomycetes > Pichiales > Pichiaceae > Ambrosiozyma > Ambrosiozyma philentoma. Next base: position 79,988 of record PPKZ03000028.1, read on the forward strand.
ACGCAATTTTCGTAATTCAGTTTGATCGTATACATATGCACATATATATATATCTTCTCAAACTGAGATTATGCTACATAATGTTGTACTTTTAACAAGCTGTATTGATTAAATATATTCAGGGCAACTGCATGAGAGATGTTTATGTTCATATGCAAATATATTGCCGTATACCCCATCATGCTGTATGAATACGACCAGTGACCCTCCAATAGAAATTAATTGAAATTACGTACCTGTGTACCTGGGCACCTCGATGTACCTGATTGATCCTAGAAGCATATCTCATTAACCGAAAACAGCGTACTCCTCTTTGTCGAATATGAAGCAAACCAAATCAATCAATCAATCAATTACTTTGATATATATAATTGCATTACTCTACCTAAATTTTTAGAGTTCTTATAATTACCGAGATACATAGATCAGTAAAATTTGAACACCACAAATGTTTTCGAGAAGAGGACAGAGAACAGTCATTTTGATGCTGCTATCTATCTATCTGCATAGTTCCAGTAGCTCGCCTTAAGAATACCTATATTTAGGTTTATGGATTGAAAATTGAACCTCTATATCGCAACAAAGGAAACGTTGGATTACATTGTAAAAATTTAAACTTATCGTTCTTTAATTATTAGCACTTTTTTAGCTTAAAATATTATTAAGGTATAAACTGCATCTATTATGCCCTAATTAAATTGAATTTTTATAATTAAATTTGGTTTTTCAACTAAAAAATTAGCTATTTAATTGTGTTAAATCAAAAAATATATGTAGTTATTAATTTTGTTTGTGTATGTACATGATGAAAATCTGGCTTAAGCATATGTAGCTTAATTAACAAGATCTCCAAATATTGCCTAATACAGAGATATGCGTGATTGCAGCTACACCGGCAGTTGCAATGTTGTAAAAATCTTAAATACTATTATAGAGTCGATCGACGCTAAACAGTTATAAGTATTGCACGGCGTCGATTAAATCCTATCCCGTGTTCATTGAGCAGCAAGTAATTAATTCAAAATAATATTGTTGCTTAAAAAATACGAGTCACACAATAGCAAGTGTTAATTGTACAGATGTGCGTTGCCCCTGAAGATATCCTGGTGTGGGAGGTGCGCAAATTACCATGCGTTGGCGGGTTCTTGCGCGAGGCTTAAAATTTTACCAAGTTGCGCGTACTTTATCAAAACTCATTTGGATACCTAAAGGTTTTGAATCTTGATTCTATTTATTATCTCATCATTCATAACGTAACTGGTTAGAGTGCGTCAAGATTACTGGGCCAGTTTGATAAACTCAACTAGGTTCTCTCTACAGTTCAGGCTATAAATGCCATACGTACTGGGTAACATGGTATATAGGGATGGATATATATATTATGGAACTTGCGTTGTGTAGTAGTTGGAGAAGTGAACCTTTGTCCAGAACATTGCCATATACTGTTGGGCGTCAGTTTGACGAATCACAGGCTCACTTCTAAATCAAAAGATCAATAATTTGATGATCAAGATAAAAGAATCCATTTTTTTCGATCTTAGAGATCACGGAGACATACAAATCAAGAGTTGCCAGTATGGGAAAGGCAGGATGATCGCTATTTGAATTAGTGTAACAAGAACGTGGACTACATATGTGTGGCAGTAAGCTTCACACCAATTAAAGCTTGAATAAGATTAACTCAAGTTACTTAAAGTTGACTAGCTTGACCCATTCCTTGCTCATACAAAGCTCAACTCCCAAACCTGCTATGAGGCCTATGAGATCTAGTTCATTCTCGTGTCCCTAGCAATATACAATCCTGTCCCTTTTGGATATAGCAACGAAGTCTAAAAGAGGTTACTCCTTCCTTTCCATATAGAAAACCCAAAACGTAAGCGTTGACTCTGTGTCGTTGACGTATTATAGGCGTAGAATTAATTCCTTTGAGACAGCGGTCGGCCCAAATCTACCAGGTCCAGGGGAAATAAGGCGCCGCCCGGGAGATAGCGCCTGGAGGAGAGATGTTCCACGTCGCGGCCAGGGGAGCCCAGGGGAGCCCAGGGGAAGCAATATGGCGATCCTGCAGCCTATTGATTAGATAACCCGGCAACACCGGTCCACAATGGCCGCGGCCCGTCCCTTAGTGGCACTGGAGAGATGCACCTGCGCCACGCCCCCACGCCGCTGCTCCTGCCTAATTAATTTCATCGATATTCGTGATCGATGTGACGTGGGCCTGTCCTGTAGTGTTTTTCCACTTCACCTGAGAGCTATATAAACATTCTGTTTCCCACTTTTCCATCCGGGACTCTTTCTTTGCTTTTGCGAATACTCTTCCATAGACACCTCCCCGTCGTGCCTGCTCTTACCCTTTCTTGCATCTGCTAGCTTTTGCCAAATCTCTCTTTCCAGATATTAAGTCTCGTCTTGATCTTGATTTCGGCCCGAATTTCTCATCTACAAAAAACAAAAGCGCTCTTCTCTGTTCTACTGCTCTTTTCTTTGCAAATTATTACTGATAATTTCGTTATTTCACTGAGATACAAATAAGTACCTTTCTGCACGCTCAATAATTCTGCTGTTCCTGCCCCATTTATTCTCATAAGTGCATAAAACTGTTAGATTTATATGCTTTCCACGGTACCTTTGCTGCTATTTCTCTCTTTATAGATATTCCACGTTAGAAACTAAAACAATATAGAACTACAGAGAATTAAAAAATTCAATAATTTTTAGAATTTTTCCACTTTAGTTTGTTTTCCTGTTTCACATATTATGGACTCATCCTCCAATCACGATTATAACGATTACTCTACCTATTCACATTATCAGAATACTAAATCATATAACCCCAAGTTAACTCAAGCTAGATCAAATACAAATACAAATACAAATTCGAACTCAAACTCAGATATGCTTCATCAACAAGTCCCCCAACAACCACAGTTCTATCTCAAGCCACTTGAGCATAATGTTCCAAGTATGCAACAATCATATTATCCTCCTCCTTTGTCACAACCAACTCTTGGTACGCATGATGCTTTGCATAATTATGGTACTTCTTCTGCTACTGCAACTAATAGTTTGTCCCATCCTCATCATCAAGATTATTATCAGCAACCACAACAACAACAGCAACAACAATTTGTGCAACCTCAACAGCATTCACCTCAATCTCAATTGGGTGCAATGAATTATAATCATTTAAAAAATAATAATTATGCTATGGGAATGTACCCAACTACTTCTGATACTAATGCTTCTACTAATAATCATTATACAAGTTTGCCAACTCCAACTCAATCTTTAGTTAAAACTGTGCCACCTTCAATGTACACTTATACTACTTCCAGTGGCCCTGCTACTGATTCAGCTAAATCTGTTGGTAGCACTCCTCTGGTTCAAGCTAGTTCTGAATTTGCTACTTATCAGGCTCAGCAGCAGCAGCAGCAGCAGGTAAACGGATATCAGTCTTATGTCAAGCATCCTCTATATTATCCTTCAACGGGTACTCAAAATACAGCTAATTCTACTACTGAAAATGGTGTTAAATTGCCTTCATTACCAACAATGCTAGATTCTCAATCTACTTTAGTTCAACACACTAACCCTTATATATCTTCCCCAACTTCATTCCAGCCAAAGAGAAGATACACAATTCCAGATCCAACTGGAAAAGTTTCATCAGTGGATTTATCAGCAACTGCAGCTGGCGTCGTTAAAAGAAATAGACGTTGTTCGATATGTAATAAAGTTTTCAATAGACCTTCTGGTTTGAAGATTCATATGCATACTCATACTGGTGAGAAACCATTCAAATGTGAATGGAAAGATTGTGGCAAGATGTTTTCAGTCAGATCAAATATGATACGGCATTTAAAGATTCACATGAGAAAACAAGATCAGCATGAAAAGAAATACTTACCTCCTCAATTATAAATTTCATTTTTCTAGCTTTTTGCCACCTATAATGATTTCACTATATTATGATATACTACTTGTTCTTTTTCTTAAATCATTTTTATTCAACGCCTTCTTTCATTACCCTTCTCACTAATTGATTCTCTCTTATAGGTTACAAATATCCTGGATTCTTTTTTCAGCTACTACTTTTCTTAGTTATATTCATGATGAATCTTTCACTATCCATTCTTTAGCCTTTTGTTTTATCGTCTCCATTTATGTTATACTAAATTCGTTGGAGTGGTCCTCCACTTATGGTTTCTCACACATCTTTATTTTCCGATCTTCCTCTTGCTTGTTTGCTGCTGTACTTTTGTTTTAGTTGTTCCCGGTCTTACGTCTTTAGTTGTTTTTTTCGTTTTTTGTGCTTTATACTCTATCCTCTTACTGCTTTCTTTTATTTTTATTATTGCGTTTGTACTTTTCTTGTATGCTTGTTTGTTTGTTTTATGCTTCTATTCTATCCCCCACTACTACTTTTTATTAGTTTGCCCTTGGCTTTTTTATTGTTCACTTTGTTTGCTTAAGTCCTTCGTTTAATATATTAATACTTAATATCCTATTCTTGAAAATTACTGTAACTGGTAACCTTGAAAACTTTCACCCTCGATGGCTGCATCTTGGGCTTTGTTATTTGTCTTGTCACATCTCAACACTTGCTTGGCTAGTACTCATCTTAAAAGCATGCTTAACTACATTTCATTAAATCTTCTTGATTGACCGGTTTAGATAGTCACACTTAATCGTCAATTTTGATCAACATATTAATTAGGCCATAATTATTAATCTATTCAAGCAATCATCCTAAGTATCTTCATATAAGGTTGATCTTGCCCGATACCTATTGTTCTCACTTTTTTCACTGGATTTGATATGTGAGCTGATCAGGTACAGTGGAATATCAGTATCATAATTAAACTTCTTAAAACTGATCTCAAGAATCTCTATAGTGCGGTTCTTTTCGTTAAACGTGATTATTCGTCATAGCACAGACATGTAGAAATGGCTAAATGCTTTGATATAAACACGGAGCTTGAGCCTTCACAGGAGAATTGCTGAGATCACCCAAGCCTTGTTTTTTTACCGTGTTGAGTGCCTGCTTAGAGTTGAATTAAGGGTCTGGATTGAATGGGTATGGTTTATCTAAATAAAATGTGTTATGGTAATGCCAGCTGAAGGAGGACATGCCTATACAACGACAGCTCCCCAAAATCACCTTTGGATATCGAAATTCGAGATGAATCGAGGAACAAGCAAAGGTGGGAAAGGCCTGTACAAAAGCCCAAGGCAATCAAGTCAACGTTTATATATTAACTTGAAACACTCAAGTTGTTATAATAATGTAATTGTTGAGGTATATGGTAACTCATTTTACTGAAATGAATTTATATATAGGCCGGGGGCTATTTCAGTGAGGAGGATTAAGTAAATAAACCAAATCACGTAATCTTTAAGGCATTTAGTATATCGTTAATTTAATTATCCAATTACCAACTCAGCACCTTAGGCACACATCAATCTAGAACATAAATCGTAGAATTGACTACCCACTTCATATAAGTCTTAAATTTAGTTAAGCTAGCCATATACTATATGTTGGAGTTCAAATCAAATGAAATGCTCAGTTAAGTTAAATTTCAAGCTGAGCTGAGCATGTGAGCAAAGCTGGAACGAGGAGCTAACCACAAGCCAGGAACCAGGAACCAGGAACCCATTCGATCCAATGAATTATATTGACCGTGATGATTGAGTTTCTGTTGGGTTTGGTTCACCAATAATAAACATATTCTAAATAGGAAATCAATTGAACGGGACGTTACGTAATACGAATTGAAGCACCAAAGAGTTCAATTGTGCTTAAATAAGTTAAACTTCACTGACCTCCGTAGTACTCCGTACCGCAATATTATAACTTCTATGGATTGCAGTCAACGTACAAGCATCGACTCATAGATGGTCCAGCTTGTAATAAATTAATATCTTGTGTGATACCTTATACACGCTGAAAAACAATATTCTAATTCGACATTTCAATGTGAATCCGGAAGCGAGATGGCCTAAAATGCATATTGCCTAACCAACTCACCTTGGATCAATAGATATTCAAAAAATTAATATATCAACTTTTAGGTTTTGAAGATACACAAACTCACCCGGCCCTAATATTTCCCATGGCCGATCACGATCATCCATCATCGTTGTCGGGTTGCATAATAGTTCACCAGGGTTTAGTTGGATCTAGCTGTTTTGTATAAGGGGGGATATGCTGGCGGTCTTTGTTGTTAAGTGGTTGTGTCTGTTAGCGTTTGTATAGTTGCATGCTTAACATAATGTATCAGTTATAAGCCTACAGCCAGCTAAAGTCAAAGAGCTTCAAACACACGACATAATCAAAGGAATAAACTATTAAATTAAGGATCCTTGTTGACATATGCATATGAGCCCAGCCATCCAAATCGGATCTCAATTATGCCATGAGACGTGAATAGATAAGATTAATAATAAACTCGACATAAAACATCAACGTTCTAGAAGCACTGTGGGTTGTATGACATGTAAATGGTGATATATATAGGAAAGCTATTAATATACTGAATTAAAGAAGAATTTTGTCTAGAAGTGAGCTAGCTATGGTGATCGAGTTGGGCCTTGTCCTTGATTATGTATCATCATATCATCATTGATATGAAGCTTGATGACCTAATAAAATTTGCATTGACAGCTGAGAATGGCTATGACAACCAGTTCTATTGAACATAGTACCTATATTGAGGATGATTCGGCGTGTTTAGGACGACCTCTGACTTCGAAGAAAGACCCCAGAAAGCTGAAACAAAACAAACCAGCTTCATCAACAGCGGTTGGGCGCTGTGCGTAGCTCGAACTCAACCACCTACTGAGGCAAATTGCGATCGAACAAAAGATATTCCAGATCATTTTCAGTTGAAGATATGGTGAAAATCTATCCCCTATACAGAAGTCCAGAAAAATTATATGTAAGCATGCAGCTTAAAATTTATAGAGCGATGTGTATGAAAGTTGGCTATGGCTTGTGTTTTCGCCTCGTTAGATTGACATAATATGGGATATTATAGAAGCTTATACTTTCAGTTTTGGTTCAGTTACATATAGGTATTCAATCAACTTACATATATATATATAAGCACGTTCTAGGAAGATAGTTGTAAGAGTACTGTTTTGAAACTGATACAGTAAGTATGTATAGAAGGCTGAAATAACCTAGTTTGTTTTTAAGGAGTTAATTAAGCAGGATTGATCTAGGCTGATCCATGTTCTAATCTGATTCTCTCAATAGTAATCCTTTAACTCAGTTAATCATTATGGGTGGAGTTGTCATTAGAGAGTACCATGAGTTACTGCCACCATCATCACCATGGTCATGTATTTAGGAGGAATGATATACAAATTATTTCTATTCTATTCTATTTCCTCAAGTTATATTTAGTTATTGCGCTCTATAATTGGAAAGAAAGTAGAAACAATCCATCCCAAATTTACAAAGTCAGAATCAAGTGTATATCAAATAGAAATTATTTTGGGCCTTGCAGTTGTTATAGGTCACCGAATAGCTCCTGGAACAGATGTACAAACAAATTAAAAATATTTTGAAAGTTTAAGTGAACGTACCCCTGAAGATTCTATATGAGAGATGATTAAGTTGATCCGGATTGGCCTTCCTTTACAAGAGAAGTGATCTCAGATCAGCTATAAGGTGGATCTTATATGCCCAGAATTCAGCTTCGAATTAACTTAAGATCATCATCTATGTTAAGCACTTTTTCCGTTTACATCAAAAAGCTAAATTCCGAACTCTTTCTGGTATCACCCTGATGTCGTTTCTTAAAGAAGCTGTAGCTGTTTCAGAAACCACTGAGCTGGGAATAAGCGTGGGTAATAAAAGCCTTGCTATTGAATATTTTCACACTTGAAATTTCAAATTTGCGGTCACCTGAATTTGAAGGAGGTTGAAACTCAATCATGTAAAGTTGAAATTGCTCTGAAATCTCGCTGATGTCATAGATTTCAAACCCTAGAGCATTAGCCGAACTTGGTAAATGTCACGTGCAAAATTAAATTAGCCGGTGCCGTAGGCATCTAAGGAGGAGAGGAGGAGATCAGGTACCTGGTAATCAACCAATTTGCATTTCTGGAGAAGAAGCCCAACTCACCCTGTTTTAGGAAGTTTACCAAAGCTGAATGTGAGCCAGTTACCGTATTAAATCCAGCCAAGAACACACAAAATACCAATTGGGTAATACTTTTTCTAGATTGGTCTGAATTTCCGCCGCAACTCTTGATCTTGATCAGCCAGGTGAGCGGCGGGAAAGCCCGCCAATCAGCTAAAGGTAAAATTGCTTGAACGTGCGCGTGTGCACTATGCAAATCCTTGATTATTCGTTCCAACCCGACCGCGAGCCGCACCCGGATTGGGATGAAGCTGCAAGGAGATCGAAGATCTTCTCTAAATCTCTCCCAGGACTATATGGAGGATACCATGCGCTCTTGGTTTTACTTTTATACGGCAGTTCATATTAAGTTGACTGAGTTGAACCCAAATAAATACAGAGGAAATAATATATATTAAGCCAGCTACTTATTACAATAATTTAAACCCTAACTTCACATTGACAATATATAATCTTAGGTTTACAAAAAAAGACTCTTCACTATTTTTATATATAAGGAGTTAATCTATATAGCTATAAAAATTATAAAATTTAATTGGATCCCATATGCACATTAAATTAATTAAGCGATTGCATTAGGTCTGCCTTATCGGGATTCAGGACATGGGACGACTCTTCTAGGTTTTTATATAGTAATTTTACCAAATATAGAATCGCGGATTTTACATTTGGTGGGACGGTATTCATCACGTCAAAACTGCTAGATCAAGCTTCCTTTCTTCTATAAATCATGATACCTATAGTGGTCATCAACTTGATTACAAACAGTTAAAAGATAGTCCTTTGGAGATTAGCTTAATGTCAATACCTCCCATATAGGTCAGGACTGAGAGGAAGGATTGTAACAAGTTTCACCAGCCAATAGAAAGGCTTTTAATTATTCAACGATGCTTCCAGATATTGACCGATGCTAAACGAGCTCCTATACGTAGATATCAAATAGATCCGTTTGGAGGGTAACCTAAAGGATAAAGGGAAGAAGATGTATACTTCGTCCCCAGCTCAGTATATAGTCATTACGAAATATGTCTTCGGGTTGTTGGACGTCTCGTACTCTTCTTCAGTTGCCTGGCTAGCTCGGTGTGAGAATAGTTTGTAAAAATATTATATCCTTTATAAGCTAACAGCCTTGAAAGTTTATATTAAGAATAATTGAAATTTAAGAATACAAATAAATCCTGATTGTAAAATTCATAGAGAAGATTAGATCCAATCGAAAATTCAAAGACCAGAGTTATGAATAAATTTTAAACTCTAGCTTATCCTAGATTGAGGATGTAGACTTATGATTAATTTATATACAACTAGCTCGATATTCTAGCTTTCAAGTGGCAGCTGTATATAGAAGTATTCGATTAAGATTAGACTTTTAATTATGGATTTCCACAGCTGCGCTGTACGTGCCTATACAACTTAGAGATAATAAATCATACATATTAATAAAGAATGCAGTGGCAATCATTTTAATATATAAAAAGATAAGCATATTAGATATAAATATTTGTGTGTTGGTTGACAGGTCTCTCTTTCTAAAAGCAGGTGGTAGCAGAACCTGGGATCAACACCTGATTAAATTTAAATGACTCTGTTTTATTACATCACATTGCTCTACCTGATGGGTACGATAGAGGCATTTTTGTCAGCCATAGTATGGCCAGATACATGTATTTAATCACTGTCAGGGCCCAGGTGCTGTTACACACCTCGACTATTCGAATCGATATGGTGCCACTTAATTTTGCTGTGCAGTAGTAATTTTAACGCACAAACTTTCCCCAACGAAATCAATGTCATAGGTATGACCTAAACACTGCCAAAATAGGATAATTTTATAGGAACAGTTCATTGCGACGTGTTACACAGAGATTTTGGAGCCTATTACAGGTAGCTTGGTAGCCTCCAATAAGTTAATACTGCATTCAAGTAGTATTATCATTTTGAGGTTGGGCTCTTCTTGAGCTTGACTTTGTTTCCTTCTAAAAATTTGTAAATGCTTTTTAAATCAGATTTGGCTACGGTTTCCCAATTCATATGGTTACTCCTAAGGTCGCATAATTCCTTTTAAATTCATTCTGTTTCAATTTGAATTGACATATGGACTAGTTGTTACCTTGACTGGCTCCTTTCCACAGAAGGTGCACCAATTCAGAGTAAATCTGGTTTCAAAAACTTAATTCAAATTGATTGTTTATCTAGTCTTATAATACTGACCAATAATAGTATGTTAGTTAATTTATGTTTGATGAATAAAGCAAGGCATAAAATAGTTTTAGATCTTGAGAAAGGTTCAGAAAATTTTATTTTACTTAATTACTGATTGCCATAGTTTTCCAATAATGGATTATAACTGTCTTTAATCTACCCATATTCTACTAGTTAATTTTTAACGTGGATACAAAAATGAAAGTGGTAGCAATGAAGGTCTTAATCTTGACACTACTACGACTATTCCCTATTAATTTTCTAAATGAAGGTCAGAAGGCTGATTCCACTTGAAGAAAGATATCATATTAAATCCCAGAAAATAGTAGATATCAGAAGCTAGCCTATAGTCGCTAGTTATCCTTTTAATGACTGAACACTGATGTGTCTAAACTCAGACTAGGCCAAAATTATTAGAGTTACGTATTGGCCGATTATCAGTTTAAGATTTTCTTTTACAATATATGCTTGTGTTATATCTTTAATGTGATTTAGTATGGTTACTATTGTTGATTTTAGTGATAAATCTATACTTTCTTGAAAATTAAAGCCAAGTATACTTGACATAAAAGGTTTCTGTAATAACTCTAGCGTACCTAAAAAAGGAGAAGAAATCCCTCACAAGATTCTAAATATAAGACAATTTGTAAATTTAAATGATACTGAAAATAACATAGTCAATATCAATTCCATATATGGATCCGTATTCACCCAATGTAACTAAGGAATGGATGAAACCTCCTTCACTATCAAGACCCTCAAACTGTACCACACCATGCACCAATCAAATGAATTATAAATCCATGGCACCAAAAGCGGTAGCACCTCAAAATCAAGAGTAATAAAATTAATTGATGATTTAATTATAATACTCTTGATAAAATGTAACAACTCAAGTAACTAGCCTTGTACTGAATTATTCAATGAAAATAACTGCAGCAACAGAAGCAACAAGTCAAAACGTGGCATGACACTTATATCTTTCTTAAGAATATAACCCCTTATTCACCAAAGTCTTACATTGACGCTCAATATTTAAATTAAATCCATTATAATATTAATCATTAGGAACAAATGTTAAAATATCAAAATCAAATGCATTTGCAAATTATAAGTAGATTAGATTCAACAGTAATAATGCACAATGAAAGTTTCAATACTTTAAATAACTCATATGTATAAATAATGCTCAAGCTACCTTTAAAGAAAGTTATAATGTATGGCAAAAAGATCAAAACGCTTAGGAGTGAATAAGCACAAATTCAAAAACAGATAAGTCTTTTTAAGGAATTAATACCAGAATATTCAGAAACATGCAAGTTTGTAAGGGATTAGTTTTAGTTCCCTAAAATTCTAGTCCTTACTCAAATATTGAAAAATTATCTTCCCTTTATGATTTTTAAAACAGATTTTAGTATTTAAATGAATGAAAAAAAGAACATTTTGTAACTGGAATAGCAGTGTATTATTAAGATGGTGAAAATAGTGGCAGGGGCATTGCGTAATTTGCAAAACAATTAACCAGTAATCAAAATAAAGAGATTAATTTATTATAGAAAACAATGCATGGAAATAAGATAGGATAGATTTAAAGGGATAGAAATCATTGGTTTTGTTGATATTGTTGGGTTTGTGGTTCCCCAGTTGTTTTCTGTCTCCGGAAATGAATAAGAATGATACTCAAAGGGTCTTTCTCAAAAAGTGAAACAATAATTCCAATTCATGGATGATTAGTTTATTAAGAGTAGGAATAACAGTTATAAATAAATAAAAGCAAGTTAGGAAACATAAAGGATACGGTTGATCAATCAAAGTTCCGTTTAGGTTGTTGTCAGGTAACAGTAAAATTTGGAAGACGGCATTGGATTAAAGATTTAGGGTCTGGCCCTGAGAACGTAATATGTGACTAAGTTAAATGGAGTAACTTATTTCTAATGAGAATAATAATATAATGAAATCCTTAAGACAAAAGTCCTGTTGCAGGCCACGAAAGAAAAATAATCTCATTTAAGGGGCCAATTTGGAACTAGAATGGTAAAGCTTAGCGTCTAGAGTGAGGTATTTAAGTCAGTGATTTCTCGAAATGGTCTTACTTTTGGGATTTTATAGTATATACTCAACAATATTTCTTAACTAGATAGAATGTAGAGTAACTTGGAAGGATTTAAATTTTCTGAAATTAGGCCTAAAATTCTATTTATGAATGGAAAGGCGTTGCTCGATGATAAATGGATTTCTTTCCTTGTAATTTATGATGAGGTTCAAAAATTGGAAATACAGCTATAATCATAAAATATATTAACTTGATATATTAGAAAAACCATATAAAAGTGTATTGATATGAATAAATATTAATTTTGAAAAAAAAATTAATTATGTACAATAAATAACACAGCTTGTTTGAAGCAAAACAAGATAAACCAACTGACCCTAAGCATGAGCTGCAACACCTACACAGAAGCAGCTGAAAAGTTTGTAACGCCAACCTTTTCTCGCATCACCACCTATATAGTTTGATAAATATATGTTCCATTTTGACAAAGAAGAAATTGACTGCTGTAGAGGTTAATACCAATTGAAAACCAACTTAAAGTAAATGTTAAAGGAGAGAAGTAATTAGAGATTCAAAAATACACTTCGATTGGAATATTTTAAAAGAATAGGTATTTGAGGCAGGGATAAGAGCAATTGTAGAACGATAAATAAAAATATTACCGTTTTATTTTAATAAATAAATTTGTGAACACGCCTTCAACTGCCACTCCACCTTCCCCTAGATCAAGCATTTGAAACATTATTGGTTAGATCTAAAAAGTAAAACAGAAATTCAAAATTCCAATTGGATTAGCATATCCCAAACTGGAAAAAACTAATAAGTTTATTCCATAAATATTTGCAGTGGTATTTACAGCTTCTGGGATTTAGAGATTACCTATAGTTTAAACTTCGTTTCGAGTGATTATGTTTGTTGTTCTGAATAGCACTGTCTCATTTGAGGTAAATTAAATGGAAGTAGTAAACAAAATAAAAACTCAAGTGCAAAGTTGGAATGTAAAGAAAACAAGAACCATAACAGGATTTAGTCGAAATTCAGTTATACCACAAACAGTGTCATATGCAATAGGAGAAGTAACTATGAAGGATTATGAAAGTATTTCAGTAGTTGAAGAGAGCACAATTGAGGTGGAGGTAGCAGAATGATTCACCTAAGATATATTTGGACTAAATATACAGAAGCCGATAGTAACACTAAAGAATAATAAGCGATCTTAAAACACATTCAACACATATCAAAGGAGTAAAACGAAGTTTATAACGGAAATTGAAATATAATATACCAAATACTCAAGAAAGAACTGATGCATACGGTAACCAAAAATTATAATTATTGCTTTCAGACATTGTGCAATTAAACAAACAGCATGTTATCCAAACACAAAAGTAAGGATAATATCAGAACTTGCAGGAACCAAATTGCATGACGCCGAAGGGGTAAAATAATCATGTTAATTCTAAATTCTAAGAACGATAAGCAATAGTTCAGATTACTTGAACATCATAGTACAAAAACAAACTAATCTCTTAGAGAAAGAGCCTGTTTGTAATGAGAAACACACACAATAACACAAACAGAATCAGTAGTTAAGCTGTTGATAGAAGTGTGTATATGATAACGCACAAAGTAGAGTGACTGAACAACAAATTGGAGTTGAATAGAATATGGTTAGTTACTTTAGCAACTGCAATTGGTGAGAACCTTAAGACTATAAATTTCCAGTTACTGAATCAAGTATGGAAGATATACTGGTAAAGCTAGAGAGGAGATGAAACCAGAAAGCCCATGCTCTTTGAAGATGAAATGATACCACTTACAACAGAAAATCCAAAAAAATATTTGAATAAAAGGAATACTGAGCAAATATGAATAACCAAAGGTATTTAAAGTGACAATAGTGAGCATCAAATATGAAGAACCAAAGGTATTTAAAGTGACAATAGTGAGCATCAATGAGATTTCAAAGCATTAGAATATCTTGAATACAATCCTTTGAATCAAGAGGAAATAGATAGACTGGTATAATATTGAAACTTGTTAAAAGATGAGAATAACCAGAGAAAAAGACTCCTTATGAAGGTGGCACTTGAAATGTTAGCCAAGAGTTGGAAAGGCTGAAGATAATAACTATAGGACTGGGATTGGATCACCCCGAAGTTGAAGCGGTTCTTGATGCTGAACTTACGATATTGGAAGAATAAGACTGGAAGTAAAAAGTTTTGAATTGAGCTCTCTGCTTTCAGTTCTGGATAAACAATCTGAGTGACAAAATCTGTTTTATTCGTCCACCGGGTCTTTAGTTAAAGATCTTTCAATTAATTTTGCATCATTTGCGCATAATCGAGTCATCAATTGGGCAAGCTTGTGACTATCTTAGGCAATTAGTGGTCTTTGCCATACATGGCTAGCCTGAAAGTTGCAACTGAGAAGAACTTCAAATAAAAAGTTGTTGTATTTCGTGGTATTCCTCTATCAAAATCTGCTGCAAAACCCGGACAACAATTGTTTGTACATCAAATTGGCACACACTACACGTACAAAGATTACAGGCGGAAGCAACTAGATGGTTACGTGTGCTATATATACTAGCTATATAGGAGTGATTCATTATATATATCCAGTCCGGTGTACTGCGGTACTTAATGTGACCTCCCGGTTAGGTTAAGTTGGGTATAACTCAGGATTGAGATATATAGCCATCGTAGGGAGCAAGTTTAATTTCATAGATTTAAAATAGTATAGTTGGATTGCTACTTGGAATTTCCGAAAAAATGAATTATATAGTGTAATGTAGCTTCTTCTTCATAAACCAGCCATGTGATCATCATAACTTGAAGTGAAACTTATAAAATTTCAATTAATGTTAATTTACTTATGAAATTAAAGATTCGAAATTGTTGCATGAAGGATTTCCTCCTTCACCGGCCGGGAGCCAGCGCACTCTCAATTTGGACCAGGGCCAACGGTCCGTGAACGGTGCGTGCACTTTGGATGAATTAGTCCGGATTTGGAAGCATGGATCCACCATCAATTGCAGCCATATCTCCATAGTTATAGCAGCTAGAAACCCTTCAATTACTTCACAGACTCCCTCAAGATTAATTGTGATCAATATATTTTATAAATAGTCAACCTGGAGCTCTCAAATCTTCAGATATCAACAGTGTTCAAGGCGTTATATGTAAGTGTATGATGAGCAAGTCGTTCAAGAATATACAGAATACTGTTGAGAAAATCCGAAAATCACAACAAAACCTAATCTCTATTTGGCAACCTGTAAACATATCGATCTTGATCGCGAAAACAACACTATCCATCATGGCGCCGGCCTGAATAATCAATTGCAGGTCCTGCACGGGCGGACATAGGCTTTTGGCGCGCATCCAGCAGCCCAAATTTTCCGCGCCAGCCGCCAGGGGCAATTTATTATAGGATCGCCCGTACGCTTATTGGCATCAGCGTCTGAAGATCAACGATCTCGGCAAATATCTCTCAAGTACACCCGTGCACCATCCTGTGCCACGTATGCCCTTTCTGTGGCTAATTAATGCGCCATCTCAGAAGTCATAATATTAAACTATCTCTTTAGTATGGTAGTTACCACACTACCTCCTTAAGTTTTCCAAACTTGATCCCTTTTAGAATCGCTATCAAGCATTTGATACGACATCTGGTTTTTTGTCAATTTCTGTCCTAGTTGAAGCTAGTCATGCTCTTCCTCCTTTTCTTAGTCAGCTAAATAAATAATGTTGAGAACGTACATCCGACTCACTAATTCATTGCCTCTGGAGCTTCGGCAAGAGATTTTAGCCCAGTCTTTGAAACTGATCTCATTTGATGTTCGGAAGGAATACAACTTGAAAGGTGTCCATTATACATATGGTGATTATAACTGGCTTGATTATGTTGACGTGTTCAAGTTTGTTTCACTTAATCCACAATTGGAGATTGATTTGGAAGTTGATTTAATGAAAATAACTCTTATTTTCAATGGATCGATTACAATCAAATTTAACATGAATGTGAACAGATTAGATGATCCTGATAATTTCGGTTTCCTTGAGAGTTTCACTTTCAAAAAACTAAGAGCCAATGCAAGGCTACTAATAGAAGAAGTTAATCCACATTCTGATATGCTAATTTATACAATAGATACCTTAGTAAATCTCAATCCAAAGGAATTTGAATTCAAAATGTCTGGATCCGATTTGAAATACACTTTACGATGGTCTGAACATGTAACATATTACAGTCATTTAGTTGGGATTAAGTGGGAAGAAGTCCTCAACACATTAGATCAACATCCCAAGTTATATCGAATTGAAGCTTATGAAAGTGGTTCTTATTTATTTTTTAACTCTAATGCTTTAGAGAGATTGGCTAAAACTAAACAAATAGAAAAACTCACCTTCAGAATGCATGGTAGTATGAGAAACGATATAAAGCCCGAAGTATTTAATTTATTTTTAACACATCAACCAAAATTTGAAATATTTTTAGGTACTCTTTATTCTCCATTGACATCAGAAATAACACAACCATTTTCATCATTAAATAAAATTGATACATTTTTCATCATACCAACAGGAGTGAGCAATTTAGATCTTTTACAAGAAATGAAAAACATAGAAATAGCGATGTTAAGTATCGATAAGGTTAAAGATACGAAATTAATTAATTCTTCAATTAGATCTCTAAGCATAACATTACCATCAATAACCAACTGTGATTTAAGTGGCTTGACAAATTTAAGATCATTATTATTGGGATCAACTAAATTTAATTTAGATAAACAAACTTTCAGCACGATTCCAATCCATAAATTAATTCACTTAGATTTAAAAACAGCAAGTACCTCAACAATTTATAAATTACCAAAATATTTAAGAATGTTTGGCTGTGATTCTCCTCAATTAAGGTGTTATGATTTTTCAGAATGTCATAATTTACAGCTAATGTTAATTAGATCTGTAAATCTAATTAATGAGGATGATCCATTTTGGGAATTGATTCCAGATACCGTAATTCAGTTAGATTTATGTGTCCAAGAAGAAAGGGATGATAGACATGATATAATTGATAACTGTCCTGAAGGCAAATTGTTTGGTTTCAGTGTTCCAAATGAGCCTGAGTATTGGTTAAATTTTTCGTTTCCAGGATTTGGAGCAGTTAAGGCCATTTTTATTAATGATGCGAAACCCCCATGGATTCAACAAATTGTCGATCAAACTAGATTTGATGATTATAAGTTTGTTAAAATAGTTTTAAATAATCCTGAGACCAACCTTCATTTCTTTACTAATTATGAAGATGAGGTTCTCATTTTTTATCCTAGTACGTTAAAGGGGAATATTGATTGTGTTGAACAACAAAGTGGTGAGTTTTTTACTAAGAGTTCTGGTGATGGATATGTTCAGTATTTAACAAATTCCTATAAATTAATGCATTTAATCATTTGAGTATTTCTTCTTCTTTTATGAGTTCTATAGAGTTAGATCTGTGCACATAGGTATTTATTTTACATGTTTAATTGTTTTCTCTACTGGAAAACTGTTTGTGCGTGATCCCGAGGTCTGGTAGTAATTTCGGGATAATGTGTTTCGACCGATTCGCTCGTGTTTGCAAAATTAAGATCCTGCCTATTGATAGGCTTATACAAGTACTAAGTATATTCATTGAAGTATAAAAATAAGTCTCTTCACTAAGTCATCTCAATTCTCAACACATGAAATTAATATGAAAAAAACTTTCGAAGCAGTGGTAAGTTTCAATTACCTCAATTTAAACTGGTACCATAGGCGGTTTAAGATCAAGCGATGTTTCATATGCATTTTTATGGTAGTTTTCATCATAATAAATTTCACTTCTTTCAATTCCAATCCCACTGTTATCACTATACATCCAGATAATATCAATACTAGCACGGACACCAACTCAAACTACCTAGGGCAACATTCTGGTCCGTCTCCAGTTCACCCTCGAATAGCCACGCTTAAAGATCTTAATTCGTCTAACATGAACAAATTAGGAAGGGGCTACCAAGTCCGATCTATAGACAATGATGGAAGAGATGGTACGGTTAGTGCAATTTTACAGTTAATTAAAGAGCCTACTGATATTTATGGATACAATTATCGAACTTTAAATTTAAAGGTGGAATATCAAACAAACGATAGAATTAATATTAGAATTGAGCCCATTAATTTAACCAATATTTATGTGATTCCAGATGATTTACTAAACAGACCTCAGAAATCAGAAGATATTGAACTATCATCTTCTTTAGAATTCAATTATGAAAGGAATCCATTCAGTTTCACTATCAAACGTAAGACTAATAATGAGGTATTATTTTCAACTTTAAATAATCCTTTGGTTTTCTCGGATCAGTTTATTCAATTAAATACAACATTACCAATAAATTACAACATTTCTGGTTTTGGTGAATCATCTCATAAATTTATCTCAGATCCAGGCTCGGTTCAGACAATATATGCTAATGTTAAGGTTAACACAAATGATGATAGTAGGTATGGCACTCATCCAGTTTATTACGATGAACGACTAACGGGTACACATGCTGTTTACTGGAGATCTGCCGCTATTCAAGAAGTTGTCTTTGAGGAAACTAGTTTAACTTGGAGATCTTTAAGTGGTATTATTGATTTATACATTTATTCAGGCCCAACACCTAAAGATGCAATTTCTCAGTTTGTTTCCAGCATTGGTTTACCTGCCTTACAACCTTATTGGTCTTTAGGTTATCATCAATTTGTAAGGGGTCCTAAAACACTTGAAGAAATGAAAACCATTGTTACCAAGTTTAAAAAAGCTGACATTCGATTAGAAACTATATGGAGTGATGTTGGCTTTATAAACCAATACGATGACAATACCCTTCTATTAGAGGAACTTCAATCTTTTGTTCAATCTTTACATGATACTGGTCAACATTATCTTCCTGTTTTTGATACTGCTGTTAAATATCCTGGTGAAAGGAATGAAACAGATTATCCAATATATAATGATGGTTTAGCAAATGATGTTTATTTGAAAAATCCAGATGGCACTTTATTCATTAATGAAGTTTCGCATGGTCCCTCCGTTTTTCCTGATTTTTTAGGAACTCAGACTGAATTGTGGTGGACCAGGATCATTAAAGAATGGTATCTAAATATTGAATTTGATGGCTTTTGGTTAGATATGAAACAAAAGTTTTGTGGTTCCCCAAAAAAGCAAATTAAAGAATCAGGCGATTCATCAAATACTGAAATTCTTGATTCAATTAACAGTGGCCAAGACTTTCAGGGCTTGGCTTCTCATTGCTTTAGCTCAAATGCTATTCACTCTGATAGCACCTCCGAATATGATGCTCACAATCTGCTAGGCTACTCTGAAACTAGAGTCACCCTTCATGCTTTATTAGATCTGATCCCTGGTAAGAGACCGTTCATCTTATCTAAATTAACATATATTGGATCAGGCCAATTCATTGCACATGGAGGTGGAGGTAGTGAATCCAAATGGTCTCAAATGTATTTTTCCATTTCTCAAGCATTAATTTCTGGTATGTATGGAGTTCCATTTTTTGGTGTTGGTGCCTGTGCTTTTGGTGGTGATACCAATGAAGAATTATGTTCACGATGGATGCAATTAGCTTCATTCTTTCCATTTTATAGAAATCATGGCTCAATTGATAGTATTTCTCAAGAAACATATGTTTGGGAAACAGTCACTGAAGCGACTAAATCTTCTACGCAAATTAGGTACTCCTTGTTACCTTATTATTACACATTATTGAACGATGCTCATGAAACCGGAATTCCTCCGATAAGGGCATTATCCTGGGTATTCCCTAGTGATACAACTTTGATAGGTTTAGATAGACAGTTTTTCATTGGAGATGCTTTACTAGTCACTCCAGTTCTGGAACCTAATGTTACCCAAACTCATGGTGTATTTCCTGGTGTTGATGAAATCTATTATGACTATTACACATTAGATAAAGCCGAATTTAAAACTGGCGTTAATACATCAATTGAAGCTCCATTAGGTTACATTCCGTTGCATATTAGAAGTGGGTTTATTGTTCCAATTCAAAATCCAGGCTATTCTATTGCTGATTCTAGAAAAGGGAACTTTGAATTAATTGTGGCCCTGAGATTAAATGGTACTGCGGAGGGTCGTGTATACTTCGATGATGGTGAATCATCAGTCCCCACGGAAAATTTAAAAGCTGATTTTAAAGTTGTTGACAGACAATTAACTGTTAAATCTTTAGGTAATTATTTTGATTCTGAGAAGCTACGTAGTATTGTAGTTTTGGGTGTTACAGAAACTCCAACAAAGGTTGTTTATCATCAAGACAATTGGGATTTTGGAGATGTTGAAGATTGTTTTTTTTACTTTGAAAATGGTAAATTGAACATCGAAGATTTGCATAGTTTCACTGATTCTGGTGCTTTTGGTGAAGATTTCACTATTACCTGGGATTGATTTATCTTTTAATGACTTGCTTTACTGTTTACATGTAACTTACTTACCTTTTTTCTAAAAGCTTTTGTATTTAATTACCCAGTATCTATTATTAATCCATTTGAGCTATTGGATGTCATAGCATCTGATTATTAATTCTAGTTTAAATAATCAGTTCGCTATTAATCTCTTTCAATTATTACGAAAGCAGCCAAGAAAAAAATCCAAAAACAACTAAATTAATAGTTTTCTGGTAAGATAATACCCCTCCCGGCACTTGACACCCTCTCCAGTAAACTTCAAGCTTAATGCAGAAACCGTATCATTGATTCTTTTAGGCTTAATTAATCCAGCAATGCGATAAACACACTTGTACAAAATATGAGCAGCCGAAATAGCAAATATTGATGTACGCTTCTTTTTAGCGTACTTCTGAGCGTGATCGTATTCAGTTAAGCTTCACTTTCTGCTCATGTGCTCTGGATCAGTGAAATTTGTCTTGTTAGAACATCTCTTCCGTTAGAAGACTATGGAATCAACCCGGTCCCTGTCTCTTTACGATAGGTAATCATCACGTATTCTTTTTCAAGATATAACCAACTATAACAGCTTTGCATGGAGATAAATTTCGCCCATTTATGATCTTCAGCAACGAACTGCATCATTACGAACTTGATAAGATTGCATAGAGGAAACACAAATGTATCCAGTATACCCAACTTCAACAACGTCATGCAGCGCTTCCATTGTTTCTTTAATTGACTTATCTGAGCTGGATCTTTGTATTTTCAAGACACTCATGTATGTGCCTACTCTTTCCACAGAAGCTTGACCTGCATCAAATATATGTCTTCTGGGAATCCTGACTTGATGCACTTAAGTGTTGGAAATTGTCCACCACTGAACAATTAGAACCTGGAGCAATCTGAGGCAACAATCTTATCTTTATTAATATTGGTGAATACTTCCCCGTTAAGTCTAAGCCTATGTAGAACTCTTTTGGAACCTTCAATCAATCGGACACATTAAGTAAGAATGATTTGATTACAACGTAAATACGAAATGGTTAATTAAAATTAGGAAAGAAGCAAAGATCCCTCTCATCACTAACTTCTCTTGGTCTCCAGCCAATCAAAGAAATATCACCGTTGAGACAAGAGGTAGTGCAATAGAAAGGCATCTACCAGTACGATATCGACGTTACAGTTGGTCGATCGACTCATCTTTTTAACCTGGTGTGTCTCGTAGGCCCAATACGCAAGTAGCTTCAATCTTGAGGGAAGGTACGAAGAAAGGTTTTGAATTACAACACAATGAAATACGTATTAAAATATTAATCAATGAAAAGTCGTGACAGTTAAATAATTTCCATGAAAAACTATAAGGATCATAAAGTCAATAATAATAGAATACGTAGTGATTATATAAATTACATATTTTTATACTCATTAACCTTATATGGTTCGGCCAAGTATGCAGCTTCTTCGTCAGTCAACTTCAACTTCAAACCATCAACAGCATCATCGATTCGTTCGGGCTTACTGAAGCCAACAATTGGACTATAACCTTTAGATATAACCCAAGCAATAGAAACAGAAGTCATTGAAACATTATGTTTCTTAGCTAACTCCTCAACTCTGTTGATAATTTCCTTTTCATGAGCTCCTAGGTCAGAAAGTCCTAAGAAACGTAAACCACCTGATTTAGATCTACTGGTGTCGAACATTTTATCTAATGGTCTAGATAAAGCACCACCTGCATTTGGACTCCACGGAATAACACCAACATTGGTAGCTTTGCAATATTCATTCATTTCACGGTCTTCTTCACGGTATAACAAATTATAGTAATTTTGCATAGAGATAAACTTAGTCCAGCCATTTTTCTCAGCAACTGATTGCATCATCACAAATTGATAAGCTTTCATAGATGAAGCACCGATGTATCTAGTATATCCTATCTTGACCACATCATGTAAGGCCTCCATTGTTTCTTCAATTGGAGTAGTAGGGTCAAATCTATGAATCTGTAAAACATCTACATATGTACCCAATCTTTCCACTGAGGCTTTAGCAGCATCCAAAATATGCTTTCTTGATAAACCACGAGAATTAATATAATCATGACCCTGAAACTGGAGGGAAGACATGAGAGTAAATTCGGGCAAATCTTCATCATAAGGGAAGAAGCACTTACTTAAGATGACAACTCTATCCCTTTTAATTTTATACTTTTTCAAGAATTCACCCAATAACTTTTCGGAAACACCATTTGAGTAAACATCAGCAGTATCATAAGTTCTGATACCTTCATCATAAGATTTTTTCAAAATTGCAAACACTTTTTCTTTATCTTCGACGACCCAATCTGCCCATTTTTTGTTACCGAATGACATACAACCAACTATAACTTTAGAGATTTTAAGACCTGATGAGCCTAAATTTGAATAGAAATCTTGAGGAACTTTTGACCAGTCAGACATTTTCCGGTATATTATCGACTTAGTTTGCTTAATTCATGGAATACCCAATTTTTAACCATGCATTGAAACTCCCGGAAGAAGGAGAAACCATCCGATTTATATACACCGAAACCGAGTAAAGAGTGGGAGTTAAGTCATTAAGTCCAGCCAATACAATCACCATAATCTCCAGATTGATCCAAATTAATTACTAATCAGATCATGAGAATGTTGAGCGGGGGCTGTTTTCCACTGTGGAAAGAATGGTTAACTCTATTCATTGGTTATATTGTATGCTTTCAGATCATTCACTCAGGTTCTGAATTGAAACTTGTGCGAAAGCAATCTAGTTGAACATATACTGAAGAATTATCACAGTTCGTGCCTGGTGTTCAAGTTTTGAAAAAACTCCGACGCTTATATATATATGAGGTTGACTCTGATTGTTCTTGCTTCTTCTTCTTAGCCACAAGGGACCTCTCAGTTTAGTCCTGCTTACCCAGTTCCTCAATTAGTATAGGGATAAGATAAGAAAATAATAGCTCGTCGATCGTCGAAAAAGATACAATTTCGGTCTGATCAATATGTGGATGTAAGTCGATAGCCCAACATGAGGACGATCGACGTCTTAAGCTAATTCACCTTATTACATAAAGACATTTTTCACACCCACAACATACTACTTACATTAATCACCAAGGCTCAAGAATAAAAAAAATAATATAATTCAAAATTGTTATTTCATTTCTCCCGATATCCTTAATATAATGGGTAAAACCTATAATCATAATATAAACATGTAGTCCTGAAAAGCGGACCTATCATAATTTTTTAAAATAACACTATAAACTAGAAAAAACCCAACAAAGACAAAAATTTTAATAAAAAGAAAAGAACAAAACAAAAAAAGGATATCGTTAAAAAACAATATTAAAAAAGTAAATGAAATCAAAATATGGTAACTTGTATATCAAAACTAAACCATAAGCAAAGGCAGACTCGAAATGTACAGCTGCATGCAAAAGAAAGATAATAATTAAATATTAAATAATAAAAAATCCACCATCTAAGAATGAGTGGGAATTGAAAGTTGGGACATAATGAGTAAAACAACGCAAAAACACGAAGCTAAACAAACAACAACTTATATGAATAATGGAAACAATATAATATCTTTTGAAAAAAGCAAATAAAACGAAATGTTAGATAAAGGATCTTACATTAATAAAGCTAAGACAGCAGCACCTAAAGCACCAGCACCCATGACATTGAAGCTTTGAGCATTGGCACCAGCTTCGTAAGTAGAAACACTGCTGGCAGATGTAGCACATGAAGAACCACTACATGATCCAGATGTAGCAACAGTAGATAAAGTAGAACCGGTAACACAAGAACCAGCAACCATGGAACCATGAGCACAAACAGCACTAGTAGTGGCACTAGATGAACCAGTAACACATGAACCAGCAACCATAGAACCACCGGCACAGACAGCACTAGTAGTGGCACTAGATGAACCAGTAACACATGAACCAGCAACCATAGAACCACCGGCACAGACAGCTGTAGCAGAGGTTTCAGCAAGAGATGATCCTGAAGCAACACCGGTAGCTGGAGTACCAGTAGCGGCAGTAGAGGCACCAGTAGCTGGAGTACCAGTAGCGGCAGTAGAGGCACCAGTAGCTGGAGTACCAGTAGCGGCAGTAGAGGCACCGGTAGCTGGAGTACCAGTAGCTGCAGTAGTGGTTTCAGCAGTAGCTGGAGTACCAGTAGCGGCAGTAGTGGTTTCAGCAGTAGCTGGAGTACCAGTAGCAGCGGTGGTAGTTTCAGCAGTAACTGGAGTACCAGTGGCAGCGGTGGTCTTACCAGATTCTGGACAGTAAGTAGTGTAAATAGTTGTAACACCACCTTCAACAGTAGTGGCAATAGTAACTGAACCAGAAGAAGCAGCTTCTTCAGCTGGAGTAGTCTCGGCTGGAGAAACGGAAGAACCACTGGTAGCAGCAGTAGTTTCAGCGGTAGTTTCAGCAGCTGAGGTAGTAGCAGCGGTAGTTTCACCTTCAGTACATGGAGCAGTAGTTGTAGCTGTTTCTTCTTCACTTGCAGTAGCAGTGGCAGTAGTAGCAGCTGTGACTGAAGTTGCTTCGACAGATGCTTCAGTTTCAGTGGCAGTACCAGCTTGGATTTGACCATCACCGATTTGTGTGACTAAACCAGCTTCGACGGAAACTAAGGAAGCTAAGACTGATAATAAGATAGTTGATCTGAATTGCATTTTTGAATGATATTAGTTGTAAATTAAATTAAGGATTAAAGAGTGACTTTAGCTAAAAAGACGTTGTATTAGTGAGTGACTAGGGTTGGAGTGGGCTAAGGCTAGCTTATATAAGAACAGATGTGTTTGTTGTCTATAAAAAGAAGACGATCGTAGCTTGGTGTTTGAAGAGGAAGGAACATCAAGGCTTTTATATGAATTCTGGGAAAAAGCTTTGGCGACATCCGTCTTGAGTAATGCCCTGGTATTGGTTCTAGGCATACTAAGCTCCACCTAGCTCAGTTTAAGCACGCGTGGTGTTTGTTGATGTTTGGGTGTTTCGCTGGGGAATCACCTACGCCGCACAACCGCGTATCCGCGCCATTCTGGGCGGCAGCGTGTCCGTGGCGGTGCTAGGTTGGAGCTAAGGCGGACTGGTCGGGGACTCCTTTCCAAAACTATTGCGCAGTTTTTCTAGTTACTACTAATATTTTGAAACAGGTTAGCAATACTTTCATCAAATTGGGTACAACACATTTTTAGTGTGAAACCTTATTTCTTAATTGCTCGAAACAGCAACTAGCCCAACTCAGAAGCTAAGCGGCCTCTGGCTGATTCGGCTGAACCGAAAGCTGGTTCCTGGTTTAATTCCAGAACTCGCTCGATGACGTGAATATCTAAATCAGCCTTCAAACCTGAGATTGTATTTACATTACAGCCTGGCTGATGACCTCACCATCCATATGACAAAGCCTATACGCACTGGAGCTACTACAGCTACTACAGCTACTGCAGCATGATGGATCATAAAAAAAACAGAATATGACAGACCCCGAAACACGTATGCTGAAATATGTGAATATGGAGATCCAGCAACAACTCCTTCAGACTTGTGGTTAAATCGAACTAGCGAACTAATGATCTTGGGATCTGATCAGTCAGTCATTGCTATAGCTATATGCCATTCCACTTTACGTGTCGTTTCCTAATCCGATATAATTACCAAGATTCAGCTGAAAAATGGTCTGATATGGTCTGAAGCATGGGAAATTAAAGGGCGTGTAGCCTCCTATATCATCTATAGCTGGGTCAACCGTATTCCAATGAACTATACAGTTTACAAAGGAGGTCGCACTGAAATAATTATCCACTATGTAGTTTCAAATTTTCGAATAGGGCAGAATGGAGAACGGTGAGTTCTGAGACCGACGCCGATCTCGTCGATCGGGTCTCGGGGGCGCCCTATATATAGAATTGGATTCTGGAACTTTCATATCTGGTTTATGGCTAGGTAACTATTCAATTGAGCTAATTCTGTTAATGGCAAACATTTTGTATACCTAGAGAACCGATGGACTTGCGCTCCAAGAATCAACGAACGTTATTCGGGACAATCACCTCTTTCAAAACATGTGCTCCCTCAAAATTGGGGACTGTTTACTATATTTGCATAATCTTGTAATTTTTAATTAGAAGCTTTTCACAATCGTCTTTTAATTGAAGCCTGATCGCCATAGTAAATCAGCCTACAAAGCTGTTGTTGACAGTATTGTCG
This sequence comes from Ambrosiozyma philentoma, assembly GCA_003707675.3. Taxonomy (NCBI): domain Eukaryota; kingdom Fungi; phylum Ascomycota; class Pichiomycetes; order Pichiales; family Pichiaceae; genus Ambrosiozyma; species Ambrosiozyma philentoma. Next base: position 107,144 of record PPKZ03000028.1, read on the forward strand.
ATGCGCTTAAGTGAGCAGTGTTCTCGCTCTCTCTGGCTGTGTCTCGCCTAGACCGCCAAGAACGCCGGCTGGCCAGTAAATGCATGCATTATTCCGTGTAGTGTGTATGTATATGTTTTCTAGCTTTCTCTTTATATATGTATGTAGTCAACAACAATTACTATAGGAATTTCATACAAACAAGCATTTGCGAAGTTCCTTTCCTTACAATATTAAAAGTCGAACTTGCTAATTATAGTATACTCTAAAGGCACTCTTCCGCTGGAACACCTTGTAACTGGATTGCTTTATCTATCTATCTTTAAGTCAAGTCCCAAAGGCACTTTATTATCTTCAAAACAAAGTTATTTCAAAAATGTTTCAGTGTAAGGAGGTAGATAGCTGCTTAGATGGTGCCCTGTTTTAAAGGTTTTTATCTAATGAGATCCCGAATACCTGAATTCATAAGGATTAGTATAATTCCATATCCATAATCTAAATTCGATTACATAGTGATGTACATCTCTTGATATACATGCTATATATAGTACGATTCTTAAAATACTATAAATAAAAACCACTTGCAAGTGAAGATCATAATAGTTGTTGGGACATCCACCATACAAGTTTGATTCGATCAGGAACAGCAATTTCTCGTGATTCTTCGAATGTATTGGATGAAGCAAATTTGCAATTTAACTGCCTTAAGCACTTCTCTGATTTATAAATGGCTTATCTCTACTATATATAACTTTGATCTTTTCATGGTATACATTCCATACTAGGTCACTTTTATATTACGCTTAGTCACAAAAGACACAATTTCGACCCTCCCCCCACTGAATGAGGAAATATAGTCTATCCGTATGATTCAAATCTAACCCAGCTTTTTGATAAAGTTACAACCAAAATTACCTTAAACGGTCATGAATACTCATTTTACCCATACCCCAAACAAACTGCCTTGATTTCGTCCTATCCCAGATCTCTGGTATTCAACGGCGTTTGTTCAAATGTTCTTTCCAGATCGCTTAATTCGAGCTCAATCCTTCTTTTGCCTTGCATGCAATGTCTAATCGCGTTCTTCTTCTACCTTCTTTACTTTAAAGAACTGCCTTTGGTGTCTCGATCGAGTTATAACGTTGAATTCTTTATTATGATCTTAAAATAGTAGGTAATAGTAATTCATCGTGAGCGTTTTGTTTCTGGTACATGCACACAAGTAATGGAATCGAAAGTTGTATATAAATTCATATTGAGTTGAAAGAACGTGTTCTCAGTAATACACATCACTTTTGGACCCCTAATTAAGATAGCAGAATTTCAGCTGGATAGATATGCCCTTTATTGGCCAAGACCAAACCATTTACGGTAATTAGAACATAGTAAATTACGTGCATGTGAAGCTTGGACTGGCTGGTTAACTTATACCTCTAAGCTGATAGCCTCCTACTACATTTGACTCAAACAAGCTCATAGCTTATGAAATGTGCATTACTGACATTATCAAGTCTCTGTTTAGTTTTCATGATAATTTATTGACTCAGGAATGCACAAAAGAAATAAAAAGAACTTCATACACAAAAAACAGACAAATCAATAAGATCTCAAAACAGCATTCAACTCTTCTCTCTTACAGCAATTTTCAAGCTTGAAACAAGCAGCCAACTCATCCAACTCATCAAAGGAAAAACCTTCAAACAAATCAGCATACTCATGTTGAGCATATTGTGATAATAGCATATCTCTTAGAACTCTAGGAACATAATCCTCAATTGACCAAAGATGAGGATACAACGCATGATGGTGTTTTTCAGGAATGACCTCTTTGAAATGATCAATTACAGTCTGATATATCTTTTGATACTCAGGTGCAATATCATTACCCCATCTATCCAAACCCAACTTCTTCTTCTTGATTAGCCAATCACCAAAGATCTTGTAAAATTTGGACTCCGGGTTAACGTATGTCAAACCTTGATAACCGATATCTTTGTATAACCAAATAGACCAACCAATAGCCGAACCATCACCAGATGGGTCCCCGTGCTTGTAAATTTCCAACTGATCTTTTAAAACATGATATCTAACCTTATTAATTTCTTCGGGATTAGCATCTCCTCTGAATGTGGAAGCGTAAACAGGACCAAATTCACCATTCCAGACAGGAACATTGTTTTTCTTCATGTATTCAATCTTTCTATCGTATTGATGTTGCAATTTATCCTTTTGTTCATCTGAACCAGTATATATTTCATTCTGTGGGAAACCGTACTTAGCATAATCATGGATGGCAAACACAGTATTTGGGAACACTTCAGATGGGTTTTTTGGGAATTGTCTGAAATCCATAGCGTAAGTGTTAGCATCCATGAAGAAGATATGATTTGGATCGACTTTTCTGACTTCGGATTGAACTCTTTTATAAAAATCAACTAACTTCAAATGCTTATTAGAAGCAGGTTCATTCAGGGGATTGTAACCAGCAACCCAAGTGTTGTCTCTGTAATGCTCCGCGATATTGCTCCATAAGTTAACGATTGCATCTTGGAAGATTTTGAATTCCCAGAACATGGCTTTATGAATTGACGAGTCACTATGCCAGTCTTGGTTTTGTCCACCTGGAACTGCATGTAAATCTAAAATTGTATAAATACCATGTTTAGAACAAGTATCAACAACAGCATCTAATCTTTTGAAACCTTCAGGTTTAATCTTAAATAGATCATCTTCATCATCAATAAAGTGTCTGTAATTAAATGGAATTCTTAAACAGTTTAAATTTAACTGTTCTTTGTAAAAGATAGCATCTTTTTCAGTCCAGAAATATTCATAGAATTTATCAAAGAAAAACTGGAATTTTTCAGTACCAATCTTAGATTCGATAACTTTCTTGTGTTCTGTTTCATGACCTGGATAGCCAGTGATAAAGTTTTCCATATTTAAATGGCCACCAGTGGCTGCACCTTTCAAAACAACTGGCTTGCCCTCAGCATTGACTATCTTAGAACCTTCAACTTTCAAAAAAGATGACATAATTATATATTGTTTATGATCTTTGAAAGATTTACTTGTGAGGATTGAAAACCAGTTATACTTTTTGCGATGTAAAGTAAACGTGTGGGGGAATGGTCCATTTAAATACACCAATACCAAGAACAACGGTATATTTACGAGAAGTGAAATGATTCAATATGATCGTGATTCGGTCGTTTTTACAAAAGCTCACAAGATGTCCAATTTACGAGGAGAATAAAATCCAAGACATTATACGGAGATAAATTAACCATCGCGCGGTGACGTATTCTCGTAATTTTACGGGGCTGTTGTGCGGCGAATCTTTGGAGTCTTGATTACGAGCTTTACATGAATAACCTATTACATACACAAATTTCATTAAAATATAAGGCAAGTGTAAAGAAATGCAATTATTAATTCTTCTTAATGTTCGAATGTATATAGACGAATGGTTGTCGTTGCTACTTTCAAAAGCTTTATTTGAGTAAATTACAAAGATCAAAAAAGAAGGTTATCACGTGATACATACAAAAGAAACAACGTACTAATCAATAGGATCTTAGGACAGAATTCAATTCTTCCCTCTTAACGCAGTTTTCGATTTTAAAACAAGCAGCCAAATCATCCAACTCATCAAATGATAAGCCGTCAAACAAGTCAGCATACTCATGCTGTAAATACTGAGACAATAGCATTTCTCTCAAAACTCTAGTAGTATAGAATTCGAAATTATTGAATTCAAAACCACCCATTTTATGTGGGTATAAAACAGCGTGATACTTTTCATGAATAACTTCTTGGAAATGTTTTGTAACAACATCATATACATTCTTCTGAATTTCTGGATCAGTGTCATTACCCCATGCATCTAAGCCCAACTTCTTCTTTTTCATTAACCATGTACCAAATACTTCATAGAACTTGGAAGTTGGATTAACATAAGTTAAAGCTTGAAATCCAATATCCTTGTATAACCAGATGGACCAACCAATTGGGGCCCCATCGCCGGACGGATCACCATGTTTGTAAATTTCCAATTGATCTTTAAGAACACTATATCTAGATTTGTTGATTGCATCGGGATTGGCGTCGCCTCTGAAATCAGAAGCATAAACAGGACCAAACTCACCATTCCAAACAGGTAACTTATTGTCTTTCATATATTGAATCTTACGTTGATATTGATTCTTCATTTCTTGTTTTTGGTCTTTAGAGCCAGTGTATGGTTCAGAGGAACCTGGGAAACCAAACTTAGTATAATCATGAATTGCAAAAACAGTATTTGGAAAGACAATACCTGGATTTTCAGGAAATTGTGTGAAATCCATAGCATAAGTATTACCATCTAAGAAGAAGATATGATTTGGATCGACTTTTCTGACTTCGGATTGAACTCTTTTATAAAACTCAATTAACTTTGAATGCTTGCTCGAAGCAGGTTCATTCAATGGGTTGTAACCAACAACCCAAACATCATCTTTATAATGATCAGCAATCTGTGCCCATAAGTTAACCATTGCATCCTGGAAGACTTTAAAATCCCAAAACCTAGCTTTATGAGTATCGTTATCTGAGTGCCAGCCTTGATTTTGACCACCTGGAACTGCATGTAAATCTAAAATTGTGTAAATACCATGTTTAGAACAAGTATCAACAACAGCATCTAATCTTTTGAAACCTTCAGGTTTAATCTTAAATAGATCATCTTCATCATCAATAAAGTGTCTGTAATTAAATGGAATTCTTAAACAGTTTAAATTTAACTGTTCTTTGTAAAAGATAGCATCTTTTTCAGTCCAGAAATATTCATAGAATTTATCAAAGAAAAACTGGAATTTTTCAGTACCAATCTTAGATTCGATAACTTTCTTGTGTTCTGTTTCATGACCTGGATAGCCAGTGATAAAGTTTTCCATATTTAAATGGCCACCAGTGGCTGCACCTTTCAAAACAACTTGATTACCATTGCCATCGACTATCTTAGAACCTTCAACTTTTAGGAATGACATTTAAAGAATAATTTTTAACTGAGTTGTTGGAATATATAACAGGCTTTTCTATAAAACTGTAGCTAAATGAGAAACACAGTGATATAAATACAACCTAACTGCATTCAATCCGCTTATCGTATCTGGTAGTACTGATCATGGGAATAGCCCGATTAAATAGGTCACAGGTGAAAAAAAAAAATTACGATTGATGAGATTTACGAAAATGACCTATAAATTAAAACACCTCAATTTGGCTCGAAGGGTTCATTAAGATAACCGATGAATTAAGACATCTCAACTTGCTCAAAAAAGATTTAAGCGATCAGTCGCTCCCGATGCATCAGGTGCCGATAAGGCAATGAGTATTCCGAGGGATGAGACATGCCTCTTAGTTCAAGCTGTTCCGTTCCTGAAGTCCGTTCCCATATACGTTACCACTGAAATTCGCATCAGCATCAATTCTCTTATCCAAATTAGAAAAGTAGGCTTAAACCAGATCATAGAATTTTAGCTTATAATTATTAGCTTGCTATCAAAACTGAGGTTAAAGCAAATTTGTGGAAGTGAACCGACGGTAACGTTTGTGGATTTTGACGATAATTTTTGCGGACTTAATATCACATGTTTGGATCAGACTCATATGATTAGTCAAAAAGTTAGCGATCTCTTTGGGACAATCAACCTACAACTTCATCTAAATCCGGTTATATCTTCTCCTACGATTGTTATATACATTCACTCACGGTCTTATTGCGTCCAACTCTAATTATTAAAGCTGATCTCTATTACACACAAGATTTTCAAGTCACCACTTCAATAAATTTCATATTAAAGAACGCCTCATACAAAGACATATAAATATATTAATCGGAACTTAAAATATTATTCAATTCTTTTCTCTTAACGATATTTTCAAATTTAAAACAAGCAGCCAACTCATCCAATTCATCGAAAGATAACTTTTCATACAATTCAGCATATTCATGTTGGGCATATTGAGACAACAACATGTCCTTTAAAGTTCTGGTAACATAATCTTCAATAGTCCAATGATGTGGATATAAAGCTCTATGATATTTCTCAGGGATAACTTCTTTGAAATGATCAATGACAGGCTGATAAATATTTGCTTTAATCTTGGGATCGATATCATTACCCCATCTATCTAGTCCCACATTTTTCTTTTTCATTAACCAATCACCAAACACTTGATAGAATTTAGAGGTTGGATTAACATAAGTTAGACCTTGGAAACCAAGATCTTTATATAACCAGATGGCCCAACTGATCGGATCCCCATCGCCTGAAGGATCACCGTGTTTGTAAATTTCTAATTGATCTCTCAAAACATGATATCTTGATTTATTAGTTTCTTCTGGGTTTGGGTCACCTCTGAAATCGTTTGCGTAAACAGGACCAAACTCACCATTCCAAACAGGAACATTATTTTGTTTCATGTATTCAACTTTTCTATCATATTGTTGTTTTAGTTTTTGGTATTGCTCTGAAGAGCCCGTGTAAGTTTCATTCATTGGAAATCCATATTTAGTGTAATCATGAATGGAGAAAACAGAGTTAGGGAAAACTTTACCAGGGTTTTCTGGGAATTGTCTGAAATCCATTGCATAAGTATTAGCATCCAAGAAAAAGATGTGATGTGGATCAACTTTTCTAACTTCGGTCTGAAGTCTTTTATAAAAATTGACTAATTTAGAGTGAATATGGACAGAAGGCTCATTTAATGGATTATAACCAGCAACCCAAGTATTATCTTTGTAATGTTCAGCTATCTTAACCCATAAGTTAATCATTGAGTCTTGGAAGACTTTAAAATCCCAGAATAATGATTTATTCGTGCCATTATCCGAATGCCAATCTTGATTTTGGCCACCTGGAGTAGCATGCAGATCCAAAACTGTGTAAATACCATATTTTGAGCAAGTATCGATAACGTGATCCAGTTTCTTGAATCCTTCTTCTTTAATTTTGAATAAATCTCCATCATCATCAATGAAATGTCTATAGTTAAAAGGAACTCTCAGACAAGTTAAGTTTAAAGTTTCCTTATAGAATTGAGCATCTTGTTCAGACCAGAAGTATTCATAAAACTTCTCGAAGAAGAAATTATATTTTTCAGAACCTATTTTAGATTCTAAAACTTGCTTATGTTCAGTCTCGTGACCGGGATAACCTGTGATGAAGTTCTCCATATTTAAATAACCACCTAAACAAGAACCTTTCAAGACAACTATTTTGCCTTCACCATCAACTATCTTTGTATCTTTGACTCTTAAGAACGACATTATACGATATTCTTGCTTTGGATATGTCTATACGGATAGTCAAAGAAAGAACCGTGCTTTAAAGGAACTGGAAAAAGAGAATCTGGGGGAGTATGACCTTTTATAATCTGGAGAAAAGTTCGGGGTCGTAATTACGAATTATTCTCTTGGAGTTTTTGCTATTTACGAGGCTCGATGGAGAATACGAGACTCGTGAATTACCGATCTATATTACGAGCTTCAATTGCAGCAAAAAAAAGTATGTATATGAAGTACTGTTGAATGTGCTTATGGTTTAAGTTAGATAAGATCAAAAAACAGGATATCCGGCTGTTGAGAAGTTGTCATCATGTTTAATCTGATGGAATTATGCAAGACTTTCTCTCGAAAGTAATTATTCTTCATCCACACACCAGACACCTTGATTGTGTGATTCCCCATGGTGGGTAAGTTGCATCGTCAATTCTGAAGTAATCATATCTCTAAGATTATATAAACAGTGGTGATCTGTGACCCAGAAGAGTACTAACTGCTAGAATGAGAGGCCTTTCCAGGTAGTGACTTGCGGCACGCTTCCAGAAGTGGCAGACCCTCCCCTGGAGATGTGCACCTAACTGCCCAAGGGCCAATAGTAATCAATCAACTCCATGAATCTGTTTTAGTATGCCCGAGTCTTATCTAGCGTTGATCTAGGTTAAGTAAGGACACTAATTCTTGCATGTATGTTCTTCATTCAAAAAAACAAGAGACAGAGATACGGAATGGAAAAGAAGCTATAAGGAGTCGTTATCAGATGTTGTGAAACAAAAAATTACCCATGAGTCTAAACAACATTAAAGCTGTTGTGAGCTATCGGATATTGTCCGGTTATTAAACACTGTGAAAAAGGCAATAACACCTTAATCTATGGTTCTTTCTATCCGGGAATTCGTATCTTTATCTATCTTATACCAGCCTAACTGAAGCCATCTTCTTCAATCAAACGCTCTTTTTCGGAATAGGAGGTGTATACCTGGCAAAATTTATACCATATATGGCTCATATATCACGCTGGTATCTATATTGCACGTAGTGGAGAGTTGTTGTATCTTCTTGCGACTTGACTACCTGCAATACGAGGCGGTCCCAACAGATAATTGGAGTTTGGAACTGCCCTTTAATGGATTAATTATGTGTCTTTGCTTAACTAATAATTATAATTAAAAGAAAAAAGTAGTGAGTATCTTTATTAGAAATTAATAATTGTGAAAATTAGAGGGAAAGAATCAAGTTGAAAATATTGAAAAGAAAATATTTGTTTATTCACAGAATAAAAAAAAAGAACTTGTTTGTTTTTGCAAAAAAATAATTAAATTAAATTAAGAGTGTGTTGAAAGGTAAAAATGACACATATATCTTGTAAAAAAATGTAAAAAGATCGTTGATAAATTTTTCCAAGATTAATCTAAGACATCATAAAGGTAAAAGAGATATTAAAGAGAAAAGTTTTAAAATGAGAGAAAAATACACAGATTCAAAAATAACTTGAGTGGTCAAATTAAGGTTAAAAACAAAAGGAAAACAACAGGCAACAAAAGTATAACTAACTTAATACAAATAAAAACGAAAAAGGGTAAACAAATTGGATAATAACAAAAAATACTAATTGGATAAAAAGAAATCTAACAAGAAGTGAAAACAAAACAACAGAAATAGAACACATGGAGGGAAAACTTAAAAAGAAAAACAAAGAGATTAACACATTATTACAAAAAGGTTACAGTTTTAATCATATATGCAGATGCAAAGATAATAATAACGGACTATATCACATAATGACACAACCTGATTTCTCGTCTTTGGCATTTCCTGAAGAACCACCGGCTGTTTGTTGACCTTTAGGTTTAGCGGTTAAAGCTAACCTAGCAGCTTCGGTGAAAACCTCATTCACACCTCTGTTTTTCATTGCAGAACATTCTAAATACCTTAAGGCACCAATTTGTTTAGCAACTTGTAAACCTTCTTGATATGTGACTAATCTTTTTAATTGACCATTATTGTAATATGCAGTAGATCCATTTACCAGTTGTTGGCCTTGACTACCTTGTTGAAGCTTTGGCTCGGATTGTGGAGCATTTGGGTTCGGAGAATCTGCATCTTCAGTTTGTCTTAAATCAGCTTTTAATGCAACTAAAATCAGCTTAACACCATCACAGTGTTCTAAGATCTCACCAACCCATTTATTCTTAACATTTTCTAAGGAGTCAACTGAATCGATTGAAAAACCTAATATTATACAATGAGTATCATTATAAGATAAAGATCTTAATCTGTCAAATTCTTCTTGACCTGCAGTATCCCATAATGATAGTTGAAGTTGCTGGCCATCTATAAATATATCGTGAATGTAATTTTCAAAAACAGTAGGCTCATAGACTTGTGGAAAATAACCTCTAGTGAAAACATTTAATAAAGAAGTCTTACCACACGCACCATCACCTAGAATGACAATTTTTCTTTGCACTGATAATAAATAGCATTAAGAAGTTAGTATAAATCCATATCAGAAGACTTCTTGAAGAAAATTTTCAAAGAAAATGAAACCCGATGAGGTGAGAAGAACACGATTAAGAATAGAAACGAGGTGTAAACATGGGATTTCACGTTGAATTTCAAGCTGAAAAAGAACAAACATACCAGGTTTAGGAGCTGATCCACACAAAGGCATATTGAGAATATTAAGAGGAATAGGGTCTGTTCCGTGAAGAAGAGGGACGGTTGGAAGCGTGTATCTTGGAATGTGAGCTTGATCAGGTTTCTGTTAATACTGTGAACTGTTCAGGCGATCTGTTTCTGTTGCAAATTTCTGTTTCAAAGGAGGCGGGCGTCGGTCGGCGTGTGAGCTCGTCGTTCTTAAATCCGGATCTTGAATCCGGTTTACCGCGCCAATATGCTAACATACCAGAAAAATGAACATCGTTTTCTTTCAGCAGATTAATTAATCTGTAACTTCCAACGGCTAACCTTCTCTCCTTCCACACAAACGCGCAATAATCAAATAAAATCAATGGCCAGAAAGGATATATCCAAGAATCCTTTGTTCAAGGCCCTTAACCTGAGTGATAAGTCTGGAAAGAGATCAAAATCTCTCAAGAAAGGTCAGCCAAACTCGAAGCCATCTTTATCAAAGTCGTCTTCATCTTCAATCTCTGAAAGCCAAAATCCCTTAGCTCAACGTCTAGGAATCAAGCTGTTACCTTCACCTCCTCCCTCTGGAAGTAGAAAAAACAAAGCATTGAGAGTTGGTCTGTCAACTAAAACTATAAATGAGATATTAAGAAAGGAAAGATCTCAAATACAGAAATCTAAGGAGAAACGAGACGGTCTTCAATTACTATCGTCTAAATCGAATACAAATACGAATGCTAACCCAAATCCAATTAATAAGTCCAAAAGTTTCATTTCAAAAAGCCAATTTAACTTTCTTCCTTCTCCAAGGTCACGATCCAGAAATAACAATAACTCATCGGCTTCTTTAATACCCACTGGACCATCATCATCGTCTTTAGCTTCCTCTACAATTCATTTACTAAGAATGCAAAACTTAACTCCACAGGTTACAAAGCATGATATTATTAACATTATGGGTAAATATGGTACCATTTTAACTGTTTTGCTGAAAAAAGATTATTCACCAGCTGCAATAACTCCATCTGCAACGGCCGAATTATTTTTTTTAGATGACTCATCATTAAATCGTGCTAAGAAAGAGTTGCATGGACGGAAAGCAGATGGTAGATTACTAATGGTAGAGATTGATACGAGAAGTAAAATCATCAATGATCGTCTTGACTGGGAACAAGTTTTAGAAGATGTTAAATTAAGTCGTACTGCAGAATTTGCCCTTCAACGGGCTGAGGATGCTAGATTAAAGGCAGAAGTTTCTAGAGAAAGAGTTGCTAGCTTATATGAAAGGGCTGAAGGTGCCCCAGCTGATGCTAATTCCAGATATCGCTATTGATTAGTGTTGCCCGGTTATTGTGTCTTTCGTGGTCAATATTTTCGCAGTTTTTTTTTATTTATTATATGCTTTGTATATTATTGTTTTCCATTTTCAATTTCTATTTTATTTTTCATTTATTACTGGTTTTTCTATTCCATATCTTGTTTTCAGTACTAACTTCATCTTGTTTAAGAAAAGGATGTTTCTATACACTTTATTCACTTTTTATCTTATAATCAATATATTTTTACTTACAGTATAGGCATACGGTTACTCTAAACTTGAAAACCCAATACATTATAAATAATCCATAAAAAGAACGATGAAACACAAAATACAAAAGAACAATATAAGGAGATATTTGAGATCTCTAAGCTAACATGAATTTAACTAACTTTCTGCTGTCCAGAGTCAGTGTTTTTTTCAATAATAGCCTTAGGCTTGTCAATAATAGACATAATAGATGTTCTACCAAACAACTTTAATCCTTTTGATTGGGTAGCACTTTTCCTATTAAAAAACTCACCCTTAGCTTGTTCCCATTGTCCAAAAGTAACTTTTTCTTCTTCTGGCTTTAGGGAATAACCTAACTTTTTCAATTTTTCAGAATTTAAACTCTCGGGATCAATATACATGTCTATTCTAGGATTTGAGAAATAGATTATTGTACATCTATTAAATTCAGATTGATTAGAACATGGCGTAGTAGCAACACGTTGAATTGATGACCTGAAGTAGCCACCAGTTAAATGCTGCAAAGCATCACCAATGTTAACAATTAGGGAATTTGGCGTATGTGAAACGAAGTTCCATTTACCTGTCTCGTGGTCTTGGATTTGTAATGACAAAATAGGTTGAGATGCGATAAAAGTTAGTCCTGATCCATCAGAATGACCTCTCATCCAAGTATTATTTGTCCTAGTATTATAATCTTGAGAAGTTGGGTAATACATAAGTAACCTACCTACACCATTTCCTGAATTAAAAATATCATCAGGGATATACTTGAAAAAACTTTGGTAAAGTGTACCTTCAGGTAACTCCAATATCAGATCCATCAAATTCAAAACTTTAGAGAGGACAACTAAATGCAAATATTTAAAATAACGAGAAATATCATCTAAATGCCATTTGACAAATTCTGGAAATGGGGTATTGAAGAATATTTCATCATGTAAGAAATGTCTGAAATTTAAAAATTCAACTTCATCTTGAATCCCTTTAACATAAGTCCAATAACCTCTAGGCTTAAACCCTGTTCCTCTAACAACACCTAAAACTCTGTTTTTTTCTGGTTCAATGGGATAGGAACCTGCTAAAAATTTAGTCTTTTCTTCAACAGGTAATTCAAAAGAGGATTGAGCAATTGACTTCAAATTATCAAACGTTTGTTCAGTTATTTCATGCCCAACAATCTTGAAAAATCCGTACTTGGTTAATGATGCTTCTAATTGATTGGCTAATTTTTTTCTTGACTCCAAGCCTTCCGGGCCTGGCTCAAATTCTGATAAATCAATGCTTTCTAATTCAAGTATGTTTTCAACCTTAGTAGCGGCTGATGGTGCATTCTTGAAGGGGCGGTAATTGTACTTCTTATTTATTTCGTCTTTTGAGGACATGCTTGAGTTTAAGTGGGCATATCCTATTTCCAATAAATTAGTTATATTAATTCATAAAAAAGATATTGGATGTTCTCTTTCTTAAATACTGGGCTTTAGACGGATAGCACCGATAAGCTAGCTGTGGCATCTGTTTGATCAAGCAGCGGGAGCCACCACACAAATTGTAGCACCAACGTTACGTAGTAATTTAATAACTACGATATTCGATTCTAAAAAGCATAATAAAAAAGTTGTATTAAATATAAGAAAGTGAAATAAAAAATGACAGTTAGGAATGAAGAATAATAACAATGATACACAAACATGAAAAAAAAAAGTATATAAGAATTAACAACTAAAATAAAAAAGTAACGTAATTTTACAAGAGAACAGAATAAATACAAATTAAATATATGACTAGAATAAGTATGACAAAATTTTGAACTAACAATGAATGAATAAAACAATAAAAACAATTTCTATAACCCATGATATGTTTCAACTAGCTGATCAACCAATCTCTAGTAACAGGTAAGAATTATATAGATCTCCTAAGACAACACCTAGAAAACTCTAAGTGCCAAAAATGAAATAAAGAACCCAATTAAAACATTTCTAAAACTTCTATCTAGATTTCCTTACTTACTACCTCCTTCTTGTTGCTGGTGGAAAAATAATTTCCGTTTCGCAGGGCTTCTAAAAGTATCATTTCTCATTGGACTTCCACCTCTAACTGGACTCATACTTTCTCTTCTGCTGATTGAATCTCGCGATGCATGACCGCGAGTTGTTCCCCTGGATTGAGTACCTGTTCTGGAAGGAGTTGATTGATTGTCTTTTCTAACGGGAGAAACTGATCTAGATCTATTATGCCCTCCACGAAGTGGGGAACTTTGCAGTGATGAATATGATAGATTTGGATTTTCATACATCGAATGTCTTTCAGGTTCAGTTGAAATTAAAAGAGAACTATTACCAATCATATCATTAGTAGTATCATTACCTATCACAAATGGATCTAGAGTGCTAGTGTTTACACGCTGAACTTGATAATTTGGTAGTTGACCAGTGGAAATAAATTCATCTAGAGCCAATGAACTTAATGTCTTTTTATGGAAATGTGTTTTCGTATTTGGCTTATTAATTGTTGCTTGAGTCTTTGCCTTACCAGGCTCAGGTAAGACAACGCCAAGACCAGTAACACTTGTAGATGCAATAGTTGGTGCAGCACCTAAACCATAGGAAGTATTAGGAGCTGTTGGAATATATTCATTGGTTGAATTCAATTGGAAAATAGGCTGTGCTTGATTATTATAAGGTGCAGTGTATGGATTACTGGAATCATCATTGAAGTTTTGGAATTGAGTCACATCTGTTTGATAAACACCGTGATAAAAGCTTGGATCGTCTCTTAACAGGTCAACAGAATTGGTTTTTTTATGTTGTAGCATGGCCATTTCATCTCTTGAAAATTCAGCTTCCACCGGAGAAGCACTATCAAGTTCCATACCCAAAGAAGCACTAAATCTTTTCATATGCTTCTTAACAAAGCCATCTTTGGTGGAAGCATTACTTGGGTTAATTGAAAATCCATTTGATGAACCAGATCCAGTAAACATAGAAGCACTTTCTGAGCCTTTGAACATATAGCTATTGTTATCGTCATAGTTTAGCAAACCCTTTAAATAATCATCATCAAAATCATCTCTTGATTCAACATCGCTAGCATGTCGTTTTGATCTCCATCTAAAACAAGCAACACCCAATAAGTAAAGTATTAATAGGGAACCTAAAATTGGTAATGTGATAACATAAAATGTACCTTCTTTAAAATTGCTGTGGTAAATGAATGGATTCTTATTGGTAATTTCCTGTGATGGGACTTTGACAGCAATTGAGGAGTAAGAAGTAGTTGCAGCGCCAGTTGTACCTGTTGTAGCAGAAGTCAGAGAAGGAAGAGTAGTTTTGCTTGAAGCAGTTGAAGATGAGGTTGCTGTAACATAGAAAGATTGAGATGAACTAACAGAAGACCTAGCAGATGAAGTTGATGTTATTTCAGGCAATGAAGAAGTAGTTTCGGACATGTGAACTTAATGAATGTTTTATATTAATGTATGCTCTAAGGTTTCACTTTTTTTCGATTCTGTCTATCTATGGTATCTGATCAAATTATATTATCTGGGATGTTGACTTTAAATGACCTTGCAAAACTTGATATTTGTTAATTGCGCTCTTGTGGAGTTGTGTATTTTGTTTTGTTATGGCAGTTGTAGAAGAACAGAAGAACTTAATAAGGAGCAAAGGGGAAGCAGAAGCAAGCAGTATGGGTTTCATTGACCCAATTGAATGCAGGGAACTGGTGATGCCTTAAAATCAAATGAAACAGGAAACAGATCAAAACAGTACCAAAAATGGCTGGTTGCATCCTGCTTTGTTTACTGCTTACCTGATTCAGAAAACAAGCGGCGCTATTTTGTGCCCACATTGTGCGGCAATTTGGCGCATCATTATAATCGGTAAATTCTCACATCCGTACACTTGGAAGATAGACATTTGATGATTTCTAACTTGGAACGAGCAACTTACAAGACATGAAGACATGAAGACAAGAAATTCCATTATAACCAGAAATAAATAAAGTACTTAAAATAAATAAACTAAGGCGAATAATATAATTAAAAAACATTATCAAATATAATCCCACCATCTTCACCATTATATAAAAAATCATTCAACAAATCAAGATTAAAATCATCATTAGTGCTACCACCGCCACCAACACCACCATCAATTTCCTTTCTTATACCATTCATGGATCCTAAGTGACCAACAGCAATACTAGCGGCTCTTTTTCGCTTTCTAATTTTGGTCTTCTGTTGTTCATAGTACAAACCACGTTGATCAACTCCGTTAGCTGGAGCAATTAATCTATTAAACTGATCATTTGAAGTCTCATTCAATCCCACTATGATTTTATCATTAGTTGTTGCACTACTATTAGAAGTTAATGCTTGTAACAATGATCCAGGTGTTGTAACATTACTGGCTCCTCTCTTTTGGCCAGTACCACGACCAGTAGCTGTTAATGAAGTACCATTAAATGGAGTTGCAGTTGTTGTAGTATTAGTATTGGCTAAGAGTGTAGTTGAGGTAGATGATGACGAACTAGGAGAAGTATCGTAACCACTTATTGAAGAGCCAGTCATAGCTGTAAATAGACCTGTGGCATCAGCATCCCCAGAGTTTGAACCAATGCCATTTCTATTATTATTGACTTTCATGAACAACCAATCTTCAAATTTCTTCAAGTCATCTAATGGATTGACTGGGTTAATTATTTGTTGTCTATCTGTTGTCGCTGTAGTTGTGGTAGGCAACTCCATAGTTGAAAGTGGTTCAATGGCTAGTTGATTATATTCTTTAGGTGAATTGATTAATGAATTGTTATAAGATTTTGAACTAAGGTTCATCAAGAAATTAGCAAAGCTGGTACTACTTGCTCCTCCGCCGATACCACCTCCTAGGGCTCCAAGTGGGACACCATCCATGTCATCTTCCTCGCTATCTTCATCATCTTGCGCAGAAGCTTTCGTATCAGGCTCAGCTATTGCTGCTTGTTTGTCAGCACGATGTTGTTGATGGACTGTTGCTGTCACTGTTACTGATTCAATCTCTTTTTGAAACAAGTCTACTAATCCCAATTTTAACAAGACATCATATAATGGTTCGAACATCTCCATCAGAATCTCTGAGTAACGATTAGCGGCCAAATCAAATTCACCATAATTTGATAAAATCTTAATAACACAGAGCATTAATTGATAACTAGTTTTATTCAATTCGAAATTATTCTTAAAAAAATAGTGATTTGGGTCAATTGATAACGCAAATAAATATAATCCGATAATTAAACCCGAATGAAAAATGGATGATACTAAAATGTATGGTTTCAAAGGATGGATTTTATATAAGTAAAAATAATCAACAAGTTTAACCATGAATAAGGAGGATTTAATACATGTTTCAAATAATGTTTGTAATAGTTTTTCCTCTTCGGTTCCAGGACCGGCACCGTCTCCAGATATACTGGTTGCACCATTCACTTGGTAACTATCATTGCCATTGGATTCCTGTTGTTTTTCCTGTTGCTTGATAATTCTAGCAACAAAAAAGTGGAAAAACGGCCGGCAAAGCAAAGAAACACCATGTAATAAAACAATATGTAATAATAGCAAAGGATGATTGGCAGTATAATTCTTTTCAACATCAATATGCATGGTCTTATCAACACCCAATGAATCAGGCAATAGTATAGACCAATTTCTAATAGCCAAAACCAATTTTTTAGCAGTTTGAGTATTGATATTTGGTGATTGATAAACATTTTGATATATTTTAGTGACTAAATGTAGCAATCTGCATAATGACCTTTGAGATTGTTCATTAATATCTTCTTCTTCTTTTTCCTCACCCTTAGGTGATCCAATATAGGCAGGGTTATTATCAATTGACTTAGTCTCTTTAGAATGCTTTTTTGAATTAGATGAATTTAACCCACCAAACCATAATGTATCATCCCAGTCTACTTCTGTAATCATAGATCCTCGACCTAAATGAAGACTACTCAATCTATCACAAACGTATAAGCTTCTCCATAACTTCCTTCTATGTACGACGAATTTCTCATCCATAAAACTTTCATTAACGTATCTACGATTCAAACCCAATGCTTGAGCATACCGTATTGCAATACCTAAATTTATCCACGACGTGTTTCTTTTATTTGAAGTTTGATAAAAGAAGTAAATTAAAAGGTAAGCCTGAACACACCACAAATTACCATCGTCTTCAGAAATTGACGATATTATTGATAAAGCCGAGTTGAAGAATGTGGTAGGAGCTGGAGGATTATATAAATACGATTCAGGAATGTCTTCGAATCCAGTATCATTACCATTTGGCTCCTTTGAATTCGTTGAAACGCCAGGAACAGGAACAACGCTGGCATAGATAGAACCCACTGCCATAACTAGATTCAACAAGCATAATTTATTTTCCGGAACTTGAAAAGGATCATCATATACTGTCCTGACCATAGAATCGAAAGATTCCATATCAAAAACGTAAACCAAATCATTAATATTCATTTTAAACAAACTAATGAGATATTGGGTGTAAGATAGCGGAGGTAATTGAACAATTGGGTTGATTGAATTTCTTGAACCTGGTGCGTCATTAATTTGAAAACGTTTTGGATCTTTTGTAAATTTACAATCCAAAGTAAAATCAATCTTATTAAATAATTTGCGTGCTTGTGATAATAGTGAAAGTGCCGATGATTCACCCAAGTAACGTAAATTCCCTGATTTGTCCCACAACAATCTTGTGTTTTTACCATCTGTCACGCATGGAATGGATAGTTTTTGAGCTGTACCTGGAAAACGATTGGATGAGGCTGAAGTTGCTGGTTCAGAAACAGAGGCTGATGTAAGATGAGATGTTGTTGTGTCCGTTGTTGTAGCACTAGTAACAGTGCTTGATATTTGTTCAGGTAATTCATTATGGGAATCTTCAGTCTCAGATTCAGTATTGGTTTTGCAGTTATTATTCGACTCTGATTCATCAGGTTCAGGTAAAGTAAGAAGTTGTTGAATACTCAGGGGAATAGAAGGGGTTGATCTTGGAGAAAGTGTAGTGGCGGTATTTGTATTTGCAGTAGTATTATCGTCATTAGAAGAATTGGTTATAAAATTAGGAGGATCATTTTTTTTTCTCTTTCTCTTGGGAGTTACGCATGATGATATATCATTGGGTTTCAGAGCTGGCTTTAGAGTTCTTCTATCAACTGAAGTGTACATACAATCAATTAATTTTTTCTCACAGAATTGGCAGGGCTTACCAGAATTATGGCCGTGATTATTGATACATTTTGTTTTTCTCCTTTTGCAATTGTCACAGGCTTGTGCAACCTTCTTCCTCAATTCTGGAGGAACGATCCTATTTCTCTTGCGTTTTGAAGGAGGAATAGATGTTGGGTTAAAAGGGGTTGTATGCGATGGCTTTTTTTGGATTTTTCTGGTATCAGCTTGGGACATTCTTGAGAGCTGTTGCGGTAAGGCATGAACCTGGACGGCGTAAGCAAGATGAAAAAGGTGGCTAACTCTTCTTATCTTTTACCACTTGATTCTTGAGTTTCTTTCTTTTAACACGATGAGGTCACAGCTAGTTTGCAGGACCGGCACACCAATTTTTTGTGGGGTACATACAGTCTTAGCTGGTACACGTCGATCGACTGTGTAAACATATTTCCGATTAACTCGGATATGTGCACAAAACAACAACAACAGTCTTCCCCAGATGCTGTTTTTCAGTTAAGTTGGTTAGTTGAAATCACAGTACTTAAAGAACAGCATTCCCACCCACGGCATGATACAATGATTTTGTGAAATCACAATCTACAAAGCAAAACAAAAATGTTCAAGCCAAAATCATTCACGTTGGGATACCCAATTATACGCTATTACTCAATTAGGTCACCTCCATTACCAATAAATACATATCCTAAACCAACTCATTCAAAATTAGTTCCAATTGATCAAGCAGTCTCTCATATTCCGGAAAACAAACCTATCACTTTATTATCGGGGGGATTTGGCTTATCTGGATTGCCAGAAACTCTAATTAAATCAATTTTAAACAATCCGAAGATTAATCAAATAACGGCTGTTTCAAATAATGCCGGAATTGATGATCGTGGTTTGACGTTGTTGTTAAATTCAAAACAAATTATTAAAATGGTTAGTTCATATTTAGGTAACAACAAAACCTTCAATAAGAAGTACTTGGGCGGTGAAATTGAATTGGAATTATGTCCCCAAGGTAATCTAGCTGAACGTGTTAGGGCCGGTGGTGCTGGGATTCCTGCCTTCTATACTGCTACTGGTGTTGGAACCTGGTTAGAAACTGGTGAATTGCCATTGTTGTATGATAGTGCAGATCCTACAAAAGTTCTGAAGTTTACCGAGCCTAGATCAAGTGAGATCTTCAATGGTAAGAAGTATTTACTAGAGAAAGCTATTAGTGGTGATGTTTCTATAATAAAAGCTTATAAAGCTGATACATTAGGTAATTGTTGGTTCAGAGGTTCTGCTAGAAATTTCAATTCGGTTTTTGGTAGAGCTTCTAGGTTAACTATTGTTGAAGCCGAACATATTGTTGAGCCTGGTGACATACAACCTGAGGATGTTCATTTACCTGGTGTTTACGTTAACTATGTTGTTCAGTCTACTGCTCCAAAGGACATCGAGCTTTTAACTTTAGATAATAATACTTCTGAAGAAAATACTACAATCGATTTATCAAAACTTTCGGATAAAGAACTGAAAAGATATAAAATCATCAAGAGAGCAAGTCAAGAATTTAAAGAAGGTATGTGTTGTAATCTAGGTATTGGAATGCCAACATTAGCAGCAAAGTATTTACCAGCGGAATTCGATATTCAATTTCAAAGTGAAAACGGATTATTAAGATTTGGCAAATATCCGAAGCCTGGTGATGAAGATCCTGATTTGATCAATGCAGGTAAAGAAACAGTTACTTTAAATATTGGTGCTTCATTATTTGGTTCTGAAGAATCATTTGCAATGATTAGATCAGGTCAAATTGAACTAACTATGCTTGGAGGTCTTCAAGTTTCTCGCTTTGGTGATTTGGCAAATTGGGGTTTCCCTGGCAGAATTAAAGGCATGGGTGGTGCGATGGATTTAGTGTCAAATAAGGAGCAAACTAGGGTTGTAGTTTTGATGGAACATAACGATAGAAAAGGTAATGCTAAGATTTTAAAGGATTGTACTTTCCCATTAACTGGACCTCGATGTGTTTCACGTATTATCACTGAACTGGCTGTTTTTGATGTCGACTGGGAGAAAGGGCTAACGTTGATTGAAATTTTTCAAGATACTACATTGGAGGAATTGAAGGCTAAGACAGGTTGTGAATTTGAAATAGCAGAAGATTTGAAGACGATCGACATACTCTAATCTTCAAGTCACGTGATTTAGCGCCGATTTTCAACAATTTTCCGTGTTCGAGATTTGGGCAAGCTCTCGCATATTCTAAACTTTTTGTGTAGTTCTTCATTTACATACTTTCCATACCTTTGAAAACATAAAATTAAATAAATCAGTCATGTTGGCATATAGCAAAACCATTGGTAGTTTGATTAAACAAGCTACTAAGGCATCGTACGACTGGAACCTTAAAAGACACGCATCAGTGGCCAACGTTCGTTTTATCCAATCAAAAGCATCCATAGACAGACAAGTTATAAATAGATATAAAGCCAAATTAGAGGCCAAGGCCAAGCAAGAAGGAGTTGAAGGTCCAAGTGAGTTAAAAGAGAAATACAAGGATCGTATAGAAACAGCTAAGAAAGAATTGAATAAGATTGATCCATTGAAAGAACTAGAGGATTATGAAAAAGCACAGCAATTTAAATCAAGTTTAAATAAATCGGCTAAAGAACGTGGCCCAATTGATGCGAATAAACCTGAGGAACCATATAAGACTCTAGATTCATATCTGAAATTGGATAAGTTAAAAGGGCTGGAACCAAATGAAATCGAGTTCCTATGGCGTACAAGATTTCAAAATCAAGAGAATTCATTAATTGCTGTTGTGTCAGGTGAAACATTTTCCAAACTGTATAAGAATGCAAGATTAAATCCAAATTTTGTTCTACCTTTACCTAAAACCAACGCTGAGGTCGATGACTTTCCAGGCGATAAATCAAAAGTCCCAATGGAGATTCACTACACTCAATGGAGTTTCGTTGGTCCGAACACAATCCATGTTTTAATTACATCATTGGCAGAATACAAACTGCACAAGGAATATGCAAGACCGCATACAACAATTGCTTTCCATCTAGATTTATTAGAGAAGGAAATTGTTTTGATGAATGGTCAGGTTGAAAAAGATTCAAATATCACCTTGTTAGAATCACAATTATTGTTGTTGAATTTACAAAGGTTTTATGGTGCGCTGAGTGAAGACACTGAAATGTCCCAAAGACGCTTGAAATTAGTTAAGGCTTTTAATGACGGCTCAAGTGATTTCAGCATGGATGAATGTATTGAGTTGTCTCAAAGTTTGGAAAACTAGAGCTCGTTTTATAATATTCTTAGATTTTACATTTTTTGTATATAGGTTGATGAAAAATTCCGTTTATATTAAAAAAATTAAAACGTAGTAAGTAATTGGATTAATTTTAGAATATGAAATCTATTTTGATAAACAAAAATGCAGAACAATTTAAATGCATGAGAAATGAAAATGGTTCATCTTAATGCTTGATAGGTTCTTTTAAATCATGGGGTCTAAAGATAATTTTTCTTGCAACTTGTTTATCGAACAATTTATAACCTTCAACTGCATCAACTAGAGGTAATTCTAAATCAACGAATCCATCTAATAAATTATGGACCTTCTTAAATATCTTTAAAGCATCATTATAAACAGAGTAAGCGGGACATCTACCAAACTGTAACGTAATATTTTTCATATAACAATCTAATCCTGTAAAAGCAAATGGAGAATGCTGATAACCAATTGAATTAATAGCACCACCAGATCTAACAACTTTGAAGGCATCACCTAGAGCCTGTTGGGAGCCAACAACTTCCAAAACACCATCAGCACCTCTATTATCTGTTACTCTCTGAACTTCTGTTAAAACATTAACTTTTTTAAAGTTTAAAGGTATAGCACCAAATTTCTTCGCAATTTTTAATCTTTCATCAACACAATCAACAACAAAATAATTCTTAACTCCTAATGACTTAGCAATGGTAACTGCACAAAGACCAACTGGACCAGAACCAAATTGAACTAGAACTAGTTCATCTAATTTTTGAACACCATCAAATTGTCTTATTAAATTAGAAACACCAAAATATGCAGTAGGGAAAATATCACACATCAGTGCCAACTTAGTTTCTTCGATAGGTTCACCTTTATCATCCGTTTTAGGTCTTGGTAATAACGTTGAGTCAGCTAATGGAATTCTAGAATATTCGGCTTGCAACCCATCTAAAGCAGTAGTACCAAAGACAACCGATTGTGCACATTTTGAAGAAATACCATGCTTGCAGTAAAAACAATCACCACATTGTGTTGTGAAAACAGATAGAACTTCTTCGCCAACTTTAAAGTTTTTAACATTGTCACCAATTGCAACAACAACTGATAGAGCTTCATGACCCATGATATAACCTGGTTTTGGTGTAGTGGAACCACGATAAGGATGTAAATCAGAACCACATAAAGCAGCACCTGTGATCTTGACTATAGCATCAGTTGGCTCTAGAATTTTTGGAGTTGGTTTGGTTTCAATTTTGATATCATAAGGACCGTGATAAACCAAGGCTTTCATAGTAGAGTTTGGATTGTATGAGGACATTATTGGGTGGTCGAATTGATAATGATTAAAGAGACAAATTAACAGCTAAGAAAAAGACCCAGGAGCACAAAATTGTGGAAAATGTCAGATATAAATAGCGGCTAATACCAAATGCAACAACCTGACCCTTAGTCATTGACCATTAAATTAACGCATAATCCGGGGAAGAAACCCATGTGAATGGCTGGAACCTCCTATATTAAGCTTTTTTCCAGCTTCAAAATACTCCGTTGAAGGGGTGAGTCACTGTATGATTGTATTCGTAACTGCCTTCAGTAGTCACCTACCAAGTTGGCCCACCAATCACGTCCTGTTCCAGCTATCCCAGTCCTAGCGGCTATTGCCGACTGTCGCTGACCTAACCTCATAAATCCGCTTCAACACGCAATTTTTCACTCGATTTTCAGAAATCGCTGAGCAATCACCGAAAACCTACCTAAAACTACTACAAATTAGGCTCTTCGTCTACGAAGTCAACGGTAACCACATTTCCATCCACTATTCACATAATGAAAGCCATCAGAGTTGCTTACCTTGGTCCGCCGGGCACCTACTCACATCAGGTATGTCCAGCTAGTTAACTACACTTTCAAAATCAGTTGATCTCCATACTAACATTAAAAAATTACCTGCAGGCTGCAAGACAACAATTTGAATCATACGCTTTAGAATCGGATGATCTCATAATAGAATATCTTCCGCAACCTACCATTGGTGCATGTTTTCAATCTTTGCAAGATAAGAAAGCAGATTACTCTCTGATTCCATTTGAAAATTCCTCTAATGGTCAAGTGGTTTTATCTTATGATTTATTCAGAGATTGGTTTGTAAATGAATCCAAATTGAAATATAAACTAGATCAATCTACTCTATCGTCTTCTGATTCTGAATCATCCGCTACTATAAACACACACGAACAACCTGAATTTAAAATAATAGCGGAACAATTTGTTCCAATCCATCATAATTTCATAACATATTCGAAAGACATCACGAAAATTCGAACAATTTATTCGCATCCACAAGTTTGGTCCCAATGTAACAAGTTTTTAAAGAATCACAATTTCGACTCTTCAATCCAAGTCAACAGAATAGACACATCATCAACGTCCAAAGCTGTTGAAAACCTAAAAGGTCTTTCATTAGAAGATAAGCAAACAACAGCAGCAATTGCATCATCTACAGCTTCTGAGATCCATGGTGTTCCAGTATCTCTTCCACAAATTGAAGATTTCAAAGGAAACACAACGAGATTTTTAGTATTAGGTGAATCAGAATTGCCATTACCATTACCTTCAAAAATTGCCTCGGATACATCAAATAAAAAATTAACTTTGTTAACATTCATAATTAAAGACAATGATGATTTTGGTAGTTTGTGTGATATTTTAGAAGTTTTCAAGAAACATAATTTGAATTTACAAAGTATTACTACAAGACCTAGTGTCATTGCAGCTTGGAGGTATGTTTTTTTTGTTGAAGTTTGGGATAACGATAATTTGGAAGTTGCTGTTGAAGAACTAAAGCCTTTGTGTTTGGATTTAACTTTAATTGGGTCCTTTTATAGACAACAGAAGTATTTTCAGACGATTAAGCAAGGTATGAAAAATTAACTTTATTTATTTCGGCTGATCCATTTTTTACCTTCTTTCTGCGATCTCATGTTTGTAAATCACTAGCTTTCATTTTTTTTTTTGTCGTTCTTGTCTTTCTTCTTTGTAAATGAAGTGTTCTAAAATATTGCAATCTATAAAGATTAATTAATTTCTTGTTTTATTGTATACATTACATTAGGCAAAAACAAAAACAATTAACAAAAATAAGTAATATATATCCAAGATATTCAAGAGACCGCTGCTGTTCGAAGAGACTAATTTAAAGAATTATTAGGAAAATACAATCGCTAAGAGCACTTCCAACCAAAAGATAAGGGGTGCTTCTGAGACAAGAAAATCTAGAATCCTGATTCTTGAGTCAAATACGTATGCGCCATAATTGAACCTTATTTGCTAGTTCCTCTTCTGTTGTAGATTACATGAACCTGCTTTGATGAAAGAACTCCTCCTCCTCCTCCTCCCAAGAAAAACAATTATAGGGAATGGCTAAAATGAAAGAATGACCTGGACGTGGCGCAATGTCCCTGCCGCAAGCGGTGCGCCACTTCAAGAACATATAAGAGAACCTTTTCTAATTCGGCTACCACACTTCAGTTAGTTTACCATAAAAATACGCATGCTGTAACTTCTCAACTTTTACAAATTAATATATTAATTTAGTGCAATTATATTATATTTAGGTTAACCTTGGAATTATGAAACGTTCTTGTTTTGGCCATACTTCGGATCAAGTATAAGATAGTAGGGTCTTCAAGCCAACAGGCGATGCAGATGATAAGCCTGTTTCGGGGATAAATTGACTTACAATTCACTATTACACTCTAGCCTATATAAATAATCTCGGAGATTCAATTCAATCTTTTCAGCCTCTTACTATTTAATGTTTCTATAGATCCCGAATGAAGTTCTGATGACTTCGGGCAAAAATATTCACCCAAGGACTTTCGCTTTCTGGGCTCGTGAATGGATTTATGCTTAGGGCCCGTGAAACATATATTCCAATCAGGCAAAATAATAGGTATAGTGTGACTTGACTGTTTACACCCGATACAAAGAAAACCCAAGCAGTTAGGTCAACTTAGCCTCACTATTGATTCCAATGGAAAGTAAAGACCGAAAAAATGGATCAGAATCAAAGATTTATTTAAAGAACTTACTTTCTTTAATTATTCTGGTACTCATTTCTGGATATCTATAACGGTTATTTAACTCAATAAAAAATCAACAATTCAACTCAAAACATGTCTTCAACAACTTCAGCAATTGTGACAATGTCCTATGACAAAATTACATCAGTCTTATCTCATGCTGTTAGTGATGCTTCCAGTATCTCATCAGTTTTGGCAACAGCTGCAACACCAAGTACCATGCAAGAACTTCAAGCTTCTTTGGATATGAAAATAGCAACAGCATCATATTATTCATACTTGGAAATTTTAGCAACAGCCACTGCGACCCAAATCCTTAACTCAGTTGCACCGCAGGCAGCAAGTGCTTCAGCAGTCATGCATGAAGTCTATAAGGAGAACGCTTTTTACAACGGTAATAAACCTTCTGTTCCTGGTAACATTACATTTTTTGCTTTATTTATTATTCTACTTATTTTGCATTTGGTGTTTGGTTGTATGACAAAACAGTGGTGGCTAATGATTACTTGGCTTATCGGCTGTATAATAGAAGCTTGTGGTTATATGGGTAGAGTGATTAATCATTTCAATATGTTGGATGTCAATCCTTACCTAATGCAATTAATATGTTTAACGATTGCTCCATCATTTTTCCTAGCAGGTATATATTACTTGTCGGCGCAAATTGCAGTTGTTATGGGATCCAAGTTTTCTAAGCTAAAGCCTATGCAGTATTCAATTTTGTTTGAGATTTTAGATTTAATTTCAATTGTTATCCAAGGATTAGGCGGTGCTACAGCAGCGGGTGCTCAAACTGGTTCAAATAATGCCAAAAAGGGAGTTGACATTATGGTTGGTGGATTGGCATTACAGGTGATTTCAATCACTTTATTCCAGTATTTCTGGTATGATTTCTTATACAAGTGCTACAAAGAAGAAAACTACAACCATGGCAGAGACTTCAACCCACTTTACATTCACATCAGAACCAAGACATCCTTTGTCCACTTAATTCGTGTTATTTCAACTTCAGTCTTATTACTGTACATTAGATCCATTTACAGAATGATCGAATTAATTAATGGTTTTGACAGTAAGTTGGCTACAACTGAAGCTTACTTTATTGTATTCGAAGCTCTTATGACTTCTATTGCTTGTTTATTACTCACAGTTATTTATCCAGGTTGGGTTTATGGTAGAGAGACTAAGATTATTGTTAAGAAAAATATCCACTTCTCAAAAAAGAAAAACACTTCAATAACAGAGGATAAAAATACCGAATTGTTTGACTCATCATCAAACATTGGCTTAGTCCAAGTCCCAAGAGTTGTCGTTTAGGGTTTATTAGAGAAAGTAATACATATATTTTTAAATTATCACCTCTAAAATTCGTTGTCTGACGTATTGCAAGCCATGTTTTTTAACTCTATATTTTATTACAGAGATTTTTTTAACCACATATTTGTTATCTGGATTAGCTTTCAATCTTTGTTTACTCCTAGCTTTAAAATTTTTGAGTTAATATATCCAACTATAGTTTATTCTACTAAAACAAATATTTGCTTAATTGATATTAATCTGTTTGGCGCCTTATCCAGTCGACTAAAGCTTGCTTTAAAAGTAAATACCTGGGAAAATACAGAAGTACCGCATATATTACGTAATTAATATTGAGAATTTCCAAAAAACAAAAAACATTCGAGGCTTAGAGTATAAAGTTAAGATCAAACAAGTCAATTGATAACAAAAGTCCATTAAATAAGAAGGTTAAAAGGATACCAATCGACTGTCTTACCTGCCTACGACAGGTTCATGTCTTAAATTCAGCAACACATAATTCAGTCAAGTATAGAATGAGAGGCCAAATAAAAGCCTGCGACAGTTGCCGTAGGAGAAAAGTTGGATGTGATGGAGCAAGTCCTTGCAAATACTGTTCCAACCATTCTCTTGAATGTTCTTATAAAGATATTCCCAAAGGATCAATGACTAGAAAAAGCAAGAATGACATTATTGGCATCAAGAAAACACTCATAACCAAGAATAAGAATACAGAAGTTGAAAACTTGTTATCAAAAGCCATAGTCAAAGATAAAAATACTGACGTGGAGAGTAGGTTATCGAAGGTTGAATCTATGCTACAAAGTATTCTTAAGAAACTGGAAAAAATAGATAGAGATAATAGTAATTATAGCACTGCCACAAGTTTATCTAGCGGTTTGACTGAAGATGATCCAATACTTTTATCACGTCAAACTGTCTCTGACACAACTACTAATACCAATACTGAAATTGACGCTGTGATTGAAAACAACTTGCAAGATAAATCAATTGTTCTTGCAGGTTCTAACACTTCATCATTTGAAATTTATGATAAGCTAATTTTTGGAAACTATATTTCGGCTTCGTTCTATTCAATGATTAATGGCTTGATGTGGGCTACTGGCCGTCTTAAGGATCCACTGGTTATGTTCCCTGTTAAAAATCTAATATCCAATTTTGTTTCCTTAGAGCGTAATTTATTATCTGTTTGGACAGATCCAGTTGATAGTTCAAGATTATCTTCTTTGCCCCCAAAAGAAATTATGACTATTTTTATCGATTCATTTGTTATAATGAATTTATCTCATCTAGCTTATGCAAGCAGCGTGAAAGAACTGGCCAATCGTTATTATGATTTTAAAGATGGATTAACTCCACAACCAAAATATAGCTATGGCGAACTTTTACTTTTAAATTCGTCTTTGCTTATTGGGTCTACTGTTTACTCTAACAAATTGCAGGTTGGATTAGCTTATGAAAGTATTCTTTCCACCGAACAGGCAAAGATACATGAAAAGCTCTTACTAGATAATACATTATACTATTTCCATAGAGTGTCTACTGTGTGCGATGGTATTGCGGCTATTAGAGGTTTAACATTGCTCTGCTTCTACGCTCATATTTATGATTTTAATCAACCATTTTATTCAATAACTTCTTACGCAATTAAGAGTGCTCAAGAATTTCAGTTACATAGAGCAGAGTACTACCATAACCTCAGTGATCTTGAAAGATCTAACATATCGAGCCTCTGGTGGGTTTGCTATTACTTAGATAAGGTCTCTGCTTTGAAAACAGGAAGACTTCCAATTATTGGCGATGCAGCTGTTACTGCCCCTGCTTTACCCAATATGACGGAATATTGTGATATTTCAAGAGAATATGGGCCAGCTGCTGGCTTAAGGAGAAATATTTTTCATAACGAGATCTCTCAAAAATTTGACTACATGATGTCTGGGAAGAGAGGTGGTTACAGGAATTTTTACTTTATTATGGAGGTTGATCTAGCAATTATTGTTTCTAAAATGTATAAAACTTTGTTACCTTACAATCCATCGAGTCCTGTGAAGTATGTAGACCATATCAAAGAGCTTTTAAATGATCTTGAAAATTGGAAATTATGCTTCCCCGAACCACTTAGTCATGTTAGTTCAATTTCCAGATATAGTAAAATGAGACAATTCAACATTATTGCTATTTGTCGGTTTTTTGTCCTCTCTGATTTAAATTTGAGCTACTATTATGTGAAATTAATAATGAATATGTTTGGAGTTAAAAATGCTACTGGTTTGGAACAAAAGGGATTTAAAAATAATGCTTTAGGATCAGCTAGAAGTCTTTTGAAATTAGCCGTTAGTGTTGGACAAAGAGTCTTACAAGTTGCTGGGTTCTCACTTTTTTACTCTTTTAATGCGTTTTTGACTCTAGCTGCTTTCTGTATTCAGGAGCCAACAAGGGATGAAGTTCCTCAAGATGTTAAATGTTTAATGTTTGCTTGCAGAGGATTATTTGCTTGCTTTACTCAAAATAGACATTCTGCTGAGAAGAGAGTTATGGTTGGTGCTATTGCTAGATGTGTCCTTTATATCGTTGTTCATGTCGTTACAGAGCACAATGAGGAGCTTCACTTTGACATTGGTGACATTTTATATGAGGTCTCCGAGATTCAAAAAGGTTCGAAGTTTAGCCATTTATCGTCATACTTTCGGGATGGAATTACCACTCAAAGCCATGCTTATATCAATAAACTTTCGAAAACACCCACTACGCCTTCCCCTGGTAACGTGTGTTCTGATGATCCTCATGCTCAACAATCAAGTGAGGACTTACCCCATAATTTGTTATCTTCTGGTTCTGACTTTGATGATTTTCTGGGTTTACTTGAAGAAGGATTACCAATGGAAACAGACTTTATTTCCAATGTTTTGTTTCCTGTTAATGCTTCTTCCATTAAAGCTGAGGCTGGCGGTTTTGTAGGTGATGGTCTCGCTGCTAGTCAACTGGATAGTCTTCTAAACATCAATCCTGATACAGATCTCTACGATTGAGTTGCTTAATTCACAAGCTAATCTTTCTATGTATGTAATTTTATGTTTACGTTTTCTAATAGATAATGTCCAAAATTGCTAACTTGATACTTCAAGTAATTTATCTAACTTCAATCCGTGTTGGAGTTATCGAGATTCTGATGATGAATGACCTCGATCAAGCTTCAACAGAACAAATGCGGCTCCACTACCGCGGAATCGTCCCGCGCGCCTTGCCTGGACGCTTGGCTGCTTCCTAGGCAAGGGGCAAAGAACGATGCAACATTAAACTGCAACATCAAAATGAAAAAACCAAAATGAAAAAACCAAAATGAAAATTCAATGTGAGCCTCTGGTTGCTTTTAAACTTGACTTAAAGACTATATAACAACATTCTATGAACCATTCCAGTAGTTATATACATATAGACTATCTACTCGAAGATGCAGCGGCGGCTAGAGACCGGATTAACTAGTTCTTAATCGGGTAAACGCTTAGCTAGAGAATATCATTTCCTTTATTGTTCTCCTTTGATTCTCTTATCTGCCGAATTATACATAGATGGACTCAATCATGTTACATCAATATCGATAGCTTTTATCGATTAAAATCAACTTATCTTTGACTCGTCATGGAATAACCGAGCTGTTCCCGATTTCGATAATTAATATTTTCTTTTATAAAAAGGGCCCTCCCCATACTCTTTCATCATTATGCCATTAGTTTTTTTCCTTAAACATTACTCTGTTTCGATTATCTGTCTTAGCGTCATTTGCAGGATACCACTATGGCAGAAAAATACTCAGAGAAGACTAGTTCTGAAAAGTTGGGTTCTTATGAAGTTGGTTTAGAGAGAGTACCAAGTACACAAGAAATATACGTTGAGGAAAAGACGCAGCACCCTTTGAATAAATTTACCCTGGAGACTTCGGAAATTTCACAAATATCTACAAATACAGATATAGAGCAACACATTAACAAAGATGATCTGGAATATATCAAGGAAGAACTGGATTCTTTAACCGTTGAAGATGCCAAAATTATTCTTAAAGATCTTTTGGTTAATCATGAGCATGATATCAATTTTCTGAATACTAAATACGATAGAATGAAAAATCTCTTGGAAGGTCCAGCAGTTGTTGGACTGACACCGGTTGAATATAATTATCATATTAGATGTGAAGCCGCAATTTCTAAATTTTTCTCACCCTACCCCGAAGTTAGAGCTGTTACTGATCCGGTTGACGATATTGCTATTCCAGTCGAAACAATCAGAGCACATATATTAGGTTACATTTGGGCTGCCATTGGTCAATTCATTAATGCGTTTTTTTCTTCTCGTTTCCCAAGTATTACAATCAATTCTGCTGTTTGTCAGTTGTTACTATTTCCATGTGGTAAGGCTTGTGCTGCATTTTTACCGGATTGGGGTGTTACTGTTGGTGGTGTTAGACATTCTTTAAACCCTGGACCTTGGTCGTATAAAGAACAAATGTTTTCGACCATTATATTTGATGTGTCTTTAACTATGGTTTATGTGTTTTATAACATTCAGACCCAAGAAGTGTTTTACGGAGATACTTGGTTGACTGATGGTTATAGAATCTTATTAATTTTATCTACTCAAATGATGGGTCTTGGTTTTGCAGGTTTGCTAAGAAGATTTGTAATTTATCCAATTGAAGCATTATGGCCTTCTATCTTACCCACTTTAGCCTTAAATCGAGCCTTACTAGTTGGTGAAAAGAAAGAAACCATTCATGGCTGGACCATATCCAGATTTAATTTTTTCTTTATTTTCTTTTGTGGTATGTTCTTATACTATTGGATTCCAGGCTATTTATTCCAAGGTTTAAGTTATTTTTCCTGGCTTGCTTGGATTAAACCGGATAATTTCCATCTAGCTACCGTCACTGGAACTCAATTCGGGGTTGGGCTGAACCCACTTCCAACATTTGATTGGATTATTATTAACAATTATTACCCGCTTACTGTGCCTTTCTTTTCATTTTTTCAACAGTTTTGTGGTGTCATTATCAGTGCCTTCGTTATTTTAGGTGTTTATTATAGTAAGCATAGATATTCTGATTATTTGCCAATTAATTCTTCAGGTACTTTCAATAATAAGGGAGAGGACTTTGATGTCTCAGCAGTTATGACTAATGGAGTTCTGGATGAGCAAAAATATCAACAATATAGCCCTGCTTTACTATCCGCCGGCAACCTCGTTTGTTATGGTGCATTCTTTCTATCTTATCCACTAACATTCTGTTATGTTTTACTGGACCAATGGAGACTAGTTACTTATGCTTATAAAGCACTGGGTAAAAGTTGTTGGACATACCTAAAGAAGTTTTATATCCACACTAAAACTTCGTTTCAATTATTGTTCAAAGGTGACATTAAAGGTTTTTTTTCTGAATTTAGTAAAATTATGGTTGATGATGGTTCCATGTATGAAGGATTCGATGATCCATTCACCAGAATGATCGCTAAGTATCCCGAAGTGCCAGATTTCTGGTTTTTAATAATCGTTGTTATTTCTTTTATTTTTGGTATTCTTGTTTTAGCAATTTATAAAGATTTACATACTCCAATTTGGACAATGTTCTTTGTTATTGGTATTAATTTGGTCTTTCTAGTCCCTATCTCTTTAATGTTTGCTGTTACTGGTACCACAGTTGGTTTAAATGTTTTAGTTGAAATGGTTATTGGTTATGCCATTGAGGGTAATGGTGAAGCTATGATGTTTGTGAAAGCATTTGGATATAGTACGTATACCAAGTTTTGGAGTCAGATTAGAAATATTCTTGACATCTTAAAGTTTTCAATTAAGTTATCACGCATTGAAATTTGAAATTTACGGTTTGAAGCAAATACTAACTAAATCACCTTACTATATAAAGATGTAAGTACACTGATTATTGACTTTATTTGGTCAACTTTGAAACAAATGGAAAAAACAGTACCACTTGAAATGAATACATTTTGCATATTACAAACAACTCATACTAACATCTAATCAACTTACCTCCTTATAGATCACAAGTCAAGCCGATACGTATATTTCAGATCAAAAGATGGCTCATTATGCGGGACTTCCTCCTAGAGCAGTATTTAGAGGGCAAACGGTTTCAGCTTTACTAACCTCATTTGTTGGTTTGGGTGTTGTGAACTTTGTTGACCATCATATTAAGGATATTTGTTCTGAAGATCAGCCTGAGCATTTCACCTGTGATAACAATTCCCGTGTTTACTTTACTGCTTCTGTTATTTGGGGTCTTATTGGACCAAAGCGTATCTTTGCGCAAGAATATCCAATTCTTCAATGGCTTTTCTTATTTGGCTTCTTGTTAGCCTTAGTTTGGTGGACAATTAGAAACTATGGTCCTGTCATGAGATCTTACATTAAAGACAAAGTTCCAAGTGGCGTTTACTCAGTTTTGAACATCACTTTATTTACTCCTTTGTCTTGGTTATATAGTGTTCATCCAGTTTTAGTCACTATTGGTTTCTTAAACTGGGCACCTTACAATATTTCCTATTACATGGGAGGTATGTACTTTTCATTTATTTTTATGTGGTATTTGAAACGTTACAAGACAGCTTGGTGGGAGAAATATAACTATGTGCTAAGTGCTTCCCTTTCAGGTGGTGTTGCATTCAGTGCAATTATCGTATTCTTTGCCGTTCAATATCATCCCAAGACATTGAGTTGGTGGGGTAACAACATTATTTCTACAGGCGTTGATGGTTCATCGGGTAGACAAGCCTTAACTACAGATTTACCAGCTAAAGGTTATTTCGGACCTGACGAATGGAGTTAGGATTTTAATTGTTAAGTTTTTTGTACTTAGAATTCTTTATCTCATAGTCTTTTGTAGTTTTTCGAATCCCCATCAGTTACATATTATGTACACAGTCTCGATTATCGGAGTATCAGAATTTGTAATAAATTCAATATTGTAGTATCATACTGGCGAATGCACGGAAAAAGTCCCAAAATTTCGATAGATGAAGCTTAGAAAAAACGCACACTTGATGCCAGTGGTTCAAGAGCAATTAAACTAATAGGACCAGTCAACTAGACTTCTTACTCAAATGCAAGTTATATAGTTGTTTTCAATCTGTATCGTGCACGACTGAAACCACCAAAAGCGAATCACCACATAGCCGTAGAGACCAATGCGTCACATTTAATGGGTAATCTTCTCCATTAACAATTGTTACGAGTTTTAATATAGCAAGTTAGCTGACCTGACCAGCTCAATTCAGTTCAAGTTAGATAAGGTATATGATTCATCCAGAGTTTGAGAGTTTTAGAAATCAGTCAGCCTTCTCAGACAAGTTCCATACAACGGCACGGCATGGTGCGCCACATGAAAAATATCCTATCTTACCAGTAGATGTAATCTCCTCTTTTATGGCCGAAATCCAAATCAAAAGAAAATTTCTTTGTGTCAATCAATTTGCTAACTACTATAAGTATCCAATACTAATATCTTCCCCTTAATATGGGTTCTGTTTCACAACTTCTGATCCATACTGATATAGATCTCCATCCTGATGTCCCATTTCTAATTCAAACTTGAGTTCTCCACATTTCAGTCAATACTGGTATCAAGATTATCCACTAGTTATGATAGGCATCAAATTCTTGAGTATCTGTTTCATGCTTCTCGATTTTTTATCTCATTATTAATTGGTTATGAGATCGACGTGCAACATCAGAATCTCGGGGAAGAGTTTTCTAAAGCTACCATTCCGACTATTGGTCATAGATTATTTTTTTTTGGATGCTAGTAAGATTAAAAAGTGCAATCAACACATTCAATATTACAATTCAGAAAAATGTGTCAACAAACAGGGGAGTTTGATAATTTGTTCGAGAAGGCCCAGAAAGCATATAAATTACCAATCAACTAAACAGTTTTCTTATTATTTTTATTTGCACTCCAAAATGTTTCATTTTTGGTTTTCTTTTGTTTATTATTATCTCAGCTTATATCATTTCAACAAGCTGTTTTTTACTCACTCCGATACAAATCTATAAAACTATATTTACACTCCCACACCTCATATCCCTCAGCCCCCAGAACCGAGTATCTCTTATCGCCGGGTTCTGACTCGGAGATAAATAGTTGCGGATATTTAAGATCACCCGAAGTAAAACAAATCAACGGCAAATAAAGAAAAGCAGAAACACATATCATTTAAACATAACGCCTTCATTTCTGGGAGGAGACACCACTTTCAATATGAGCCAAGTTGATGAGGTTCACAGTCACATTTTGAAGAAAAGAAACAGAGAGACTAGAGTGTGTACAAATTGCAAAACAAGGAAACTCAAATGTGATAGACAATCACCATGTTCTAGTTGTTTGAAATCGAGACATTTCAAAAGTAGTTGCAGATACAGCTTTGCCAGAGAAGTCATTGCTTCTGCGAATTCAACTAAAATCCGAAAGTCGACACAAAACAATTATAACAACGAAGTTACTACTAGTATTGATAATTCAATTATGGATTTAAAACTTCATAGATTGAAGTTATTTTCGATGGTCAGAAAACAAAGCAAAACATCGATTATTGGTCCTGTCTCAGGACTTGCAATTATGATAGGAAGTTCTCCATCTCATGATAAAACGTTTTCGTCAATCAAAAAATTCTTAAGCGCTGAAAGAAAAGCATGGAAATCGATCCATGGACCAAGTTATTGTCTACCTTCCTTAGTTAATACACTGTGTGATTTGAGTGAAGTTTCATCCACTATTCATCATACCGTAGTTCCAAATTGTCGTGCCATATTAGAAAGATTGTACTATTTTAGAGATCATTTGAATGACTTTTTGTATAATGGTTTTGTTGATATGTCTCATATTACCGAATGTTTTACCAGATTCTTTACTTATGATGAAGAAAATTTCCATTTCAATCAACCAACGAAGAATTATGCATATTGTGAATTATCATTGATCCTAGCTATTGTCGAGTCAACGACTTTATTTTCGGAATATGATACGAATAGAAGATTTAAGTATTCACTCGATTTGGCTGCTGTTAAAGCTATCTCTCAATTGGCAACTCAGTGTTTAGCGTTATCAAACTTTCAAAGGAACAAAAACTTTTCTTCGTTAGTAGCATTAATAATTTTAAAAGATAATCATTATGCTTATTCGGTAAGTGATACTGATAGTATGGATGAATCAAACTCTCGGGCGGTGATAGAAACATGTATTCTGCTGGCTTTCCATCTTGGATTACATAGAGACCCCATATCAATCACTGACTCAGGACTTTTTAGAGATGTTATGGATCACTCCATATATCAGTTGCCTCCTGCTAATAGCAGAGCTATTTGGAATTATCTGAAAACGGCTGATGCTTCGCATTCTGTTGATGTTGGTACTCCTTTATTGGTTAATGACTTGTTTTCAGATTCTAGCTCTTCCTTGATTCAGTGTGGGGATTGGTTAGTTACATTCACAGCGTTGGAAAGAGAAGCTGCCATACTCTTCAACTCAATTGAAGCTATTTCAATCAATGACGTCCATGAGTTGATAGAAAAGATTTTAAATTTTAACTCTTCGTTAGGAACTTTTAAAGATTTGATTTCTCCTTCTTATTCTTCACATGGTGATATTGTTACTACCGCTCAAAAACTAAGCATAAAGCTTAAATTAATGAGAAATCTAAGTATGTTTTATCTCTTCTTGCAAAAGAATATGACAAATACACATATTTTTCCTGAGAGTCAATTAACTCCCCAAAACCTGAACTTTATCAAAGATAAAGTTAGCTCTTACAAGATTGCATTTATGAAATTTTGTGTTGTTATATGGGGTGCTTTAAGAGAACTATCACAACCGAACACAATTTTTGGAAATGATATCAATAAATACATTGTTTATTTAAAAACTGATTTGCTATATGTGTTATATCCAAGTTTGCTTGGATTTTCATTTTCAATGTTTGCTAATCCAAATCTATACAGAACCACATTTACGATAAATAATGATAATAATGATGATGTAATAATGAAGCTAGATTCAATAGACTATCGTGACATTGAACTTTCGCTGAATTCAAAAACAACTGCAAATTCAATTTCTGACAAAAGACTTTTAAGCACATTCGACAGTCCGCAACAAGCAATTCAATATTCGTCAACTCTTCATACATCAATTTCCAAAATTCCTTTACTTACGCAGAACTATGGCTATTTCTGCTTAATGAAAGTGATATCAATTTTTTCATGTTTCACTGACTCAATGCTTAAACTAAGTTTATCTTCAGGTCAAAATACAGATGACCGAATAAAAGAAATTTTGGAATTAACGAGAGCTAAAGTAGAATCTAACATGAAATTAGGATACGTTGATCTAGGTTTCAGCCTAGTAAACGATGAAGATAGTATTCAAAATTGGTTGGATAGTATCTTTGATGAAAATGGCCTTTTTACGTTTCTTCATTCAACCGATCTTTCAACGAATGAGATATTTACTCTAGATTCAGATAGTATGATCATTGATCGTTAACCATTAATCATTGAGTCCATTTACCGAAAACTCTTTTCGCTCAATTCTTATTAATTTGTATATAGTGTACATAGCTCAATTTATATGATTATTAATTTTTTGTGTATAGTTATAGATGCAAATATGTAGTTAATTTTTGAATCCCTCAATCCTACACTGTTGCCATAGATGTTCCAAAGAGGTGTGTGGAAAGTACTTAATTATTGCTTGAAGCCACCTAACAATTCAGGATTTTGAAAAACGCCAAGTCTAATTAAACTGGCCTTTCCTCGTGACCAGAAAGACTTGTATATTATAACATACACCGTGTGGAGGCTATAGTTACTGGTCTCTAATTCATGGTGTTTTCGGTCGGCCTCACGTCCTGCATGAGCGGGTCTATTAACGCATAGCCGCAGATACCAATGCGGCGCATTTAATAAGTAAACCTTCTCCATGAGAAGTTGTTATATATCTGAAAGGTACGAGTTTTGATGTAGCCTGTTAACCGACCTTGCCAGTTAAAGTCAATTCAACTTAGATAACTTATTTAATTCTTCCGGAGTTTTACGATTTCAGAAATGAGTCATACAGAAGTCTATGTTTGAGTCTGTCTTCACGCTGCTCGGGCCAAGTTCCCTGCAACGACGCGGCATGACTTTGCTATGGTGCGCCACAACGAATATCCTATCCTATCAGAGCAACACGATCGATGTTCTGTCTGTTAAGCAACCTGTTAATTTCTATAAGTGTCTACTACAATCTTCTTCCTCTGGATATGATCCTTGATTCACAAAATACCACAGTGATATAGCTCTCCATATTGATGTCTTTGCTCAACTCAAACTTGACTTCTCCATATTGCGCTCAATATTGGGACCAAGATGATTTTACCAATTGTGGTAAGCATCAACTTCTTGAGTCTCTGCCAGGTTATCTAGCATTAGGTTCTTTGGCTCTTGTGATAATCAGGTACTTGAAAATATCATCCAATACATCTACTATCAAATTGAAACCATCTCCTGAAAATCAACCTCTTCTTTCTGATAATGCTGAGCATGGGTTTGATACTATTACTGCTCACGAAGAAAACGATTCCCAGTCTATAGCAGCACAACACTTTGATTTAGCTCATTCCAGGCAAGTTGATGATGATGGAAAATCTTTAGGTACGATCAAAATTGTTTTCCGTGATACTACTGAAAAAATTAAAGTGGCTTTAGAAGAATTGCTTCTCATTCTTCAATTTTTCATCTCCACCACTCCTCTTATTTTCTCAGATGTGCTAACTGAATGGAAATTCGATTCATACGCCTTATATTTGATTTTAATATTTTGGGGTTATTTGTTATTTGTTGGTACATTAAGATTATTTACTGTCTCCAATGGTCTAAGCAATCGTTTTCCAAACTTGTGGTATCATTCATTTTTCCTATACACTATTAATCTTTTCAGCTCATTTTTTTTAATGAGATCTGCTTCATTGAATCATGTTGAAAATAATTGTGTCAAAAGTTTTTATATTTCTCAATTTATTATCTCACTCTTACTTTTCTTACTAGGTGGTTCTTTTAAATTTGGCGATAAGCCAGTTGAATACTTTGTTCAAGATGATACTAAATCATCTACAGAATTTGGCTCTAGTTTCTTTCAAATAATTTCCTATTCTTGGTTAGATCCTCTTGTTTTTGAGACTTATAAAAATGGGTTGAAAATTACCGATATCTGGGGTTTAAGAGTTGATGATTTTGCATTTCCTGTTTTAATGAGATATCATTCTACTTTTAGACAGCACAGGTTCACAATTAGATTGTTTAGCCAATTTTGGAAGCAATTTGCATTTCAAGGTCTATTGGCATTTGTTGAGTCTGTTTTAGCTTTTGCTCCAACTTTGTTATTGAAAAAGATTTTAGAGTTCATTGAAGCTCCAGAATCGGTTCCAAAAAACCTAGGATGGTTATATGCTTTTTTGATGCTTGCTTCTAGTACTCTCTCTTCATGCTTCACTGGTAGATGTTTGTTCATTGGTAGAAGAGTTTGTACAAGAATGAGAGCCATTATTATTGGTGAAGTCTATTCTAAAGCATTAAGAAGATGTTTAAATAAGACTGGTAAAGACGAGAAAGAGGTTCGAAGTGAACAAGAAGAAGAATCCAAGAAAGACAATGACTTAGAAGATGATAAAGAATCAGAGGAAGAAGTAGATGCTAGTAAAAGAGATT
The DNA here is from genome assembly GCA_003707675.3 of Ambrosiozyma philentoma. Lineage (NCBI taxonomy): Eukaryota > Fungi > Ascomycota > Pichiomycetes > Pichiales > Pichiaceae > Ambrosiozyma > Ambrosiozyma philentoma. The sequence continues at coordinate 147,284 of PPKZ03000028.1, forward strand.
TAGGTGCCATTATTAATTTGATGTCCGTTGATAGTTTCAAAGTTTCTGAAATGTGTGGCTATCTTTACTTCTTTGTTGAATCTATGGTTATGTCGACTATTTCCATTTACTTATTGTACAATTTATTAGGTTGGCCTGCACTAGCCGGTACGATTGTTATTGTCGCTTTAATTCCAGTTAACTATTACATTGCTGACATTTCAGGTAAGAATACAAGGAAAATGCTAGGGTTCACCGATAAGAGAATTCAAAAGTTAAATGAAACCTTCCAGAATATTAGAATTATCAAATACTTTGCTTGGGAAGAGAAATTTGCTAAAGATGTTTTTGAAATTAGAAAGAGAGAGTTAGGCTACCTAAAAAACTCCTATGTTATCTGGTTATTTTCTTCTTTTATTTGGTATATTGGTCCTACTTTAATTGCCTTTATTGCTTTCTATTGTTTTTCTGTTGTTCAAGGTAAACCGTTAACTCCACCAATTGCCTTCACAGCTTTATCTTTATTCGCTTTATTACAGAGTCCAATGGATGAATTTTCTTATATGTTATCTTTCCTCATCCAGTGTAAGGTTTCATTAGATAGAATTGAAAACTTTTTGGGTGAACCTGAAACTACCAAGTATGAGCAATTATCTAAACCTGGAAATCCAGATTCTCCAGTTGTTGGTTTTGAAAATGCTACCTTCTCTTGGGATAAAGATAGCACTACTGATTTCAAATTGAGAGATATCAATATTGATTTTAAAGTTGGTAAGTTAAACTTGATTATTGGCCCCACTGGTTCTGGTAAAACTTCTTTATTGTTGGCATTATTGGGTGAAATGGAATTACTTGAAGGTAATGTTTTCTTACCTGGCTTGGTTCCAAGAGATAATTTGGTTCCTAATAAAGTTACTGGTCTAACTGAGTCTGTGGCTTACTGTTCTCAAACTGCTTGGTTATTGAATGCTACCATTAAAGACAACATTATTTTCGCATCTCCTTATGATGAGAATCGTTACAAGGCCGTTATCGAAGCATGTGGTTTAAAAAGAGATTTGGAAATTCTAGAAGGAGGTGATCATACTGAAATTGGTGAAAAGGGTATTACTTTATCTGGTGGTCAAAAGCAACGTGTTTCTTTAGCTAGAGCTTTATATTCCTCTGCTGCTTATGTCTTATTGGATGACTGTTTGTCTGCTGTTGATTCTCATACTGCTGTTCATATTTATGAAAATTGTATCACTGGTGATTTGATGAGGAATCGTACTTGTCTTTTAGTTTCCCATAATATTACGTTAACTCTTAAGAGAGCTGATCATATTGTTCTTATGGATAATGGGAGAGTGAAAATACAAGGTTCTGTGGATAAGCTAATTCAAGAAAATGCCTTAGAAGAAGAGGTTATTAAGAGCATTATCGGTTCTGCAGCCACCTCATCTACTGATTTAGTTGGTGTTAGTGAGAAAGCTAAATCTGACATTAAAGCTCTAGATATCGAAGAAGCTGAGCTTGATGATGCTAAGAAGAAGTCCAAAGGAAAACTTGTTGAAGAAGAAACTAAGAGTGATGGTTCTGTGAATATTAAAGTTTACAACTCGTACCTTAAATATTTCGGTACTAAACTTATTTGGATTTTGATATTTGGTTCGTTCGCCATTGCTCAAGGTGTGTATATTTCACAATCGTGGTGCGTGAGATATTGGTCCTTATCTGAAGAGAAAAAACTCAGCTTGTTAGAAATTTTCTTAGTTGCCCCTTCTAAATTATTTTCACGTTCAGATGCCTCATTTACTTCCCTCAATACCATTCAATGGACTAGACCTATTATATCTACTCCGGTCTCAACTTACGTTTTGAATGAGGAGCATTCTACTAATTTTTACATTATGGTTTATGTTTGTTTGGGATTTTTATATGCATTTTTCTGTTCTGCCAGACTTGGTATTACTTGTTATGGTAATCTTCAGGCATCTAGAAAAATCTTTGAAGTTTTATTGCATAAGGTGTTAAATACCAACCTAAGATTCTTTGATTCCACACCAGTTGGTAGAATTATGAATAGATTTTCTAAGGATATAGAATCAATTGATCAAGAGGTTGCTCCATATCTTGAAAGTTTTGCAACTTACGTCCTTGAATGTTTCTGTACCATTGGTGTTATCTGTAGTATCACTCCAGCTTTTTTCATATTTGGTATCTTCATTAGTTTTATTTACTATGTTGTTGGTGCATTATACTTGAACCTATCCAGAGACTTGAAACGTTTTGAATCCATTACCAGATCACCAATTCACCAGCATTTCACTGAGACTTTGGTTGGCGTTACCACTATCAGAGCTTATGGTGATGAACGTAGATTTATAATTCAAAACATCAACAAGATTGATGCTTGTAACAGACCTTTCTTTTATGTCTGGGTGAATAATAGGTGGTTGGCTTTCAGAACTGATATTATTAGTGCTATCATTGTTTTCTTGTCTGCTGCTTTGGCTGTTAGGTATGCATCGAAAATCGATTCCGGTTTAGCTGGTATTTCCTTATCATTTGCCATTTCATTTAATCAAAGTGCTATTTGGTTGTTACGTACGTATTCTATGGTTGAAATTAATATGAATTCCGTTGAGCGTATCAAAGAATATATTGATGATATTGTTCAAGAACCAGCTGCTGAAATCCCTGAATGTGATCCACCCACATCATGGCCTGAAAATGGTGCTATTGAAGTTAAAGGTCTCTCATTACGTTATGCTCCTAATTTACCTAGAGTCATTGATGACATATCCTTTGTTGTTAAACCTGGTGAAAAAATTGGTGTTGTCGGTAGAACAGGTGCTGGTAAATCTACCATCATTACTAGTTTCTTTAGATTTATTGACCCTGATGCAGGTTTTATTAAAATTGATAATGTTGATATTTGTAGTATTGGATTAAGAAGATTAAGACAATCATTGACCATCATTCCACAAGATCCAACTTTATTTACTGGTACCATAAGAACCAATTTAGACTTATTTAATGAATATTCTGATTTACAAATATTTGAAGCTTTGAAAAGGGTCAATTTAATTTCAAATGATGATTATCAATTGTGGATCGACGGCGATGGCATAATCACTAGCTCCTCTGAAGAACAAGAAGAAAACCAAAACAAATTCTTAAATTTGAGTAATACAATAACTGAAAATGGAGGTAATTTATCACAGGGTGAACGTCAACTAATCTGCTTGGCTAGATCATTATTAAAATCCTCTAAAGTGTTAATGTTAGATGAGGCCACAGCATCAATTGATTATGAAGCAGATGCAACAATTCAAAAGACTATTAGAGAAGAATTTTCCAAAACTACCATTCTAACTATTGCTCATAGATTAAAGACTATTATTGATTACGATAAGATTTTGGTTTTGGATGCCGGTAAGATTAGAGAGTATGATCATCCATTTAAGTTGATTACAGATTCAACATCACAATTCAGAGAAATGTGTCAACAAACAGGGGAGCTTGATGATTTGGTCGAAGAGGCTAAGAAGGCATATGAATTAGGGACTAAATAGTTTTGTTTTTATTTTTATTTGTACTCTATAATGTTGTTTCTTGTTGATTTCTTTTCTTTTTATATATTCATTATTATCATCTATCTAACCTGGAACTTGATTCCTAATATCCATTTACAGTATTTAACTAGAACGAATCCATCAGATAGATTCTAATCGATAAAAAAATATTTTAAGGGGATGAGCCTCGAAGAGGCGCAAACCTAAACAAGAGCAATTTCCGACAAGCCACAGACCAAGTTCGGAGGCTGGGGAATTACCGAGCCATAGGAATTATAATTGAGAATCTTCTTGGGGTTCCTGAGCCTACACTCTCCGTTGAAGTAAGGGGAAGAATAAGTGGTTGATTGCTGGTTAATACCTACGGAGAATTCGACTGAACGTTCGGCCTGATTTTAGCTGATCACGATCGATATTCGCCCGTTTATAACTTTACTTTTAAAGGTGTAGGAGGGAGAAAATTAGTATAAGCATGGGTTTATACATTATTAAATCACTTCTTTAAATATATTCCTTCCACATATAGTTTAACTTTTAAAAGGTAGATTTATAAACTTAAAGTTCGGATCCACGCACCTAGCTAAAAAGAAATCTCTTGTCAATATTTTCCTTCGTATTGCAAGAGTCTTTGATTGATCTCGATATTGTGGCTCAACTCACAAACTTCGCGAGCCTATGCACTTTGAGCTCCACCAACACAATAGATACTCACCTTACAATAAGCCTTAAAGTACAGAATGTAAAAGTTGGTTTACTCTATCCACATAGCTATAGTAAATAGTTAGCACCCCACTATGAATCTCGAGAACAAACTATATTTGAAAAAAGTAGAGCTTCCGAATCGGGATATTGCTTTTTTTGGGATATGTTGCTCCGATCACCAGACAGCGTCCGAATTTGGAAACACCAGAAGACCCCACACAAAATTACAAAGACAATAGAATAGGCAAATGTTGTGGTACTAAGTGCTTAATATAGAAAGTCAGAACCAGTACTAATCCTTTAAAAGTATTTACATGGTACTATTATATCACGATCATAACGATTCAGAGTTTAATATATCTGAGAGATCACACGTAAGATCAAGGTCACATAGAGCAATATGACACAGGTTACTGGACCCTCTAGTTTCTAAAGTTAATTTGTTGCAAATATCCATAACTTAAAGTGTAACTATCATGCTACGTAGCATGTATATAAACTCCTACGAATACCGTACATCATCTTGGACTGATTGACATGTTAGCCAATTAAGGTTTCAAGTTGCTCTTGTGAACCACTTAACTACAGCTACCGGTTTTTGAAAATCTTATAGTGCTTGAGGACAGTCAGATACCTCCGACACATCCAATGTTTACCATGAAAAGAGATGTTTGAGAAAGAAAACAGTGTTCCACTTTTTTTTGGCCCCCTGGATTGCTCTTCCTATCTTTAGCTTTAGTCATTCAACAGGATAAACAAAACAAATATATATACTGGGCCGGGCATATGGTTTGTATAAGTCTGTTCAACTGCTTAACTCCAAGTATTTAACCGTGACTTGAATAGGTGTACGTTAAATAGCAAACTTTATCTGGGAATTGGGGTGATTCGTCTTATAAACGTATATAATGTGGAATCATGTAGAATAGAGGGTAAGCTTCTTATAAGAAACATCCAGGTGTTATTGCTAGCTACGATGTCATAAACTGAAATTTAGATCCAAGATATAACTCAGAAGAAAACTCTATTGGAGAATTAAGATGCTAGCTGGCATCATGGCTGACCCCCGGCCTTGGTACTGCACACATCTCCATCATTCCTATTATCTGTAGATTTTACGTTTAAATAAAACGATGTATACTTGTCATATGAGAGAATTTGACGAGTAACCCGATTTACATATTTTACATGTTATGCGTTTGATCAAGCAACTCAGTCCAATCAAGATGGGTCGAGTAGTGCGAACAGAATCCGAAACTTGTATGTTGAAGTAGATATCGCTAAGAGAAGGCTTTATCTGGGCATGGCCCTAGAGTTTGAAAGGTTCTGGAAAATTGGGCAAGAATGGGCAGTTCTATGGACTTACTCACTATATGGAGTACCGAGATCATGTACGGTTAATAACAGAGTTCTGAAAAACCATGCGCATACGATTCAATCCGAAACTTTTAGTGATAGTAAATATAGAATTTTATGAGACGTATATATATATATATTTATGAGAAAAAAGCAGTTGAAAAGGAAAAAGAAAGCGAATGATAATAGAACAAGAAAGATAAAGACGAACTGAAATGACATAATAAGATACAAAAAGTTTCACAAAAGAATATCTAGAAAGAGCAAAGAAAAAAAAGGGGAAATATAATAATAATAATAATAATAATAATAATCAATAAAGGAAAACAAAACAAACTCATATAATATAAAAGATAATATAATATAGAATAGGTAAGCGATACCACCCAACGTTTGTAAAGCAAGCTTCACAAACAAATGAACAGTAGTAGTAATATAACAAAAGCGATCAAAAAGACAAATAATAAGAAAGAAAAAGAAGATGGGTCATCACAAGAGAAAAAATAGTAAAAAAGGGAATCATGACTGTTTAAACAAAGTGATCGTTAAAACAAATAAAAGAAAGAAAGCCAGTCTAAAAAAGAAGCACAACGTGGGCAAGAAGAACTAAAAAATGCAAAGATGATATGATATTTTTATGTATATGAAAGTTCGATTGAATTTCTCTAAGATGGACCTTGAGATCACAAGAGAGAGAGCACCTAGAATAAGCAAGCAAGAGTACCAAACAAAAAAGAAAACAATTTGGGGAAGTGAGTGCGGCAGTAGTGGAAGTGTGACAAGTAGGAAATAAAGTTTATAAAAAGGATGTTTGTAAATGAACCAGTAGTAATCATGATAAAAGACTGCAAGCCTGACTTTGAATCTCTAACTTCAAGGACATAATAATGCTAAAAAATTGAAAAATGAAAACAGAGTGAGATGCACACCGGCTATATAACACCTTTGATGATACTTGTAATCACAATATCAATCTGATGATCATATTGATCTGGATTTCTAGCTTTGTCGAAGACTCTTTGTTCTTGTTGGATGGCAATTGCGGTGGCCTGTTCACTATTCAGTTCGTGGCGTCTGTATTCAGCTATTTTGGCAACGATGAATCCAATGATCTTACGTCTTTCTCTTTCAGTAATACCGTTATCAGCCATTTTAGAGTAGTGGTTTTGTAGATTTATAGAAGTTTTAGTTGTACGAGCAGTGTAAGGCGTATGCTAAGTACGTGTTAGAGTTGTGATTGGGGTTGAATATTTTGAGAGTGGTTCTATGGAGAATAGATAGTAACTATATAGGATGGAGAATATCTGGATAGGAGATGAGTATATAGAGTAGTAGTGTGACTAGAATAAAGGATAACAGAGAAATAGAATCAGTTTGAATTAAAAAAAAAGTGGGTCCTGGCTGGTATATATATATTCGGGAGGCCAGGAACCCAAATCTGGGAATTCTGATTAGTGATTGAGCATGCGTGTTTGTAATTGTTTTGGGTCTTTCAGGCAATTGTTGCGTGCAGGTTTCAATTGCACATTGCATGGGGGGTCTGAGGCTGAAGGCTGGGACCGGATTCGGAAGGCGCGCAAGATCCGGACAGGGGATTGGGCGGGGCACGACTGAATAGCGCTCACGGCGACGTCATAGCTGTGACTCAGACAAAGCTGCCCCTGCCGATCCAAGTCCGTATCGTCGCCCACATAGGAGATCCGAATCCGGTCTTCTAGTGGGTCCGGCTTCACCTTAGGCAGTTCTGGCTATGGAAGACTGGCCCTGGAGGCCCGTATAGCTGTTAAACTTGTGGTAACTGGGATAACTGCTGCTCAGGAAGAACTCCCAAATCAATACAGCAAGAGATTCTTCCAGTCAAGTGGCTTGACAGTTTGGGCAATTAAAGAGGGAAATCGTACATAGAGGAAGTGGTCCAAATCTTCGCTCTTCCCGCCACTTATGGATTGAACCCGGATTCCCTACCTTTTCAACACGCTTTTTTAAAGTTATATACACATAACATTTTCCTTATTATCAAGTTAAGGAAATGTGACACATACATATTGATCCTATATATGTATACGTACCTGATCGAAGCACAGATCGAAAAATGGCACAAACCGGATCAGTTGTCAGTGACTTCAATGATGATCAGAAAGCCTCTCTGTATTGTACTATTTCAGCTAGTTTTAAGCTAGCAGTGTATTAAGTGCCTATATATAGGTTTGTTCACAGAATGTATTTATTCTAGAGAGACCCAGCTCCCCAATTGAAAAAAACGGATTTCTAAAACTGGTTACACCATTTATCCTTGACTACACGAACTGCATGGTCTCAATGTTCATTCATCCAACATTAAAATTTGCACAACAGATCTGCTGGTTAGATCCAGGAATGGACAATTTATTAAGTTACTCAGTCTTCCACCTCATTCCAGCTTGAGAGATAATCGGTACCAACAACTTCTTGCAATTATGCCATATGGCCATATCCATAATAATTCCCATCACTGTCAAATCTGAGCAGACCTTCCACCTGAAACTCTCCGTTTCTGGAAGCACTCCAACTAGGTGCCGCGCCTTCCGGATCGCAGCTCCGCATATTTTCGGACAAACCTAAATCAGGGCAAGGAACCAACGGTTTTTTTCATTTCGAACTAAAGGGGAAAGTTGCCTTCCTATTTGTCTGCTGAGCTGGATTCCAGTTAGCAACCACGCGTTAACGACGGGACGTGTTCCGCTTCCACTGATTTCTGATCTTTGTAAAGTTAAGGTGGGTGGGCCCACGCGTGGGCGGTGGGTCCTGACTCCTAGGGCCTGGATGGTGATTAATACAAGCTGTCCAAAGAGTGTTAACCCTCCACTTTAACTTTTCTTCAGAGGGGGGGGGGGGGCATAAAGTCCATCCTTTGATTCAAACTCTATGTAAGACAAATGTTGTTGAACCTATTGTGGGTTTATCCAATTGTGTGCAAGAATCAAAAGCAACACATGTGTCTACGTTGCGAAAAGTTTAGAGAACAAAGCGGTTGGTTTTCGGATAAAACAAGGAGACACCTGTCAAAAAAGAGCTAATTACTCAACTGAACTACTTCTCAACACAAGGTCAAGTCCACTTTTCAGTTGACAACAGATGCAGTTATTCGATCACTCTCATGACGTTGCATTATATAGGGACAGCGTGTGTCGGTTGAGATATCGACTCCCAACCAACCAATCGACCAACAAACAGAACAATCCCAACATTTCCCGTTTCAATTAGTATAGCTTGAATTTGACCATCATTCAGGAATATAGAAGCATTTCAAGTTTCAAGATCATAAGCTTGATCTTGACAACCAATTCCATAAACTTCAGTTAATTAAAGTATTCTCCGTTATGTACCCAAATTCGCAGCAATGCCTAATTAACTCTCCTCAACAACAGTTCAGATTGTGATAAGATTATCAACGGCAAGTATGGCATATCTCCTTTAGAAAACTCAATTGATGGATTAGATTGCTTATGAGATCACGCAGCGGAACCTATAGTTCTTTCCAGAATGCCGGAGCAGAGCCTTAACTCAGCTTGTGCTCCGCTTTTCAGGAGCAGTTGTAATACGAATTAATTAATTCGACTTGACAAATTATGGAATTAATTACAGTACGATAACCGGAGTTTGTCCTATTTAATTGTCCTAAGATACATATCTGTCAACTCCGGTATCATATTGTATCCTTTCTCCATGAGGCTCGGCTACGATATCTAAGCGCCACCTATACTTTTTCGATCATTTTTTTAAAGGGTTACCGGCCGGCCAGTTTTGCAATATAATTCTGCTGGTGTATTGACGTAGCTTTTACTTCAGCTGACAACTAATAAGACGATTTTGCACATGACTGAATAGAATATCACTGATAAAAATGAGTGGGCTGTAATTGTAATCTGTTAATTATGACGTTTACAAAAATTAGAATATTTAGGAAGGAGATCGAAATCTTGTACCTGCGCTAGCTAGTAAAGCCTGAAGCAGCACTGCTACTTCCAGCTCAAGTTTGTTGCACTTTTTCTTAAAGTCTGCTTTACTTCATTTCTAGAATCATATATATATCTAATTAATCACAGATTGGGAGGCTATATACATATTCAGCACAGATATATGAGAAGTTGTTAATTTATAGGCGACCTGGGGTTTAGAAGTCATACGTAGAGTGTAGTCCCTGGAACATGTATGATCTTCTATACATCAATTCCTAAGTATTTAGCTGCGAGTGTCAGTTCCCAACTTCCATATATATACATACATCTGAAAATAGAATTGATTCAGGATGTGGATACTAGATTAACAACAATGGACTGGTGTTGAAGTCAATCACCCTCGAAGATTAATCTTGATCTAGCTAGTGCTTGGTCGGGAGCTATTTTTAGAGACTTCAAATTTAGATTTTAGATACTTTATGATAGTAATATCAATAAACACACAACATTCTCTGCTCATTAAATGACCACTACATATTGTTTCAAAATACTTCTAATTGACTTCTACATATTTTGTTTGGGTGTATAATTTTGGGGACTTGCCCAATAGTAGCCAATTTTGACGTCCAGATTGCTAATGCCTTTTCATCCATCCCTCCTTCCCTCCTTCAGTATGGGTTGGCAGTTTTTTAAAGCTCCTTGTTTGCAATTGTCTAGCGTCCAATCAAGAAACTTATTTGTCAGGCATTAAATCCTAACATACTTACTGCTCGTGTCTTTGAGTGGTCAGACACTATTTTGTAAAATCCTTGAAAGATGACCACAATGGAATTAGTTTGGTCGCTTACTAATCTGCTTTCCAAGTCCTTATAATATTTCTTACTCAAATTACTCAACGTAATTAATTTACTTTGATTTGGTTCATCATGCCCTACTGTTAATTGAATATGAATATGGAAGCTACATATCGGCATTTGATTGCATATAAGCAGTTATTTGGCAGGACCCTTAAACTTAAAAGAGCGATAACAAAAACTGCTCTTTTAATGAGATGACTATATTATAAAACTTGATCATTCAAGGTTAATATTTAGTATTAAACGATACCTATGTTTTACATTTTATCTAAGATCACATTAACATTACTAGTTTATTCAGCACATGGGTTTGTTACTCAGTCGGTCTACAGGCTTTTGTTGAATATACACTTCTGTTCTTTGTTCCATAACGTTGTCCGTTAAAAGTCCTTGTTCAATTCACAGGTTAAACTAGCACTGTACCAACAAATTGCACATGCCATATTTAATATAAGGTATATTTTTATCTGATATATATTGCTGTTGAAAGTATACTGTTACTGTCCGAAATTCAGCTTTCAAGACATTTCCTTCCTCTATAAGCAAATTTTACCATAACATTAGTAAAAGCTTTTGTATTTAAAATTGGGATACTTGGTTTTAAAATAATTCTCTTATTGCATTTATATTAATGGTTTCAGGAACAAAATAATCGTTAGGAATTGAAGCGACTGCTAAGACCAAAACCAGCTAGAGTTTCAAGTTGAGCTTATCCTACGGTAATTGAATTAAAGTTTTCCAGTAGTTTACCTCTTTAATTGGTTTTATAATTAGGACATATATACATATTCATGCATCTTAATTGCCAGCTATAATGATAACTAAATCTTCTTTTATTCCCAAAGCCCGGCTTCTTATCGCATATATGCTTTCATTTTCGAAACAGACAAACGGATTAGCCAGCCACCTCAAGGCAGCGAGAAAGAACAAAACCGCTACATGAACCAACAATTAAGCTTCACCTTTTTTCACCTCCCGCAGAGTTCTTATCTCATCTCATCGAGTTATGTCCAGCAACTTCTATGTAATAATTTTGCCTGATTTAGAGTGATATACCCATATGTAAGTGATTGTTTCAACATATATGACTTGTTCTCCAACAATTCAAAATTCGGTGTCTTCTTTAAATCTGAAACATACAGGGTCCATGTTCACCAGAAACTTCAGAACTGAGCTCAGCTCTTCTCCTAAAAAAGAAGCTTAATTTTTTCACTTTCTTGAAGCGTTAAAATATCTAAGTACTCATGACTTGATATCGTTTCCAGAGGAAGGAATGTTGATATATAGTCTACCATTATTTGACATATACATGAGTTGTAACAATAAAGAATGATTTTTACGCTCATATTACCCCTAACCAGGCAGGTTAAATGCAAAGCAATAAACAAAAATTCAGTATATGCCACTTTAAATCAAAAAACCTCTGAAAAGTATTAATGTTGACTACTCGTATGCTCGAGATCTCACATAAGCACTTCTATTTAATATTCAAAATTAATGATCGTCTGAATCATTGACTTTTCAAGCAAATGAAAAATGGCTTAAAGTTTATGAGGAATAAACATTAGAACCTCTTTGGGATTCCAGAATTCGATATATCGTTAAAAGTATATAGACTTTACAAGTAGAAGGACCTAATTTCTCTATACTACCAGATTAAGGTATATACCGATTATAATAGCAGATCAGCCATAATTCTCTCGCATAGTGAGGCTTTAATTTTAGTTAATATAATTGAAAATTAATATTATGAATGTCTTTAAGTCGGATCCGACTAAAAAAAAAACGTTTTATAGTTAACAGATCCTTAGAACAGTACTTTGAAAATTTCAGTTAATCCAGTCACCTAATTTATAGCTAAGACTAAATTCCAGGAGCAGTAAATTTTATTTCCTGAATTTCTCATATTATTTGCTGAAACTGGAATTAATCGTTGAATTATATTAGAGAAACTTGGAAACTCGAAAAAATGGCTTATCCCACACATTCTTCATCTTAACTAATTCAACTGACACAGTGGGTATCAGTACTATTACATCTCGCAGGAAGGGAAATCTTAACAAAACTACTGATATTTCTAAAACTGATACAATATATTATTGAATGCATGAAAAATTAGTTTTATTAAGATTACACGGAAATTTGAAATTATTGAAATAATTTACAATTTTGATGTGAAACAAATTGAGTTCTGGCGCAGCGGCGTTCATAGCACAGCGGCGTTCATAGCGCCGCGTTTGAAAAAGGTACCCTTTTGGAGGCACAGGTGGCGCATGATATCTCATATTCTGTGAGATGACACAGTAAGAAAGATGAAAAGTTACACACATGTCACAGTTACTCAATTTACCAAAAATAAATTAATTGTGATCACCAGAATTTCTTCAATATTAAGCTATATGGTGCCAATCAAGCTAAAAAAATATTGCCGCAAGATTGTCTGAGGATCAAGATGTCACTGGAGATAAATTACTTAACTCAAAGTGAAGCACAACACTTCTCCATCAAAGTCAAGCCAAATAAAACGGTCTTTGTGGAACATAGGTCTTTTGGTACTTATATAACTAGATCAGATGTGGATGAAGGATATTCTGATTCGAATTGAGTAATATTGTGCCATGCCATGGCATTACTGAATTAGTTCAAACTGATGCTAATTATTTTTTTAGATCACATCCCGATTCATTCTGGCTACAATTAAAGTTCCATACCTTCCACCAATAAAGCAGTTTAGAATTAGAATCCTTCAAAGAAATACTGACGACTTCAGCAACAAAAGTTTTGATTTAATTAGAATCAGTTTCTTTTTCGTTATCTGAGAACGGAGCTTACAGCCCACCCTATGGATGGTTTCAGATCAAGATTATTACTCATGAAAATGCGTTAACTAATGGTTTGATAGAAATAGCATTCATAGTATGTAGGAAAAAGAAAGATGTCCTCTCAATTTTAAAACATTGGGATTGATTAGAATTACTTAGATAACTATCAACATTGAAGTAATTATGAGTTATTCATATGCCAGTTAATTCAGTTTTGGGGATTTCAAAACATTCCACATCATTAAAAAACATTCGATTCTGTGATATACTTCTTGTAACCTGGGTGACTGATAACACTTGTGGATTCTCTACTTCCGTTACTAAAGTCCTTATTGAATTCCTTATATTAAATCTCATGAACAAGAAATATCGATTGATGAATTTTAGAGCTAATGAGTTTAAGCCATTGCTTTTAAATACCATCTGCATTTATACTTCTAAGGATGAAGTTAAAGATCATTACTCAAATATAAATTAGAACATGGAACCACCTATCTTAACAATCAGTAACTTTTCTAGCAAAGTTGTTATCATGTATGTGGTCAGTATGGAAGGTAAATAAAAGCATGTCAACGTGAGAACAATTTTTTGATAAGAATTTATGCCATTTTCCGTCTCCTAAAGGACTAATGGTTACTTTTCCTATGGAACCATATTTAAGAGGTCAAATTCAGCTACTAGCCGTTAACTCAAAAAATGATAAAAACGTCCTGAAATGCACTAGTAAATGTGACCATGACTGTTATACTAATCCTATGTTTACAATTGATTTGGGGGGATTTGGTAGCTTTCAATGGGATGCAGAAAGAGCTGAGTAGGCCTTATATTAGCTCCACCTTTAGTCATTTGTTAGGAAATTTACTGGAATAAATATCGTTGGCTTTGTTTTTTGGTGGAGTCACTTTATAGCTATTATAATTGGTTTTGTATAACTCCCGACTGTAGTTTACTTTTCTATTAAGCATTACTTGTTGGATTCAGGAAACTAACAATCAAAGATTTTAAACATTTCAATAATACAGACCTACAAATACATTTAAATTAGAAGATAACACATATAAACTTATACTAATTCTAATCAAAATTTTTTATGACGTTTGGCAACTTCTTCCCATTCCTTCCTTTTATTGGCCTTATTCGACACTTTAAATTCATCTCTGTAATGTAAGAACTTACAGGTATCACCAAAACCACAATACCCGTTCTTCAAAAAATCTTTACAAACATCAGCTTGGAAATCCATTTGCATTGTAGTTTTGATATGCTTTGGGTTAGGCTTCAACTTCATTGCTGATGTTGAATTCGTCTGCTTTAACTTACCTGTGTATAGATTGTTCCCCTCAGAATCTTTGGATTGAAGTTCATGTGTTTTAGATTTGCGATCTGATTCGTGGAATTCGTACTCTTCTTCTAATAATCTATCGGCTTTGAATAAATTATCTCTAAGTCTTGCCTTGCTGGCGCTTAAATCATCTATCTTTTTATCATCATCACCATCGCTTTCCTTTGAATCTAATACTTCTGAGTTCAAAACTTCAGTATTAATAGAGTCCAAGTCATTGTCAGTTGATTCTTGCTTCTCTCTTTTCTGTATGATATTTCTTTTCTTTATCACTTGCTTGAAGACTTCTTTGTCTGAGTCATCACTATTTCCCGAATCTGAAGATATATCATCTAGCTTGATCGGTCTCTTCCTCTTTTGCGAGCTTTGTTGATCTGAAGATTTTACAGATCTCTTCTTAAACATCTAAGGAAATGATAATAAATTTGGTCGAATCTTTCAGTAATGATTTGTAGCCAACTCTCTTCATATTGTAATCTTATCAACTTTCCAATGGAGTGGCGCATTTACGCGCCACTTTAAGAAAGAGTGGCTAATAAAACTTAGGCACGTGCTTACTCATAGGGTTAGCGCACCCTCTTCACTAAGAAATTTTTCAAGCTCCTACCACAGCGCGGAGCGAGAGGTGTGAATAATGAGCTTAACTAGATGAATACGTATTACGTTAAGTGATTATAGAATAACCTTGTGTACTCCAAAAACTGCATATATATAACATTCAAGATGGCTGTATGTTAAAATTGAAGCAAATCAAATGGAGTTATGGAAAAATTGGATTTCAAATCATGTTTAAAAAGGCATGAACTATTGAACAGTTGATACAAAATTTAAATTTGAAGGATAGATTATATATCAGGAGCTTTATTCGAACATTTCAATAGATTAATTATTAGTATCTTGAACTTTTGGACAGCATTAAATCAGAAGTAACAAATTAGTAAACTTCAACACAACTATGAATTCAATCTAAAATATGGCATCAGGCCCTTAAGGAGAGTTATCACTGTGCTTTAACACTTTGTTGTTACGTTAGATCGTTATTATTTCAAATATTTTAATCTCCTCATAAAGCTTATTAAAGATTTAGAACTTCATCTGCGAGATTATTATTACTGTGGATGACTGCCTTAAGATTATTACGATTTTTATGATTATTCGTTTGATCACAGTGGCTCACTCAATTTGCAACAGTAAAATTAATATATTGTCTTCAACAAAAGTTATTAGTCTGTTCATTCTTCCTGCTCCATTTTCAAGAAGCACCAGTTAAGCTCATTTAATTAATACTAACATAATTTACAACCTTTAATTAATGTAGAGAGAAATCACTGATATTAAGCAATTCGTTGAATTAGCTAGAAGAGCCGACGTTAAGAAGGCTGCTATCAAGACAAACACTAAATTAAACTTGAACGGTAAGAAATTCAAGCAAACCAAATTTAAGATCAGAGGTTCTAAGTACTTATACACTTTAATTGTCAACGATGCTACCAAGGCCAAGAAGTTAATTCAATCTTTACCACCAACTTTAGAAGTTGAAACTATCTAAGTTACTCATTAGTTTGATTATTATTTGTTTTTAATTCCATCCTTTGTCTGCTTATATAGTTACCTTTAATAAAAACTCCTTTTCTAAGGGAAATTCTAAATGATACACTTCACAGTTTGTAGAGACCTACATATTTGAGTGTATTGGAAATGGAAAACACTAATAATACTGCAAACGATAGAATTCTGTATTATCGGAAGTTTCTCCAAATCGAACCAGTCTAGAGGATAAAAGTATCTCAGCATAATTCCTAACTGTGAAGCGGATAATTCCGAATTGCACTGACTGAAAAGCTAGTTATTGCTATTGATAAACTATATTCAGATTTGCTCGACCTTAAATGTATAGAGATAATTCACGGTGGGAACATTAAGGCGCAGAGACTCTAACGACCTACCCATAGGTCAATAGATAATAAATGTATTAACTTTTCGACTTTGACGTCCGATATAATTGGAACTCACCCTCTTTCTCTCGTCGATATGCAGCATGTTTCGTTTGATAAAATTCTATCAATCCAAACTATTAAATCCGTTTCATTATGACCGATGTGGAGTTTTCCACCTCAGAAATCATTTCAACAGATGCTGAAGTTCTTTCAAACTTAAATGACTGCGTAGAATTATTGAACAATTCCCCAATTTCAATTATTTTCAAAATAACTGGAAATTTCATAATTCAATCTTTTAACACGTGAAATTTTTAATTCAAATTAACAGAACTTAAGAAGTATTCCAAATTTCTAAGTTATTTCTTTAATTAAAACAAACGTTGGAAACTCCATATATGTTTAGCCTAAGTCACATCCCTTAAGAGCCTTCCATGATTAGGCCATCTCTTGTTTCACTCCAGTTTGAAAAACTTGACTTGTTTAATATACTTTCAGTAGTCATGCTCTTTTTCCAATTAATTTCAAGTAGGAAAGTTCACGTATATGAGATTGAAATTGGTCTGAAACAAAAATGTGGGGCACTCGAGTGGCGCAACGTAGTTCAACCCCCAATTACTCTGAATTACGAACGAGTATGCAGTTAAGAGACACATCATCAGAAGTTATACCTTCCCCATATACACCTTGTTATTGAACTCCCATTTTTTCAAGATGATATGAATGAATATATTGCTTTTAATTTGCTGGATTCTCATTTCATTTCTTTCAATAGGGCACAAACTATCCAACCACAAAGTGAATACAACGCAACTAAATTACAACTATTAATGCCATGAATACGATTTCCTTCTCTCCTAAGAGGTTCCCCATATCATTAGTAGACAAACTATTTTTTTTTGTCATGGAGGACCTTCCTTTTGAATTGCAAAGTGATATTTGGATAAGAGTACTGACTACATACCTCTCTTTACGACAAATAAGCAACCTAATTGATTCTGATCCATTGCGCAATTCCATTATTTCCGAATTATTTAGGAAACACTCCTTTTTGATTGAAAAAGATAACTGTATTATGACGGGTAAAGAGTCTATTGCTGATATGTTTATATATGACAGAATCTTCCCTAGTTATGATGATAGATTCAAAATGAAGATAGATTCACACGAATTCAAAAAGTTATCTCTTTTTCTTGTGACAAAGATGACAAGGCTCAGAAGTTTAACTTTGAGGTTCCCTTTCAATGCTAAATCATTAGTGGGTACAAGAAACCCATTTCTTTTTAGTTTTATTTTTTCATCTGATGTTCATATCAAAGAAAATGATTCTCACATTGCAAGAGATTTGTTTACCCAGTTTGGTGGTGATATTGGTCTTTTCAATTTAAAGTCAATTACATTTACTCAAATGAAAGAATTCATTGGATTTGACTTTCTGATGATAACCCCTGGATTAAAGCAGTTGTCATTGAAATTAGAAGGAACTAGTTTTTCTAAGGTTATAACCTCTATGAGTTCATTTCCAAAATGTTTGAAGCTTTTTCAAATATCATATTCTGTGATGGCCACAACTTTTGTGTTTAATGAGTTTCCCAAACTAATATTAAATATTGATAAATCCCTTCCAAATACAAAACTCCAAGTGCTACTGATTCTCGCTAGAGATAGATTTTCATATCTAGGAAAAAATGATCTCGAATACTTCATCAATCGATTGTTTTTAATACGAACATATATTATACAAATTGAACTTCCCATTTTTGTTTATTACAGAGATTTTTCGTGGCTCGAGAGATTGACTAGTCTAAAAGCCTTATTCTTCTGTCATTCACCTAAAAACCTACCTCTTATTCTTGATATTAAACTTAAAGACCTAGAACATTTAATGCTATATGTTTTACTTAAAAGTCCAATTACTATTGATTTTAAGGGATTTCCAAATCTTAGGAAATTTGATGTCACCAGTTGCACCATTTCAAACTCTATTACTAATAATTTACCAGATTCTTTAGAATCCTTTTCCTATAGTACACGTGATAATTTAGAGACTTTTTCTGATATAACTATTCCTGACAATTTAAGGAGTTTGAAGATTTTTAAAATTGACTTTCCACCTAAAATATGTTACAAGAGATCACACAATCTACATACTGTCTTGCTTAGTTGTACTTCTACCGCAATTAGTGATAATATCCAGACCTTCATTGAGCGCTTACCTGTATCAGTTTCGTCACTTTTTATTAGTAATGGAAGTTCGAAAATTCAATTCAATTCCATGAAGAATTTACAAAGACTGTCCATTCCCTCTAAACTTCATACCAATATTGACAGGTTACCAGAAAGTCTTGAGATTCTAGAAGGAAAGATAAAACTAAAGAAAACATCTGATATACGACCAAACGAAAACTTTAGAGAATTAGTTGTATCTGTGGATGATATTAAGTTTTCTGGGAAAATGGTTAACAAACTAATTTTCAATTTTTCTAACTTGGTTGTTCTGAAAGTTCAAGTTTCAGTTAGTTATATTAACTTGGGAATTATTGTGTCTAAAGAACTACGGTCTTTAACTCTCTCGTTTCAAATGTTAGAGATCATTAAATACCAAAGGTTTGATAATAAGAGAGATAAGTTAAAGATTAAGTTAATAGAGGCACCTCTTACATTAAACACATTTAATTTGAAGTTTTGCTCCGGATCCTCTCGCTGTTCAAGTGAAGAGAAACCCAGGTGCAAGTTAATAGTCATGACCATTACTAATAACATTCAAAGTTCTGGCATTCTTGATAAGGTGGATGAAGTGATATGCACTAATGATCTAAAATTTTAATTTGCATATATATTAATGTGTGTATCTATTTACTAATCGTTAATATAATGTTATAGATATATACTCCTTTTAAATATTTCCAGTAAAAATAAAGGTATAAAAGTTAAAGTTCAACCAAACGTCATATTTGCTAGCCTTTCTGAATTGGTTAAGTAAGAAACACCATCGACAGTGCTATTATTCATATACTCAAACTTGGAAGACCTTTCTAAACACTTGATATCATAATCAACATTGTCACTTTTAGTATCAGGAAAGTAAATTACTTTACTCGCAAAAAACTCAGTTATGAAGGTTACTTTCAGCTTACACTTCTTTGATCCCCAATTATTATTAATTTTACTGTTTGTCAGGTCAGGAGTAGGAGAAGTTATTCTAAAATTAATGAATGGTATGGCAGAACCAACAATTTCTCCTTTGTCAAACATTTTCTTGGAGTTCAAACTTTCTTCTCTCTCTTCAAGTTCCCTGATACGTTTTGCACATTTTGGCTCACCATCTGGTAAATTCAAGTAAATATTATGAAACATGATTCCAGGATGGTGATCAAATTTTAAAAGTATCAGAAGGTCCTGCTCTGGCGGGGCCCTGATACTGCTGTCCGTATTAGAAAATAAATGGTTTGGTAACAAAACGCCGTATAACTGATGAGGAATTGCTTCATTTATGGAATCGCTAATACTAATATTACCGTCTTTAGTAATTCCTCTGTATCGTAAAGTTAACTTAGTAATACCATCTGGAACCAAACTCCAAACAGTGTTAGTTTCAAAAACTGAACTGACATCGAATATTGAAAAACTATTCAAGAAAATGCATTGGGAAAAATCAAATTTGGGTAGTTCCAAAGGTGACAAACATCCAAAATGTCTTACTAAATGTGGAACTCTTAACTTACTAGAGTCTTCATTGGAGTTCTTTAAGAATAACTTGGATTTTAATTCAAGTGTGGTAATTTGATCTGGAATCGAATTTAGGGATTCCTGATCTATTGAAGTCTCTGGTATATAGTCAAGATCACCTATTGTTAAAACTTTGAGACTTGTTAAACCTCTGAAATTGCACTGTGTTATTGTCTTGGATGCAATAGTTAGTTTCTTAATATATTTGTTTTTAAAAATGAGCTTGCCTAGTGGATTTAGATCAATAACTAATTCTTTGATGTTTTTGAAGTTTGATAGCAACAGGAAATTCAAAATAATATTTTCAGGATTATTAACGTACTTTAATGTTTCACTAGTGACAGTATATCTATCAATAGCTGAAGCAGAACCTATCATGTAAAGTTCGTCGTCGTCTAACTTACATGACGCATCTCGTATTCTGTAACTCAACTTTGATTTGTATTCATCTAGTAGTTCCATAAAGCCATAAGTGTTCATCTGCAGACCCCCTAAGACATGCGATACATGACCAAAATTATCTGAGGCAAGAAATGCTTTTGTAGCATCTAGATTAAAAGCAACATGCTCTCGGATTGACAAAATAATAATCGATTTGATATTGAAAGATTGACTCAAAATCCATCGATACAAGTCTAAGGCCGAATACAGAAAGAATTCGCTAAGTATAATTGGTATATCTTTCATAAATGGCTTTTCCAATATTTGCTTGTTATTTTGACCTAAGCATTGAAACTCAAACTCTGCTGGTTTCAATTCTTTAAATACTAACTCAACTAAAGCATCAAATTTTGGTGTACCAATAATAGAGACTTCTCCACCTGCAACACAAAAAGTATCAACCTGAAATCTTTTCAAGCATTCCAAATAATAAGAGTCACCCAAGTTGTAAATACCAATGGTGAATGAGATAAAGTGCTCGGATTGCAATTTCATAAGGATTTGCAAAGAGCTGTCATCCATAATAATTATATCCATTAAAGGAAGAGCTCTATTCGAAACAAATTTGAAAGCATCAATAAACGTAACCCATTGCTCTTCGTTCTGGTAGTTTTGTCCAATATCATCATTGTGTCTGCTTTTCGGGTATATATCACAGATTTCTAACGAATATGCGAGCACTTGTTGTTGAAGTTCAATCGGAAGTGAATTGATGATTGCAACATATTCATCCGTTAAAGGCATGCAGGTGTGTATGTTTGAACTGAGCCTAGCTTTTAAAAAGAAATGCTGTTATTTTTATGCGTTCCTGGAAGCTACTAAGGTATTTTCATCTGTCCTAGAACCAGTGGAAATAATCGAAGAAGTATTTAAGGGGCGTACCCTCCCACAACTTTGCAGAGCCCCTGCAGCCCAAGTTTGATAAACACCCGTGCACCGTAACCGGCTGTGTTGATCCTAAAAAGGTGTTTAAGGGCAGTGCATTCCGCATTTAATTTCTTGTATGGCCCGCTAACTTATGAAATTACTAGCATTAGATATGATTTACCGGATATATTTCGCAAAAGAGTCAGCAAAAGAGTAGTTTATTCGGGGATTCCATACACACTATAGAATGAAGAGCTAAACTATTAAGGAAAAAAGAAGAATCAGAAAAATGATGGGAAAAAGATAACACGTACTATAAACAACACAAACGTTTGGGACCATTTGAGAGTTCAAGGAAGACATAAGAGAGAATCAGAAAAATTAAGAAAGACAACTAAAGAAGATCAGGCATTCACAAATTAGACAAACTGAAAGGATTTTGGTTTCTTCTGTTCTTTCTGCCTTGTTCTTAATCTTCTACCTTGTTCTCTAGCTTCATTGAAAAAAAAAAAACATTGGGGAAAGAATTGAAAATTTAGCAAAGTGGGAATTATAAAACAAAATAAAAGTGGGACATCAAAACAATTAAATTTAAGTCTGAATTACTTTCAAAGGCGTAAAGACAAACTTGGGAACTTGAAAACAGAAATAAAATATGATTAATGGGAATTAGAGGAAGAGCCAGCTTTAGAACCCGAATGATCTTTGGATAGATTAGCCATTTCATGAACTTCACTACTATTTCCTTCTTCTTCATCATCAGTATCAGCTAATAAAATACTAGATTCGACATCAAGATCAGCGAAGACCTTGGATTCGATATTTGGAATATCAGCCATACCATAGATACCGATCATAATAATGCCTAAGACTCCAGCAACAGAAGAAAAGACCAAAGCAACAATACCTCTAGCAGTGAAGCCGGCAGGTAGGTTCTTGACTTGAACCAATTCACCTGTTAAATCTAAGAAATCTTCAGTATTATTGGCGGCGTTACCAACATAAGGAGTATTTGAGTTTTCACAAACTTGAATCCAATTCTCAGGTAAAGTTTGGAATTGCTGAATTTCATCTGGTGCCTCAACCAAGATAATGGCTAAACCTTGAATTAAATGCCAATCAACATGACAATGGAAGAACCAAACACCTGGATTAGAAGCAACAAATCTAATACGTAGCCAAGATTGAGGTAAAAGATAAGTAGTATCTCTCATGGAAGGATATTCAGGCAAAATATGTTCAGCTGATTCATTCCAATTGACATTACCTGGCGCGTCAGTGTAATCTGGGCCTCTCTCAATAACTTGGAAGATATGTCCGTGCATATGGAATGGATGTTTACCTGTATCATTATTATTAACAATTAATTCAACAATTTCATTTTTACTTAGAACATATGTATTAGTGTTGGAACCATAAACAGTTGGATCATCAGCAAGATCACCAGCAGACAACACTGTACCAATTGCTGGAACGATAGGAGCAGTATAAGTAACATTATTGAAGAAAGCATAATTAATACCATCATCCAAATTATCCATAACAACATCTAATTTAATTGTAAGGTCAGGATCATCATACAATTCCACCTTTTCTAATGGAACCAAGTTGAAATCATCAAAGTAATCATCAAGATCATCAATATCGTATTTATCTGGGAAGTCAGCATCATCATCATAAACAATCCAATTAGTATCATTTAGTAGCAAATCAGAAGGCATCAAATCAAGCATACTAATGTCAAATCTTTGCATGAAAGCGTAATTTCTATCAGTTTCGTTCTTGGTGTGAATCAATACGTCGTATCTTTGGGCAGCAGTGATATATAATAAATCAGTTGTATTTCTTTCGACATTAACACCATCAACGGCAACAATTTCAAATTCATGATCTTCCATCCATAAATATTGAGAAACAAAACCGCCAATGTTAATAATTCTTAAAAGATAAGTAGTATCAGGTTTAACATGCCAAGTACCATTCATAGTATCATTCCATAATAAATTTTGAGGAATTGGTTCGGCACCAGTTGGGTTGTATATATTCAAAAAGTCAGGATTCAATACAGCAAGTGTATCATGATACCAGTCAGAGACAGTTAAGACAACATCTTCGTCATAATCATAAGGAACATCGGGATCTTCAATAATGAAAATACCTCTTAAACCATCCATATACTGACCAGATGAATGTGAATGGTACCAATAAGTACCAGCTTGATCGGGAACAGTGAAATTATAAATCATAGTATCACCAGGAGCAATGCCACATTGCCCAACACCAGGAGCGCCATCATAGTAGGTGGTGTTATGCTGGAATATACCATGGAAATGGACTGAGGTGGTATCATTTCCTAAACTATTAGTCAAAGTCAGATAAACACGATCACCTTTAGTCACTCTAATAGTTGGCCAAGGGAACTCACCATTGTTAGTAACAACAGGTCTTGATTTAACACCGTCAACATTTAACCAAGCCCATGTAGCATTAAAATCAACAAAATGGGTTTCAGCACAAGCTAAGGAAGCAAACACTGTAGCAGATAGAAGAGAAGTAAGCAACTTCATTTTTGGAAATTGGGAAATAAATAGGGTTTATTTTTTAAACTTTTTTGTAACTAAAATTTGATAAAAAGAGAGGATAGAGGATATAAGAAGCAATCGAATAGCAACAGAAGAAACCTTTCAGTGATATATTGTCGTCTAATTGTGAATGTGTGTGATTCTACAAAATGGACTTTCTTCATGGTCAAACACTCTTTTAAATTGGGGGAAAAAGATTTCTTTAAATACCCCATCCTGCAACGGAAGTAACGTTACCACTAAGTCTTCAAGTGAAGGGTGTCAGAGGCACAAAAGGTGAAGAATGACCCGTAGATTCTATTCATATTGTTCTATAATGTGTTTTAAACACTTGCATAAATGGTTGTACTGTAAGAAGAAACAATCTTTGGATTGAATAAACATGCAAGCGGTGAGTTCTCTGCTCTATGAATCTTGGGACGTATAGTGAAACGGCAAGTTACAGAACAGACCGATTGGCTGAGAAAAGGGAAATAGAGAAGATCAAGCAAGATTAAGCTGAAGTCGGGTTGATTTGTTTAGTTTTCAATTCACAAAATCCAAAGTGGAGTCTCATCTCTACATCACCCCAGCCAGTTCTTTCGCATTCAGTTTGAACTCTTTTCTGGGCACCAGATATAAATAATCAAAGCTCAAAGAAGGATTAATGATTTTTACAAGTATCTAAAATAAGGCCGTAACATAACTTGCCACTGCATATAAGACCCGTTCTGGAGTCGTCTTTTGGAATGAATTTAGGATTTCCACAGGAGCCAGTACTATATAGGCTGCCAGGGCTCTCCTCCATATTAGTCACCTCATCTCAATCAGGCGGCGTGTTTGATTGATCTGATAAATGGAACTTCTGTTAAGGCTAGTTTCTTGCCTTGCCATTGGTTCTGAAATCTTTGGTCACAATAATTAAAATCGCCGTGCCGGTTCAGTTTGACCCTTTTATTACGTACCTCTCGATTAATAATTTAAGTTCAATTAAATTAAGGGTTTACATATTGCTTTTAGTAAGACCCTATATCTTAAACAACAGTAAAATATGCATGATCAAGGGTTTTGGATTAGCCATATCAGTATTCAAATATAATATGTAAGGAGGATTTGCATATACAAGTTTCAGGATATTGCAGATTAGGGAGTCTGAGACACGAGACATCCAGATTGGGATGATTGGGCAATTCGGAGAATTTCCTTGCGGCTAGTTGATATCCTTCTGGAAATCCAAAACTCACCAATCCACGGCTTTTTGTGAAGAGATTAACCAGGCTAAATATCTGGTTACTCTTAACACATATACAGTATACAGTATAGGCTAAACAAAAACTTAAAAATATTCATGGTAGAGATCATACACACAGGGAATAGAACAAAATCAAAATCATACACACGGGGAAATTAAGTAAAATAGAGTAATCTGTAAGAGTTTGGGAGCTATTAAAGAGTTCAAGGGGATGAGAGAAATTCATGTAAAGATAACACTGACTGAGAGGTTTGTAAAGTTCTTCTGTTCCGGATTTCTTGTTCTTTGAGCTACATATTGCTTCATTTTAAACATTAGGAAGATGGAAGGAACAGCAATTGAAAATCAAGGTGAAGCTGGAATCAGAAAAATATTGGGACTTAAAAATTAACAAGAGTGGGAAATAAGAAACGGGGAATACGGAGTGAGAATTGGGAAATGGGAAATGGGAAATGGGAAATGGGAAATGGGAAATGGGAAATGGGAAATGGGAAATGGGAAATGGGAAAAGAATATTAATCATTAAGGAAACCAATTGTGAAAGAAAAAGACGGGAATCAAAAGGAAGTGGGAATGAAGAAACCTTTTCTGGATTTATGAATAGAGGCAAGGAAACGAAAATACATCAAATTGAAAAAGATTAAGATAAAGAGGTTAAGGTTTGGAAGAGTACACCCTAATGGGAATCTGTTCTTGAAGAGTCAGAACCCTTTCCAGAAGGACCCTTAGCTAAACCGGTCATCTCATGAATGTCAGTATACCCATCAACATCGGCCAACAATTCGGTAGATTCAACATCAAGGTCTTTGAAAACTTTTTCTTCAATATTTGGGATTTCTGCCATACCATAAACGCCAATCATAAAAATACCGACAAAACCAGCAACACAAGAGAAAACCATAGCAACGATACCTTTTGCAGTGAAACCGCTCGGTAAGTTCTTATACTGCTTATGTTCTTCTTCCAAATTAAAGAAATCTTCTGAATTGTTGGCAGCATTACCAACATAAGGAGTATTTGAATTTTCGCAAACCTGTTTCCAGTTATCAGTTAAGACCTGAGTTTCCTGCATATATTCAGGATCTTCAACAAAAACAATGGCCAAGCCTTGGAATAAATGCCAGGCAACTTGACAATGAAAGAACCAGACACCAGGATTATCAGCTTTAAATCTTAAACGTAACCACGAATAAGGCATAATGTTCGCAGTATCTCTTAAGACTGGATAATCTGGAAAAACATGCTCAGCTGAATCATTATATGGAATAGGGACTGGTGAATCTGTATAATCTGGACCTCTTTCAATAAGCTGATAGAAATGACCATGCAGATGGAAAGGATGCTTCCCTGTATCGTTATTATTAACAATAATATCAATCACGTCACCTTCATGGATAACGTAAGTATGAGTGAATTCACCGTAAATTGCAGCATCACTAGCATACTCTCCTGAAGATAAAATGGTACCTAAGGTTGGAACTCTTGGTTTGGTATAAGTAATATTATTAAAGAAAGCATAATTCTTACCATCTCCCAAATTATCCATCAACACGTCTATACGTATACTAACATCAGGATCAGTTAACAACTCTTGTCTTTCCAATGGTACTAAATAGATATCGTCAAGATAATCTAAGTCATCTCTAAAATATTCAGTTGGAAAATCGGCATCTGAATTATAAACAATGTTGTTAGTACGATTCAAAGATAAATCATCTGGAATAACATCTAACATATCAACATCAACTCTTTGCATAAAGGCATAATTCTTTGAGGTATCATTCTTAGTATGGATTAATACATCATATCTTTGACCAGATGCAATGTAGATCAGGTCAGTCGTATTTTTTTCAATGTAATTACTATCAATAGCAATAACCTCAAAGTCATGGTCCTCCATCCAAATATATTGAGAAACAAATGTACCTTCATTAATTAATCTAACATAGTAGGTTGTATCAGGTTTAACGTTCCATGTAAAATTAAGAGTATCATTAAATAGTAAGTTTTGGGGAACTGGTTCAGCACCAGTTGGATTGTATATATTCAAAAACTGGGGTTCCTTAACAACACGAAGCTCATGATACCATTCAGAGACAGTTAGGGTGACCTCTTCATCATAATCATAAGGGCAATCTGGGTCATCAACAATAAAGGCACCTCTTAAACCATCCATAATTTGGCCATCAGTGTGTGAGTGATACCAATAAGTACCAATTTGATCAGGAACAGTAAAGTTGTAAATAGCAGTATCACCAACAACTAAGGGGCAGTTAGTGACATAAGGTGGACCATCGTTAATAGAAGCGTTGTGATGATATAAGCCATGGAAATGTAATGATGTAGTTTCATTTTCTAATCCATTAGTGAAATAGATAATAACTCTATCACCTTTACCTATTCTAATAAGTGGCCATGGAAATTGACCATCCATAGTAATAACTGGTCTTTCTTTCTCGCCGTCAACATTTAGACTAGTCCAGACTGCTGTCCAATTGTAAACATGGGTTTCAGTAGCCAGTGCCGTGTAAAAGCACATAAAGAAGTAAATAATAGTCAAACGTAGTTTCATTCTAAGGAATGGGATTTTATTTCTGGTTTATGTTTGAATTATGTATTTTGGAATAGGAGAATAAGAAATAAGAGCAAGTAGAAGCAGATGAAACCTTTCGGTGTTAAAGTGTGTGTATTAGGTTGTGGAAACTATAACTTGATTTGAAACACGATACTCTAGGAATTCTGTTAAACAGCACTATTTCTGAACTGAATATAAAAGGGGGAAATTGGAAGCATTTTATAGACCTTGTGATTCTCAAGATTTTCATAAGTTCGTGTTAGCTGGCTGCCTTGTGGGACCCAATCAATTGAGAGAGCCAAGACTGAGATTCAAACTTGAGCCTGCTCCTACAGAACTGGATCTATATTTCAGGTATCTGATGGATCTGAAGCTTACCTGGAGGAATATTGACTACAGGGTCTGGAAAGGGTTCCAAACTAAATTTTGTGAACGGTGTGCGGCTTGGATGTATGCATGATTACTTTTGGGGATAAATACAGAGGTACCAAGTAGCTTGGATGCAATTGGCTAAGACTACAAATAATATATAAGTAAATCAATAGTAATCTGTGGCAATGACTTTATGCAGAAAAAAAGTTGCTTATATGGGGAAGTGGTGTTGTTAAGTACATCCAACAATGGCTGATCGAACTAACTAGTGGAACTAAATTCTGCTGCAGAAACCGCTAAGGCTTAAATCCAAATACATCGCCGTGCCATTTGTTTGCAACTGTATTACCAATGACCTATTGTCATTGTGGATCTCTTTACAAGGTGTTTCAATGGTGTTTTGAAGTCTATTAAATTTCAACTCGAATCAAAATTTGTATATCCAGCAAGTTTACAAAATTTGGAAGCCGAGAGAGCTTCCTTAGGTTGAAATGTGTAAGTGAATTTTAGGATCAACCAAACTCAAAGTGGGATTTAGCTGATTTCATCGATAAGACATAGGGAACATTCCTCATATAGAAGATCAAAAAATCAAGAAGCCGATAACTTCGTGTATTTCGATTTAAAGTATATGGATCTATTGCATAAAAGTCAGGATATCAATCCTGGATTTGTATACAAAATTTTTAAATTAACGTGTGACGTATAATTAATCAGCATATTTTAAGTACTCGAGAAATAATAGCTATCATTCGATTATGCTTAATTTTTATTAATTGAGTTTATTTAACCTTAACTAGCTGTACTTGTCTATGTATCCTGCTTGTATGCTGGCTTATATCAGATGGTTTAGATAAATCAGTTCTTCCCCTTGATTCCATCTGTGTGCTGGTTGAACGCTGAACCGTGGGAAAAATAAACGTCCGCAAGAAATACTAATATAAATGGATTACATCCATGCAGCCCCAGATATGACAAGATTAATAGTTAAATCCACTTAATCTGAATTTGCACCGATACAGGGATCTCACAAAGACCCATATGAAGCTATCGCTCCGATCACTACGGTCAGTTGGGCGCTAAAAGACCCCAATTCCAGATTAATAAACGAATTATCCCAATGTCTATACACCGCAACTTTGAAAACCTCCAATTTACCTAAAATATCTTTATTTTGGTTGAAATTATATGTAGTTGGCAACTAGGTTTAATATTTATAATCAGAACATGTGCATATAGTAGTTGCTGAGAGTCACGATATGTTTGACCACTCAGCGAATCGAGGCGGTTCTCCGTTCGGCAAAAGGACAGTAACGGGCCGAATAATAAACCTGCCTTTTCTGCGAGTCTGGATGAACTTGATCCCATCCCTTCAAGCCAATTTGAAAATTAAAGTATTATTCAGTCCAGAATCCAGACCCCTTGGTCTACGGATTTAAGCATTTTAAGGAATATTTAAAGTCTAGATCTTAGACCATAAACAATTTTAAAAGAACACGTAAATTTCAATTTGGAATCATACACACATTAACACTAAGAAAAGTAAATAAAAGAGAAAGAATTAAAGAACTCCAGAAAATGTTGGGATCATTTCTGAATTTCATGAAGTGAAAGTTAAGGTATCTCATGAATAACAGATGTCAATCACTTGAAGAGTTGGGAGTTCTTCAAACGACTTGTCAATTCTATGAGCAGCCAATTTCGGGGTGGAGAGAGTTTCGGAAAGGGAGAATCTAAGCAAAAAAGGGTAATAATAAAACGAAAAGCATAAGAAGGAAATGAAATAGGGAATTAACACAAGAAGAAAAATAAAGAACAATTAAAAACAAAATTATTAGAGAAAACTTGAGTAAGAACTGGGAAACAAGTAAAATTGTAAAGATTATAGTTAATCACTTAATGGGAATTAGAGGAACCTGACCCTTTATCAGAGTTTTTGGTAGAAGTATCTTTGGTTAAATTAATCATTTCATGCTCATCATGGTAACCATCATCTGTATCAGCCAATAATTCTCTAGATTCAACATCAAGATCTGCAAAAACCTTGGCTTCAATATCTGGAATATCAGCCATACCATAGATACCAATCATGACAATACCTAAGAATCCAGCAACAGAAGAAAAGACTAAAGCAACAATTCCCTTTGCAGTAAAACCGGCAGGTAAATTCTTGACCTGAACTGGTTGACCAGTGAGATCCAAGAAATTAACAGCATTACCAGCTGCATTACCTTCATAAAGCTCATTATCGTTCTTACAAACCTGGATCCAATTATCAGTTAAATTTTGGTTTTCCTGAATGTTCTGAGGATCTTCAACGAAAACAACAGCTAAACCTTGCATTAAATGCCATGTGACTTGGCAATGGAAGAACCAAACACCAGGATTATTAGCCTTAAATCTTAGTCTCATCCATGATTGGGGTCTAACAAAAGCAGTTTCTCTCATAACAGGATATTCAGGCAAGATATGTTCGGCTGAAGAATTCCAAGGAACAGGATCTGCTGAATCTGTGTAGTCAGGACCTCTTTCAATTATTTGGTAGTAATGAGCATGTAGATGCATAGGGTGGGAACCAGTATCATTATTATTAATTAGAAGTTCAATAATATCACCCTCATTGATCACATGTGTGTTAGTGTTGGTACCATAAACTAATTCATTTGTTGCTAAATCGCCAGAGGATATCACAGTTCCTAAGGTTGGAACTTTTGGTGCGATATAAGTAACATTATTAAAGAAAGCATAGTTAACTCCATCATTCAAGTTATCCATAACAATATCAAGTTGCAGGAACACATCAGGATCGCCTAATAATTCTTCTTCGTCATAAGTGCTCAAATAGAAATCATCAAAATAATCTAAATCATCTCTATAAAACTCATCTGGTAGATCAGCATCATCGTCATAAACTATATAATTAGTTGCATTTAATATTAAATCATCAGGAATAGTATCTAACATAGCTGTATCAAAACTTTGCATGAACGCATAATTTCTATCAGTTTCGTTCTTGGTATGAACTAGCACATCATATCTTTGACCAGAGGTGATATAAATTAAATCGGTGGTATTTTTCTTAACATAGTAGCTATCAACAGCGATAATCTCAAATTCATGATCTTCCATCCACAAGTATTGAGTAACAAAAGCACCAATATTAATTATTCTAAGTAAATAAGTGGTATCTGGTTCGACATGCCATGTTGCATTCATAGTATCATTAAACAATAGATTCTGTGGAACGGGTTCCGCACCAGTTGGGTTATATCTGCTCAAGAATGGACCTTTCATTTCAGACAATGGTTGATGGTACCAATCGGAAACAGTCAATACCACTTCTTCATCATAATCATAAGGAGGATCAGGATCTCTAATAATTAAGACACCCCTCAGACCATCCATATACTGACCAGATGAGTGTGAATGGTACCAATAGGTGCCTACTTGGTCAGGAACAGTAATGTTGTAAACCATTGTATCACCGGGAGCAATGCTACAACTTGCCACACCAGGAGGACCATCATACAAGTTTGTATCATGCTCATATAAAGCATGAAAATGAAGCGTCGTGACATCTCCAGCATCTAAACCATTAGTCATATAAATAAGCATTGTGTCACCTTTATCAATAGTAATTGTAGGCCATGGGAATTGGCCATTACAACCTATAACTGGTCTTTCGAGAACACCATCAGGGTTAGCATTTATCCAGGTTGCATTCCAATGAAATTCATGAACTTGAGCAAGCACTGAGGATGCAAACAGCAAAACAGATGTAAGTGAGTGAAACAATTTCATGAAAGTAAAGCTTCTATGACTTTGTCAAGTGGGAAGTATTTGCAAAGTAAGGTAGAGAACCTTCAAATAATTACAAGATGCTTCAAAAATTCTCAAGCAGAAGGGGAAATCAATCCACTTTTATATTACTCCATAATCTATGGGCCTTAATCTAGGATCGATTCTTTTGTACCAGTTTCATCGGAATCACTGATTAACCTTCGACTGGACTATTCCATTTAAACCATAAGTAAAGGGCCATGCATATAAAAATTAGAGCTTGATCATTGGATAATCTCCAATTAATTGCGTGAAAGGAACATCTTAAAATTTTATGGAGCTGTAACTCTAAATTATGACGTGCTATATATATGATATACATACATGCAGGAATACCTAATGTAGAATATGGTGGTACCTACATAGGGCAGTACACGTCTATGCGCATATCGGGGCCTATAATTTTTCTATGGTATAATAAACCTGCTTCAATCTATCAATGTAAGACTGCCTTTTCGATCTATAGTCGGTTGCATAGAATTCTAACAATAATGGAGATATAGTGAAGCATAGCACAAATAGCAAAAACATGTTGAAGTAAAGTTATAATGGAGGTTAAGTACCAAGAAATTCCTAAGTAGCAAACAACTTGGCATTTCTTGGAAGGTTATGAACATAAGTTTTTCCTTATAATAGGTTATTACTTTAAGTTAAGCTCTGTTTCCGTGTTCGCTGATCGATGGTATGGCATAGGGATCACCAGATAAAATAGTCGCCATTTTCAATTAATCTACATAATGCTTCACTAGTCAGCCTCTGAGTCCGAACACCAAACAACAAGCCCATGAGTCTAGCTGGTAGTTCTGTGTGCCTATACGAATAAAGGAGAGAGCTTCCAAATGGCGTGATGTGCACCGCATGCAGTTAAATAAACTGGCATTATATCAGCGAATATATGTATATTGTTTATGGATGCAACACCGAAGTTTTTATATCATCTATGATGGATCAGATAAGATTCATACCTCTTTAGGGGGACAATTTAAGGGCCTATATTTGAAACCCTAAATAACTATAACTGTGAGGCTCATCTCAATTGTGCATTCCATCGAAATCCAGTCCAGGCGGCTAAACCACCCCTTCAGTTCTCCCAATTAACTAATTTGAATCCCAGCCATCGCATCATTATATCAGTTAAATAGTCCGTAACAGGAGCATTTATTCAGAGAAAAAAACTAGACAACCTAATATCCTTAAATGCTGCAAGTTTTGAGGATATAAATGATTACCAACTCATTTAATATGCTGATCGTAGTAAGAAAAGTACCTACTACACAAGATATTTGATTATTGGAAAGACAAAAAAAACTTTAATCATTAGCTTCCGGTCGGGGTTAATTTCCAACATATATTCCCATTTACGGAATTAGAGAAAAAATATCAGGCCGGACGGCAATTCGAGGAAACCGAAGCTTAAAAGTCAAAGAAAATCATGCCATCTATCTCATCTGGTATCCCTGTATATGCTACAGGCTAGCTATATACAATTCGAACCAATTTTCGACCATCATAATTTTACTTCAAATTATAACACGACCATGTACTGAAACGTATATACAGTTTCGAAATCTGAAAAACTTGCATTATGGCTCCATTTCCTAGCATGATCGAAAAAGTAGAGAATTCGAGATGCGGGCTAGTTTCGCAGTGGTAGAACCGATTACCATATTTAGGATAGGAACTGAGTAGCGAGGTAACGTGCAAAGATTCACGGTACTTCGATCTGGTGCGGAGTTGCCCAACCACAGGCCGCAGATTCTTCACTGAGCACGTTTTAACTTTCCACAGATGGGAAATCTAGTTAAGGATAGTTTTCTAGCAGTTAATTTTGAAATAATCTATGGCACTATGCCATGGGCAGATATATTTACTCCCTTCCAATAGAATGTTTAATGCTGCTAGGCCTGAGGTACTAGATACTAGAAACCTGTCACGTGTGACAAGCATTTTCCAGGGCCCTACTAAATGCACAGCCTTGAAAACAGAAAAGCAACAAAACAAATGTCAGGCCCTTCTCGAGAGGATTTCTTCTCAACAAATGCTTTTGACAAAGCTTGAATGTCTTTGCTTATGGGTGTTTTCGGTTACTCCTTCTGCAAAGGCCTAAACACCTCTTCCCGGTGAAATTGTAGCTTGGATTTTACAGTCTTCGTAAACTGGGAAATATTGGTCATACGAATAGTGGGGGGAGGAGGGCATCCAGAAACTTTTCAATTTAGGCGAACAAAGGCATTCGAATAAAACGATCAAATTTTTATAAAGGTCCCTGTCAAAACCAAATAAATATCGATAATGTATGGCCAGTTATATAGATAGATATCCCAACTGGTTGACGTTATATTAATTAAAAGAAACGTAGATGAATATAAACCAAAATATATTTAGGAGGTAAAAATTAAAATAAGTAAAAGATAAGATAATATCTAATGTAAAGACAATAGGTACAAAGATTAAAGAGAAAAGAAAAAGAAAAAAACAACATGTACCCATAACAGCATTTTTATGTTTGGTGAGCAGGCAAAATGAGGAATCACAAGTAACGGCATTACTTTCAAAGAATATATTGAAGCAATCGACAATGTGAATTCGGATTAGAAGTTTAAATTTAACCCAAACCTAATTAACCTTCCACCACAAAACATTTTCATAAACTTTAGAATAGTCTTGGTAAGGACCAACTTCACCATCTAAAACTTTTAGGTTAGCTCTGAAATCATATGAATCAGCAGGACCATCATAATAATCCATCACTGTGGCAAATCCAATACGGCCATCCTCAATTTGGAATTCAACTGTTTTACCACAAGTTGCGTCTTTATCATTATTGTTTGCATTTAGCACAACATAGTATGCCTGGCGATCGTACTCAATTAGATTATGAGTACCACAGTAAGTAGTATCATAACTCAGCTGATACCAAAAGCTAAGTGTGGTTCCAGCATGAGCTTCAACAGCTTCAGTGGGAGTCAATAGGTCAAGGGAAGCAAAAATAGTAGCAGCCAACAAAGTTAATTTCATTTTATTAATGATACACAAAACAAATTCAATCAAAAAGTACTTCAATTGCTTTTCAAAAATAATGGAAGTTAAGGCCTATTAATACCGATTTGAAATGTGATATTTATTGGTATGACATGTTAAGGAGTTGGGGATAGGTTTACATGGCTAAATAAATGGTAATCCAAATAGCCGTAAAGCATTCTTTATTTTTAACTATATCCTTAGACTTAAACAAATAAAAACTAATCGCTATATCCTTTTGACTCGTGCTAACTGGGCTAAACTCATAATATAACACTAATGTGTTATACAAAATACAGTTGGTGTGCTCAGCCCAGCAGGGACTTCAGAGATTCAACAACGAATGAGAAGGAACTTGGGAAATGTTTATTTATAGTAAGAGTTCCAGAGTTTCCATATTAGGGAGATGATCCATTCTTTAGAGAGTCAGTAGTTGGGTAATGTCTTTCTATCCAGGCCTTGATACCCATAGTAAACATTGTATGGGAGAATTGGAAGAATGAAGCTCCGAATACCCCTCTCAAACAATCATTAGCAGGCCCTCCATTGAGCCTAGTTGACCTATCACAAGTATCTATATGGCACTGAAGTAAATTTAGTTGATCATTTTCCAACTTCAACTGGCTGCGATAAGTGGTAATTTCTAATACTATAGATTTATTTCTGATACCTGTAATCCTGTTCAGATGCTGGAAAGTCAGCATTTTAGGATGGGAGCTAGCCTGTTGAAGATCATGACCAAGTCAACACCACTTCAGCAACCCGGGGCGTCGATCGGTCCCTGTGCCTGACTCCAAGGCCCAGCCAAGCCCGAAAACCCGGCCCTATTTTTAGCCGGCTTCCATGCATGCTACGCTATTCTTGAAAATATACCAGATTGCTCCATTGATGAATTACACTAAAAACGCCTAAATATACAGGTCAGCCAATTCTTTAATATCATCAGAACTTCTGATAACTTCACTTATTTCTTGAGCTTCTCCATCCATACGGGCACTACCAGCAGCGCTGCCGTCTAAGAGCTTTTCTTTCCAACTCCATTTTTCCACCAATTCAGGATTCAGTTTACCTTCAATGAAATCAATAACTTTATCACCAAGAATCGGGACAAACTTCCAAGCATGGGCTGAGCCACCAGTAGCTAACAAAACATTTTCGAAATTTGGATGATAGTCAATCAAGAAATTAGCAGTTGGTGTTTGATTTAACCAACATAGTTTGGTCCTACCGAAAGGTCTCTTGAATAAAGGTGGCATGATTTCTTTTAAATTGGATCTAATAGCAATTTCGGCATCCAGTGGGATCCAATCAGTTGGATGATCCATAGTTGTTCTAGGATAAGAAATATCTTGATCTTCTTTTGAAAAGGGGTTTGGATTGGTGATTTGGACACTATTCTTATAACCCGCTGATCTTCTTAAAGTTTTTACTTCACCGTTATAAGGTGGGAATATGTTAATACCTGTAGACAAGTTAGTAGTAATGGACATATTTTTCCATTTTGCTTCTTCATCAGGTGTAACTTTATACCAAGCAACTTCAATTGCGGTTGATTTACATACATTTTCCAAATCAACCAATTTACAACTCCAAGCACCTGCTGAAACAATAACAAGATCGGCAAAATAGGAGTCTCCACTTGTAAGTTTAACACCTTTAGCTTTCTTAGAGTTAACGAAGTATTCTAATTTTTCAACTTCACAAAATGTAAACTTAATATTTCGAAATTTCCTTGCACGTTCATAATAGGCCTGCATACTTAAACCAGCTTCTATAAATCCATTAGATAAATTAGTGTAGCCTTTATTCCACAATGTTGGTTTTCCTAACCCTTTCTCGTTAGTTGGGTTTGATTGTTCACCATGAATTTTCTTAAACACTTCCTCATGATTATCGTAATAAACCATCATATCCTTCAGGCCTTGGTTAGACTTTTCAGCAGATGCTTTTTCTGCTAACCACATATCTTGCCATTGTCCATTTTTACCGTCATAAATAAAAGACATACCAGTTTGATGGAAAAACTTGGAAATAACGGGATCATGCTGAATCTTTTTTATAGATTCACAAGCTAGCTTGAAATAAATTTCATCTTGGTAATCAACTCTAATACATCTTGTAGTATCAACAGATGTTGAATCAGGAACTGGAGGCTCATATCTGTCAATTACATGAACCGAAACGTTGGGATACCTTTCACAAAGTGCGATGGCTGTGGAGATGCCAAAGACCCCAGTTCCGATAATAATGACCTCTTTATAGTTATCCATGACTTTGGTTGACTCAATTTTAACTTGAGGTCAAAAGTTTTGAAATGAAATGTTTTGTCTTGAGATTATTAAAGGTTATTACTTGGCATCAGTTGGAAATAGTAGGCCGGAAGGTGTTTCTTTTAAATCAAGTATTTGGAGAGTCTGAAACAGAGTTCTATTTCCTGATTAGGAAGACCTAGCGACCGAGATATTTCGCAAAATACCTCAATCATGAGAAATAGTATTAGTGGAATTTTGTGGGCAGTGATTGCTTATCTTTAAACTATATGTCCTGAATAAACAGGAGGATATTACAAATGGAAGAAAAAGGTAGTAATTACAGATATTTTCAGCTGATATTAGACAAAAAATATATCATATATAACATTTATCGAGTATATGCCTTTAATAACGTATGCAAAAAAGGTAGAAAGATAATATAAAAGAAATACAAATAATAGTAAGTTTATAAACTTTGGAACTCTTTAAAGTTTAGATTTGACTTTGAAATTGTAATCTTCTGCAGAAGACATCATTTGTTTAGCGTAAACCCTACTGCCATCTAAGCCTTCCCTTAATCCATTTGGATCTTTTTCAAAATCTTTTGAATATCTCCAGGAGAACAGCTTAGTATATAAGTTCTCACGTCCTTCTAGTTTATCAACTAAAAACTGTCCTAAAACAGGTAGCATTTTAAAAGCGTGGCCTGAACCACCACAAGCAACAAATAAGCCCTTCTTATCTGGAACAAAATCATAAATAAAATCGTTATTAATAGTATCAGTGTACCACAATAGCTTACTTTCCCACTTGAGATCAACTAAATCTGGAAAGAAAATGTTCATCCATTCTTTAACTTGGATAACAATATGTTTAGTCAAGAAAGTAAAAGGTGGATCACTATTTGAAGTCTTTGGAATAGAAACAACTCTACCATTTTTGGCTCTAATTGGATTTGTATATTTCCTTTGTCTGACGATCATCTTCATATAACCCTCAGGCTCTAGCACTGGAAACATCATCATACCACCTAAACGTTCATGTTCTGTGGAATGTTCAGATTTCCAACACAAAACAGGAAAATTAGCTGGAGAATACTTAACTTTCAAATCCTTACGATTTTCTGGAACTTTTGCAATTAGTACATTACCACCCGTTGCTTCGTTGATACCATCTAATTCGGGAACTAAATTAGTTGACCACGGACCACAGTTAATAACAACTAAATCGGCTTTATGTTCATTGAAGTCCTCAGTAATAATACCAACAACAGTAGAATCATCCTTGTATAAATAAGTTTTGAAAGTACCTTTAGCGCCACCTAAAACAAATCTAACACCTTGCAGTTCACACAAGTGTTTTACAAACTGCAATGACCTAGAAGCATATAGGATACCAGAAGTTATATCCAAGGAACCTTCAATTTTGGGAATTTTGGTTCTCTTTAAATCTAAAGGAAATTGAATCTTAGGACCAAAACCTGAAGCCTTAGCTCTTTTCAAATCATCAGGATTATTGATATCAAAACGTAAAGCAGACAAACCTTCTTTTTCAAAATTTGCATTTGAAGATTCTTCTTCCCAACTAATTTTATCATCTAAACTCAACATACCACATAAATCTATGACTTTTAAATCAGAGTACTTATTAGCTTCTTCAGGTGGTAATAGTTTAATATCCCTATCCCATTGCTGCCAAATTTCAAAAGCTTCGAAAGCTAAATTTTGATAATGCTTCTTCTCAGCATATTGGGCTCTGAAAATTTTGTTGATGTCAGCTGAGGCTGTATCAGCTCCATTTAATAGTGTGTATCTGTTGGCCTCAAAGTCAAGTCTATCGAAGACGGTAATGTTCTTGTAACCATTTTTAGAAAGGTGTAGAGCGTTTGATAAGCCAAAAACACCAGCACCAACTAATATAATTTTAGAGTCTTTGTTGATGTATGACATTGTGAGTAAAGAGAAAGAAAAGACCTAATCATCTGGATATATAGTATAACTTTCTGAAGAGTCCAAAACCTGCTGCTTTATAAGTAAGTTATCGGTTAGTTTATATTTGTTGTTTAACAATCATTCAATTATAAGAATTCTCTCGCGCTGGGTCTTCCTAATCGGGCTGAGTCAGCGCTGCAGGATTTGTTCCACGTTGATTGATCGACAAAAACAATAAAAGTACTCCTTATCACTAGGCCTTTTGAGAGAGCAGAACAATCTGAAACTTAAGGATTCATCCAGTACAATAAATATGGGTATATCTAGAGGTGCATCCTTATCTGAGTTCTTTGATAACCCATATGTTTGCAATTCAAAACAAAACGCTATAAATTCCTTCTGTTTTCCTGATTTATGAAGATCGAAACATCGTTAGTTTTTATGCTTCTAAGACACAACTAAAAAAATAAAAACTAGTTGACTATATTTGCCATTGCTAGTTAGTTTTACTATGCCATTTCAAGAGTTTTCAGAGAAGAAATTTGTTTCGGAGACTGACGTTGAAGAAATCAAACTTACTGGTATTCTTTCTAAAAAAGAGAAGAAGGAAGTTGATCAAGCATTCGAATATGGCTTGGCTTCTGAAGGTCTAGAGTTAGATCCAGTTAAAGAGATGCAGTTGGTTAGAAAAATTGATTGGTGTATTATACCCATGATGTGTATTTTGATGTCTTGCCAATTGATGGATAAGTCCACAAATTCTTATGCTTCTATTGTTGGATTAAGGACAGATTTAAATATGGATACAAGACACTACTCATGGGTTGCTAGTTCTTTTTACTTGGGATATTTATTTTTTGAGTACCCTGCTAATTTAATGCTTCAGAGATTTCCATTATCTAAAACTTTAGCATGTGCCGTGGTCGGTTGGGGTATAGTTATTTGCTGTCACGGTGCATGTCACTCAGCTCCTACGTTTTTACTGTGTCGTACCTTTCTAGGATGTCTTGAAGCATTCATGGATCCAAGTTACATGATTATGACTTCTCAATATTATAAGAGAGAAGAGCAATATATGAGATCCTCTTTCTGGTTAGGATTCCAAGGTTTCGGTACTATGCTAGGTTCAGGCATTGCTTATGGTTTCTATAAGCATCAAGATTCTTATTCTTTAGCTCCTTGGAGATTGCTTTATATCGTCACTGGAGTTATTACCATGTTTTTTGGTATTGTTTCTTACTTTCATGTCCCAGATATTCCAACCAAAGCTTGGTTCTTGAATGCCGAAGAAAAAAGATACACCGTCGAAAGAATTAGAAAAAATAAAACTGGATTTGGTAACAAACAATTCAAAATTTCTCAACTAAAGGAAGCTTTAGCTGATCCATGTATTTACCTTTTTTTCTTTTACATGATGGGCTATGGTATTACCAATGGTGCTCTAGGTAACTTCGGTTCTATTTTATTGAACGAACAATTTAAGTTTTCTACTGGGCAATCACTACTTATGAATATGGTGGACTCTGGTATTGATATAGTTTTCCCAGTGAGTTTTGCTTACGTTAATAAGTATTTGATTAAAAGTAGATTAACAGTCGCTATATTAATCAACACCTTCATCTTTATGGGATTAAACCTATTGGCTTTCTCTTCTCCAAGGGGGGCTAAATTATTTGGTTATTATTCCTCTACTTTAACTACTGCAAGTTGGGCATGTATGAGTTCCGTTGTTTCTTCCAATGTTGCTGGCCATACTAAGAAAATCACTGCTAATACTACTTTCTTAATTGGCTTCTGTGTTGGTAATATGATTGGACCACAACTATTCTTAGATAGAGAGGAAGCAACACATTATCCAACTGCTGAGAAAGCAATGGTTGGTACTTTCCTTTTAACCGTTATTACTCCTATCAGTTTGTTCGTCATTTATCACTTCAGAAATAAAAAGAAAGATGCAAATGCGCAAGACGTATTACAGGCTGATGAAGCTCATTTAGACTTCGGTGATCTTACTGATCAACAGAACCCTTCTTTTAAGTATGTTATTTAGTCCTTCTTTTTGGTATACTGTTTGTATGATTTAGAATCATTAGCTTTCGTTAACTTTGAAGTATCGCCCTGATGACTGTAGAAATTTGCAAGCGCTCGATTGTGAGGCAGCTACTTTTCGAGCGGGCGAATCAGAATCGGCGAGAGCATCCCGATTCGGCGAGCGAAAACAGCGACTTCTGATTTTGAACAACAACAACAGTTGGCCCACTCCTTTGGCCAGTTCCATCTATCACATCTCAACAAAGATCCAATATAAGAAGTATAAGGCGTACTTCAATTCATTCATCTTTAGGTGACTGTTACATCGATACTAAGAACATTTACTGAGCCTCCAGGGACACTCGAAAAACCACGATGACGTCCAATTCACAATCTTATGATAACCTCACTTTCATCATCTCAACCGATGGAAACACTCCTAAGTTACCACCTGCAAAACGTCCGCTTGACAGCAGGGAAATTAGAGACAGCGCTGGTGTGGATGGTATCAGCAGGGCTAAGAGAGCCATGAGATACTCTGGCACTAGACCTAAGAAGTCATCTTTAGAAGGTAAAACTGCTATTTTAGTTCCGGTTGAATTGATTGCCGATGGTTTAGATGATGATGTTTTACAGTTTACTAATGATAAGGCCAAATATGATTTACTTACTCATTTAGCTTATGAAAAATTAAACACTCAAGAAAATTTAGTTATGAATTTATATCAATCTAAAGCTAAAAAGCCTGAAGTTACTGTTAATACTTATGTTTCTGATGTTGCCAGAATTCCAATAGAAGATGATCCTATTAAGAGATTGTCAGGTATTGTGGATATGGTTGAAAGATTTTTTGCTATGAAATCAAGTGAATATTTTATTTTCCAAATGGCCCAATTTTTCAAATTTTGGTTTTTATTTCAAAAATTGACTAAGAAACATGAAACTAGGGGTAAGCATAGAAACCTTTTCCCAGATGATAACTTATACGTGATGTATTTAAGATGTGTTTTCTATCAAGACAAGTACCACAGAAAGAAGAAACCCCAAGTTTCCGAAGAAGATACCTCAAATAGCTTCTATCAAATTGATCAAACTTCCCAAAATAATGCCCCTGTTAAAAGTCAAGTTCCAGGTTGCAAAGTCTCTTACAAAGTTAGTTTCAATTATATTAAAGGCATAGTTACGCTTGAAAAGGCTGGGGAATGTGAAGAGCATTCTCATGATTTAGATACTTTGTTGAGTAACAAGCCATCGTTGGCCCTAAGAGATTACGTTTATCTAAAATATGAGGTCGAAAAGAAACCGATTAAGGAAATTGAAGATTCACTGAATGAAATGTTCAAGATAACTGATAATAATGTGGAAAATCTTACGAATCAAGTTAATTCATCTAATACCAATGATCCCCTAATGTTGACAATGAATGCCGAATTGGAAAACCAAGTTAATAATACTCAAAATTCTGAAGATCAAGAGTTAAAAAGATTGGGTAAGTTCCTTGGTATTCAAGGTGTTACTAAGTCTTTGTTCCATAATATTAAAAGAGAAAAGAAAAGTAATTAAGAAATACCTGACTTTGTCTCTTTGTTTGTCTAAGTTAGGAGGGTTCTTAAGCCTTGATTATTAATTTTGTTTTTGTTTTTTGTGTATACTACTAGATACTTGTACGATTCCTTCACCCGCTCCTTTTTTTTTGTTTTCAGTTTCATTCTTTAATTAAATTTCACTTGACGTCTTAAACTTTCAGACAAAATATGTTAATATCAAAAAGTAAACCCAGAAGCTTATAAGTTGGTTTGTTTTTTCGTGTAATTGTTCCACTTGCAAGCATACAAATTAAAAGAGGATTTGAACTAAGCGTCTTGTTCTCAGGAGTTACTTACCAATTTTTTCTAGCTGTATAAGTTAATCAATATGAGACCATCTATATAGAATGTGGCTGATTACTTATCAGCCACTCGTGCCTCACTACGGTTTCCCACGACTCCCAACATGATTTGGTCAATAAATATACATCTTCAACGCCGTGTTTTCAGTCGCTATCTATATCATAATCATAAGATTACTTCCCTCATATTGTATTTTCAATCGCTTTCTCATACATAACTCTTTCTCATTTAAATTGAGTGCTTCAGGATATCTTTTTACCATTCTCTTTAACTGAAACTGCATACGTATGTGTTTGTCTGTGGCCTAGGAAGAGTTGTCAATGAGTTCAGGGTCCTGTCCCAGTCAGAGCCCAGTTTTCTGCATGGCTGACGCTGTTTCGTAGGGTAGCCTAAGTGAGGCTATATATCAGGATTGTCTTGCTTTTTTGCCATATCTCTATTTTACTCTTGATCACAGGAAAATATCAAACTCTCTAAATGTTCCTGTTTAAGAAATCAAAAACATCATCCTTGACAGATGACCTTGAGTCAAGACCAGTTTTATCGAGAAACCAATCCTTGCTGTCTATACACACGCGTGAATCTGCTCTATACGCCGAGAAATCAAACCCATACCCAAACGCAGATGATGTTCCAATAGCTTTACTGGAAGGTAATAGACTAAAGAAAGATCTAAAGTCTAGACATATCACCATGATTGCAATTGGTGGTGCTTTAGGTACTGGTCTCTTAATTGGTACCACTTCAGCACTACATGATGCTGG
Source organism: Ambrosiozyma philentoma (assembly GCA_003707675.3). Classification (NCBI taxonomy): domain Eukaryota; kingdom Fungi; phylum Ascomycota; class Pichiomycetes; order Pichiales; family Pichiaceae; genus Ambrosiozyma; species Ambrosiozyma philentoma. The sequence continues at coordinate 191,299 of PPKZ03000028.1, forward strand.
CCCAGCTGGTATATTAATAGCTTACTCTTTAGTTGGTCTTATCGTTTATTTTGTTATGTGTGCCTTGGGTGAAATGGCTTCTTTCATTCCATTACCTGAAGGATTTGCTGGTTATGCTACTAGATACTGTGATGAAGCACTAGGCTTTGCTGTTGGTATCACTTATCTTTGTAAATATTTAATTGTTGCTCCAAATCAATTGGTTGCAGGGTCTATGGTTATGCAATACTGGGTTGATGCAGATGATGTCAATCCAGGAGTTTGGGTTGCTATTGTATTAGTTGTTATTATATTTATTAACTATTTTGGTGTGAAGTTTTTTGGTGAGTTTGAATTCTGGTTGTCTTCTTTGAAAGTTCTCACAATTCTAGGTTTAATCATATTCTTGTTAGTTATCATGTTACGTGGTGGTCCAACTCATGATAGAATTGGGTTCAGATATTGGAATGATCCTGGGGCTTTTGCTCCATATCCTGGCATCTCCCCAGATTCTAAAGCAAAATTTGTTTCGTTCTGGTCCGTTATGGTCACTGCCGTTTTCGCCTACTTAGGTACTGAGTTGGTTGCTATTGCATTTGCTGAAACTGAGAATCCAAGATACTCAATCAAAAGGGCCATCAAATTAACTTTTTATCGTATTTTCATCTTCTATGTCTGTTCAGTTTTCTTGATTGGTTGCTGTGTTGCCTATAACGATCCTGCCTTGAGAGAAGCTGCGAATAATAAAAGTTCTGCTAAAAGTGGAAATGCAAGTTCCTCCCCATTTGTTGTTGCCATTATAAATGCTAAAATCTCTGGATTGCCGGATTTAATGAATGCTTGTATTTTACTTTTTGTTTTCTCAGCAAGTAATTCAGATTTATATATAGCCACTAGAAATGTTTATGCTTTGGCTGTTAATGGTATGATGCCTAGAATGTTTGCCAAAACTAACAAAAACGGTGTTCCAAGTTATGCGTTAGGTTTTTGCTCTTTGTTTTGTTTATTAGCGTTTATGGTTTGTTCATCAAATTCCAGAAGTGTGTTTACTTATTTCGTCAATGTTGTTTCTATCTTTGGATTAATCACATGGATTTCAATTTTGGTCACTTATTTATACTTCTTAAGGGCTGTTAATGTTCAAGGATTCAATAGAAAGAGAGATTTCGTTTATTATGCTCCTTTACAACCCTATGGTACGTGGTTTGCATTGTTCTTTTGTGTTTTAATTGCAATAATCAAAAACTTTACAGTCTTTATTAATGGTTTTAATTATGAAGATTTTATTACAGGTTATATTGGCATTCCCGTCTTCTTGGTTTCTTTATTTGGCTATAAGTTCATTTATAAAACCAAAACTATTCATGCTGAAGAAGCTGACATGTTTACTTACAAAGATGTCATTGATGCCGAAACCGAAGAGTTTGAGAGAAAAGAACAAGAAAGAATCGATTCAAGGCGTGGTAAGAAAGATTGGAGTTGGTGGTATGATCATACTATTGGATATGTGTTTTAGAGTTGTACATTCACCCTACTTGCTACAGACTCTGCCACCGCTTCACTTTTTGCGCTTTTATTTCTAATTAATTGACTTTTTAACATTTTTCTGTTGATATTTACTTTCAGCCACCCAATGGTTGAAATCCACACTCTTACTATTACTGGTGCCTGAACCAGCGTAGAAAATTGTAGAATATGGGACGGCTTATCTTTAAGAATACCGGATACAAATTTTAAATACGGATGGAGTACCCGTACACCAGTTAACTATCGTACCGTGCACGACCCTCCACCTAATTTTTCAACGACAAAAGTCTCACACAAAATCAACCTACCTTTAAGAATTGGATATGAGACCTAGATAACTACAAACCACACAAAACAAATACAAACTAAGCACATATAATCTAGCGAGAATGGCAAGACAAAACTTCATCGGGTTTGTGATTTCTCAAGGAAAAATGGATAAGACGATAAAAGTGAGAGTGTTACAAAAAGTGTTTAATAAGAAAGTTTCCAAAGATTACTACAAAAAGAAGGATTACTTAGTTCATGATGAAGCCAATTTATGCAGAGAAGGAGATTTAGTCAGAATTGAATCCACTAGGCCATTAAGTGCTCGTAAGTTCTTCAGTGTTGCCGAAATCAAAAGAAATAAAGGTCAACAATTTTTGATGTATCAAAGCGAATCTAAATTGAAAGTTGCCAGTGAAGAAAATGCCAAAAGTTTAGAATTTTTGAGTAAGAGAAAGTTAAATGATGCTAATATGAATGAAAGCTTATATTCCGATTTGAATGAAATTAATGATTTAAAGTCAAAACAAGAGCTCTCTAGTGAAGAATTGAAGAAAATTGCCGATTTGAAGTTGAAGTACCGTATTTCTTCGTGGGATGATAGTTTTGAGAATAAAGAGTTGTTCAATAGTGATGTTTCTTATTTAAGTTCCAAGATTTCTGGGTTACAATTAGACATCAAGATTAATGAACAATTAAACGAATTATTAAAAGATGAAACTACTCCAACTTTCAATCAAATTAAAGAAAAAATGGGTATTACTGAAGAAACTAAGAAAAATATTAAGAAGAATTTGGTTAGAAAGTTTTTGAAGGCTACTCCTAAAGAAGAATTAAGTGCGCTAGGTATTAACTTATAAGGTTTCTTTTTGATATCGTCTTTTTTTCTTTTACTTCGTCATCCGTTTGTTTTTAGCATCATGAATATTCTCTTTCTGTACATATACTATTTTTTAATTATGCTGTTAATATTACCATCAAGTTAATAGATTAAATACTAAATGGAAGAATTGAAAAATTTGTTCAAAGAAGCTGGAAGCTTGTGAGAAAATCTCATAAAAATTGCAGTGAGGGAAAATATTATTACGCTTACGTTAATAAATAAATTAAAAGAATTAAAAAACCTAAGCAAAACAACTTAATGAGAGAAAATACCAGTTTAGTAATAACTTAGTCAGAGAAAATAGGGGTTATGCAGAAATTTTAAATTGAGGGAAGATGAAGATGAAAAAAATAAAAACGATAAGCAAAAGGGGTGAGATAATAGTAGAAACAAAAAGAAGCATCGTAAAAAAACTATAAACAATCCAGATCAAAAGGATTGGAGACGATAAGAGACTATATAACTAGTAAGAGTAGTAAAACAAAACAAGAAAAACACAATATATAATATAAATAAATCCAAAAAAAAGTGATACCGCAAACAAAAATAGACAATGATTTTTTTAATGAAAAGTGATAGCAAGCCTGAAGAAATCTAGAGCCTATCACAAATAACAAAATAATAAAATAAAATTAGGAAAAAAGTAAAGGTAAAAGTTAAAACAAAACAAAAAAGTAGGATAATATAAACAAAACATGAAGCAAAATTAAACCTTTACTAGATAGCATCGTAAACATTACTCAGTGTATTACTGTGCAATGGGCTGTTGTCATTTGAGAAATTTAAGATGCTTTCCAATCCTTGTAATCTAAATGAATCTGTAGTTGAGCCAGCAGATGATCCACCATTACCGCCATTACCAAATCTTGAAATCTCAACATCTTGGGATGAATCACCAACAGCTGAAGAAGGAACACTGCTATTGTCTAATATGACAGAGCCGGATCTAGCATACATATCTATTTCTTCTTGCAAGTATTGATAGACTTTATTAAATTCATTGTTATTCAGCTCATTCAATCTTCTGAAGTTTTCTAACCAATTGTTATTTATAATTAATAATATATTTTGTTTCTTTTCATTAATAAACTGAGAAACTAATTCATTGAAAATATGATTGAATTTCTCAGTAGTTAATTTATAATAATATCTAAATTCAACAGCTTGGAACTGAGGCAACTTATGGAAAATTTGAGTTAAGAATTCAACCAAGAATTGAATACAGATAGTCAAATCATTTTCAATAGGAGGAATAAAATTCAACGTATAATCTGACAGTGCTTGAAAAAAATCATCAACATAAGTCTTCACTCTAAGGAAAGAATAATCTGAAGTAGGATTGACTTTATATGGCATATTAGCTAAAATTATTTGGACTTTATCATTCAGGATTTTCAAAGAATTTTCAATTGTAACTTTTGGAGATGAGCGTATAACATCATTCACTAGCTGGGGATGGTTTGAAACCAGGGTAGTTATCAGTTCTTGTAATGACTGTTTATCCAAAGTTTCTATAATTCTATTAAGTGGCAACTGTTGTCCAAATACTTCTGGATTTCTTTGTTTTTTAAATCTCAAGTTATGATATCTTTGTAGTCTAGGCTTGACTGAGAACTTGCCACTTGATCTAGGAGCGGTCTCGTCAATGTTATCGCCACCAAAGTTATTATCTAAGTCAACCGAAGCATGCCTTCTCTTATTCAATTTTCTTTGCAGGGTAGGTTTAGAAACCCTGTTCAAGTGGTCTCTCTGCTGCTGCAAGTCTAGCTGGAAATGGGAAGGGATGGCCGACATCTTAACTGGTGGTGTCTTCTATGATTATGATTAGTGAAACACAGTCGACGCCCGCCAGTAAAATTTTAGAGGTTTGTTGTTCAGCATATAAGTTGCCTCTCATTCTCAAATTCTTTTCTACTTCATTGCGATGCTTCTTTTGGCGCGCGCACGACGAAGGAAGTGGATACGTCAATTTATTGTATATATAGAGATTTACTAGTAGAGTGAATTAGAAGCATATGTATATGTAGAAAACATAGAAGAAATGAGAAGTATAAATAAGATGAAAAGAATGAAATTAAAAAAGCAGATAAAATAGAAAAGCAACTAAAATATGACACACGTAAAACCAGCATGTATGAATGAACAACCAAAATATCTATATCCAAAAAAGAAAAAAAATAAAAGAAAAACAGTAAATTAAAATAAGACAAAAAATATACATTAAAAAAAGCACTTTAAAAGGAATCTAAAAGTTATGCTATATTTGGCCAACAAACTTCAACTTACCATCAGCTTTGAAGTGAGATGCTTGCTCTTCTTCTTCATCATAATCATCAACTATAGTACCATCGTTCAATTTATCAAAAATACTACCTAAAAATTCAACATCTTCGTAATCATCCCCTTTCCAATTCACTGGGGTCACTGAAATAACACAGTTCTTATCATCGGTACTGAATTCAGATAAATAAGCACCATTACAGTATCTTTTTAACTCATCATCAATATTGTAAATTTGTTTCAATTTGAATTCATCTCTATCTTGAATATAATCTAATGTTAACAACTTATTGTAACCTCTAATCGATCTGGTTTGCATAAATTGGAAAGGAGTATTTGGATCTGTACATTTACCATTATCTCTAATATTAAAATTAATGTTTAGTCCAACACCATCTGGAAGTAATCTATTTTGTTTGTTTTTATGCTCATTTGATTTATAAGAATCTAAAGAATCATAAGATTTTAAAGCTCTTGAAGTATGGAAATTATGTTTATCATTATTATAAGAATCCTTAGTTAATCCATCAATCAAATTGTTCAAGTTTCTCAAAGCTTCAATCAAGTCTCCATTAGAAGAGTCTAATCCATCATCGTCTAATGGTAATATTTTGGAGTCCAAGGATTTGATTTGTAAACCTGATAAATGAATAGTTGGAATGTTTCTTAATAAAGCTAGCTTCATCATTTGGGATGTTGTTTTTGTGTACTGATCAAAAAACCCTATTGTCTTATCTTCATTTGGGCCAATAATGATTAGATCAATGCCTTCTAGGTGTGAATACTTACGAGGAATGACAAAATCTAAGGCAAACAACATAGAAGCTAAAGGAGATGACTTAACATACCACATATTATGCAATTTCTCACCATAGTAGTGATCATCTTTTCTCAAATTTAAGAGTTTTTTAGTGTTGATGGTTTCAATCAAATCGGAATCTTCAACTTCATAATGTTCTTCAAAGTCCTTTGAAGAGAGTGGTGTCTCATCGAAGTAAATGTCAGATGAGAACTGGTCATGTAAATGTAATGGTAAAACTGAAATAACAGTATTGTTAGGGTCAAGGTCTAGATAGGAATGCAGTATCTTAGAGTTCTTATTACCAAAAGGACCATTTCCTAGTATTAGAATGTTCAAGCAGTATGAAATTTGAGATAATGATAAGATTATCAAAGAGAGTGAAGTAAGCATCATTTTTAGTTTCAAAAGGGGTATCCTGCTATATATTATTGCTTACCAAATAGTGGCCAAGAGAGTATATGTTTGCTGGTTGACGTAACAGTTAAAGCAAGAATTTAGGGAAGGCGAAAACCTGCTTTATGTTTTCTAATCAAAAACTGGGGCCCCCCTTCTTTATAAATACCCAAAAGCACCACAGCTGGAAAGTAGGAGAGCTAAAAAACTCAAATTAAGAAACGTGCCCCGTGTGCGGCGGCAAGATCAATTTCCACGTGGTCCGGTCTTGGCACAGCGACCATCCACGTTTTCAATCTGCTTATCAATTTCAATATGGTCAAGTGATGTCTGGGTACTCTGGTAGCTGTATATAAATCTTTAGCTTTCCCTGCTTCAGTGGCTATACGCAAAGCTCTACTTGGTCAAGAGCTTTAGAGCTTTAGAGCTTTCCATCTAGAAAGTTTTCGTCATCACCTTGCTGACTGTGCAGGAATGCAAGTGCTATAAATAACCCCTCTATACTGTGGTTTCACAATATTGTTCCAAAAAACAAACTGGCACCACATACACACACACCAATTTGATCTCTGAGAATAAGTTCCAGCCTTCCGAACTTTCAATCACATATAGAAATATGTATACCCGAAATTGGCCATCATCAATTGTAATTGTACACCAAACTCGTCGATCGAGATAAAAATATTATATAGAATCACAAGATTAATTTAACCATGTTTATTCTTCAATGTGTATATTCAGAATGGTTTGAGTAGTAACTATTTAATTCTGTTTTTTTCAGTAGTTTTCACTGTAACGTACTCGAACCTATATATGTTATGCCATGTATACTGCCGATTTAAGCTCTAAGGGCGCTATTGCAGTCTTGGCTTTTACGGGCGCTTTATGTACAGGCTATGGTCCAGGACAGACCGTTCCTCTTGTCTCTAGGCACCTCCTCGGATGGTCGCTAATTTAGTACAAAATTATCGCACTTCATGTACAAAAGTCCTACAGCTATATCCGATAGACCATGAGCCTGGCCATGGAAGTAGTAGCAGAGATGAATGTTGAATCATCCATTTTAGAAAGGATTGGCCCTAAAATATAGTGTTAAAACTGCTGAAGGGGTGAAAAGGCAATCGATCTTCTAAAAACTTGCTATATATAAATCAAAAGATTCTTGTATAAGTTCCTGTGAGTGTATTTGCACGAGAAAGAATATCGAAAAAATTGGTAATAATTTAATAGAAGGTCAAAAAGTTTTAGATTCTAACGAAGTTACTAGAAGACACAATAACTATTTCATCGCCAGCACAAGCTTGTCTATAGCAGCAGCAAAGCTGCATATATATTGTATAGTGGGTCAGAAGGCATTTACAGCTTCTGTCAAATTTTCAAAATTTTTTTTGTGCAAGTGAGAAAAAAAAAATTGAATATTGTTTTGGTCACGATAAAAACAGAACAAATTCATTTATTGTAGTTACAGACATACTGGGCGTTTGTATTATTCATTTATGTCCAATTCCCAATAATATATCAAGCTAAACAAACGATGATAGAGTACCTAGAACGATGATAATAAGTATGTTTCATTTTCAGTCTGTACACTATTTGGTCACAAAGCTAACCAGGTTGATGGAGGATGAAATCCCGTGATGTCTTCTTATGTGAGCTATATTAATGTAAATACCTGCCGGATATGGAAAGCCTTCTTCAGCCCCCAATCCCAAAATTGACACTGTCTCCATCAGCTCAAAATTTGTTACATTACAGTACGCATGCATCAAATGTATTATGAACTAAGTTTAATAGTCATCATGTTTTTATGACTTCGGGTAAGGTGTAGCTTGATATAGCAGACAGAGTTCTAAATATAATTCTTTTTCTTTGTTTTTAACTCACAAAGCATCTAGACGAGCCCACAAGACGGAGAATATTATAAAAGATGACCAGATGTATGTATGTATACACCTATAGTTGTATCACCACCAACACCTCATAAATAAACATAATTAAGCTACTTTTGACGTAGGAGGATGAGGATTGTTCAGGAGGTGCATGTGCCCAATATTTGTACTTGATATATCCAAACTTTAGCCTGACTGCATTGAATTAATTAGAAATTGTAATTTAATTGCTCGCTAAATCGCTCACGCGACAACTAGCCCTATAAAGGAAAGTTCTAATTGTTACATGTAGGCAAATACTAAAAGATCATGCTACGTAGCTTTGAGTTCACAGGACTTACAACTAATGTGTAGCGTGATTTATGATTGCAAATCTATTTAGGCTCAAAAATGTAGGCCCAGGAATGTAGAATTGGTAAATATCATGTAACCCTTGCCGAGAGATTCCTTCGATTATGCTTTTAATTACCCGAAACTTAATCATCTCGATATCTGAGTAGATGGATATAGTATATGATGTCATCTACAATTTTGAAACTAGACAACTTAGTTATCCAGTTTAATTTAATGACTTCTATAATTGAGGGACATACCCTAGTATGACGTATAAATTTGAACAATCTACTCGAGATCCATATGAACCGGGGCTGCGTGAGTAACGTAATTGATATAAACAAGGCTTGGCAAGGGTTTCGTCAATGAACCGGTCTGCCTTGCTTGCGGCTACACGGCGTGGTATATGATTCATTTCCGTTCTGCTGAGAATCACATTTGACAAAAGCGAGACAAAAACTGAAGTACTACAAACAATTAACTAATGGAATTGAATATCATAATTCAAACAAGGTAACTAAATCAATCATTAGATGAATGAGTGGAAAAAAATTTTATATGACCTATAGAGGCCGAATTATATCTAATTCGTAGACGAAATTTTGGCAGAAATGTGTATGGTAGCAATAACCAACCATTTGCATAGCCCTTTCACGATCAATAAGTAGTCACATATCTATTATACTTATTCCCATCTATAACAATGTGAACATGTAACATCCCAAAAAAAATAAAAGTCTAAATTTAGTCATGTCTATAAGTGGTAGCTGAGCCTCCAAGGTAATTCAAGTCCAGATATCTCTATTTATCATTAACAACCCCCAAATCTCAGCTGAATATATATCCACATAGAATAAATGACTAAAACATAGTACACCGAACAAGAAATACATATCGAAACCAAAGATGTCTACATGGTATTAATAAATAATTTGGGCAAATTGTTGTATTATTCTTTGTAGTATGAATAAGCCTTGATTATCATTCCATATACAAATACATTCTTGAATTATTTCCCAAAAATAAGAAAATTCAGCCTAGAATATCTAATAATCGGTATTCAAGCAAAAAAATGAAGGATGCGAGGTTCGAACTCGCGCGGACATGCGTCCAGTAGATCTTAAGTCTACCGCCTTAGACCACTCGGCCAACCCTCCGGTTTTTGGTTTTAAAGAAAAACGGTTGATTTCATATTTAAATATGGTATTGAAATTTATTAGATATTGTCGAAACTATATATCGGAGTATCAGGTAACAAATTCAATGAATATGTTGGCCTTTACCAATTGTAGATATCCCCTTCGTGGTTTAAATACAACAGAGGGTCTTGTTGTAGACGAAGGTGCAACTATTGGATACCTCTCCTTTGTA
>PPKZ03000029.1:0-190959 GCA_003707675.3 Ambrosiozyma philentoma
GACGTGGGGGGGGTAAAAATAAGTGTTTGGTTGCCTTCAGAAAGAATACCGAATGGAAACAAAGAAGCGGTAGCTATAACGTAGTCATAACCTCCAGCTACCTCTTTGAATAATGGACGCAAACTCAATTCACAATGGTATTTCTCATGGTCCAAACCACCAAATAAGATATTAGCAGTATCATTAGCATTCTCATTTAAATAAATATAGTAAGAACCCTTGAGTTTTCATACACATAGGGCTCTGCAGTATCATAACTTCCTTCTAACCTTGGTAGAGCAATTCCAAAAATTGAAGAACAAGTAAGAACATAAGTGTTGGAAGCAGCAAAATTACAGTTTTTAATTTTATTACCTTGAACAATATCATCATCAAAGCCATACATCCCGCTAGCATAAGAACCATCTCGATATGTAATTGCAAATTCAGTTCCATTATCATGCTAAGTATCAAAGCCAGCGGTATCAAAAATACCATATTTAGAGTTACAGCCTTCCTTGTTTATTATGTATACTTCAAATATAAAAGTCTGATGAACCAATATCTATAGCGGCTAGAGCTTTGTCTTCTTGGGAGCCGGCTTCAATTTCTATGGTGTAGAAATCATTTGGGTTTTGAGAGACAAACTCACCTATAACATCAACAACATTTAGACGTTTCCTAATAATTGGCCTAATATCTCATTTGGACTTCAAAAAAACAGAATAATGTAGTTTATAACCTGAAAACTTCCTGTAACCTGAAGCAGGTGCCTTTTCTCCCTTTTTTAATTTGGTCTTAAGTCTCTGATAGCTGAAACAACGCAGAAGCGATAAGAAAGTCAATAGATAATCTCATGAGGTGCAATTTTCTTTGGTTGGGATGCTGTATGAATACATATGAAGTAATTATACTAGAACTGGGAAGGGGAGTTTCTAGGTATTTATACCCCTAGCTCTGCATTCTCTGGGAACTAATGGTTGCATATACCTGAAAATACCGATATATACTATATATAGGTTCGCTTCGATGAGCCCCCGAAGTATGCTACCCGAGGGAATGTCGCCATGCTCCCATCCTCACTAGACCAGTTGAGTAAGGCTTGTTACCACACTGGGGTAGAACGACACTCGAAGTAACCTCAACTGGGCACTGGGTACAAAAACAAAACACCTTTTAGAAGCAAGCATGTATCACGCAGGTGTAACAGGTGTACTTATATTATAACAATAATTTTAATTTGATATATGGTTGGACAAACATCTAAACTCCCTAAAAGCAAAGACAGGCTGTGGTTGAATGCCAGATGCCCTAGTTATTGGGAGTACTGTAATTAATTAACATAGATTATAAGTTATGTAAATCGTAGATACCGGACAACAATGACTACAACAACATAACAGAAACTGAAGAGAAGAACAACAAAGGTCCAAATCAAAGAACAGAAGCAATGTTGCTATCCTGAACACAAAACTACCTCAATTAATAGATTAATTCCAAATTCAAGAATTAGAACCCGTGAAACAGTTGAGGTAGTTGGGCCTGGTACGGTAATTAATACTGAATTTGCCAGTTCACAAGGCATAATGACAGTAATGGCTTCACCTCAAGTATAAATAGTATATGAATTTGATGCAGATGTATACGAGATACAATTTTGTTAAGAGATTTGGTATTAGTTTCAATCACAAATCTTGATAGAGAGAAAATGATAACACCTGAAGGGAGCTCCGTAGTGATTGGATTAGAATTGGAAGCTGGCGAGGCTGGAGCTTCAGGTGGGCTAAATAATTGACATTTAGAGTTGATTCAATCAGCGGTTTCAGGATTTCTACAATAACACTTACTTAATGAATCAGTAGAGGCAAGATATTAGAATCCGAAGAAATACCTTCAGTGATGAAAGTATGAAAAGAAATTGGCGCTGCTCCTAAAGGGTAAAAGACTGGATTACCTAAAGAAGATGAAGATATGAAGTTGGAGCTATTGTTATGAGACGATAAAGTTGGAAATACATAAGAAGAGCTTAATGCAGCTGAACAATATGAACTAGTCAGCCGAAGAAACCAAATTAGAGGCTGTGGTTCTAGTACAAGTTGGTGAATCAACAGTTGGGAATAAATCTTCCCTAACGTAAATATCATTATCATATTGGGCCATAGTTACAGCTAGAGAAAATTTAGTTAAATATATGTATTTGAATAAAGAGTTAATCATATAAAGAAAACAGACGTTAGAAGAAAATAAAGAAGAAGATAAAGAAGAAAAAGAAGGAAACATCAGAGATTCAATTAGAAGAGGAACTAATTGTACTCATGATCAATAACAGCCAAGACAACATCATTACAACCATCGGGAGCATCATTTGAACCATAGTACATTAATGCATATGCACTTGAAGCATATCCATAAGGATCACCACCATTTTTGCAAGCGTAGAATCCCGACTTATCAGAATCAACGTACATGTACAAACCTTCACCCTCAATAGGGACACGATTGAGAGAAGTGGAATAGGTGCTACTTGGAATCTGAACGGATAAAGAAACAAAATCACTATCAGTATTAAAATACTGAATATACTCACCCTGATCGACACCAAATTGGTAACCAGATTCAGTCACTAATAAAGGAGAATCACTAGCATCATCAGTTAAAAATAAATAAGAGACCCCGGCACCTTCGTGACGTGGGGATAAGTATTTACCATTAAACTCAGCAGTTGTGGATTGAACCTGTAAATGAAATTGTTCTGAAGCTAAAGCGACTGGTAACAATAAAGCAGCTAATTTGAAAAAAGTGGAAAATTGCATTGTCAGTAGTAGTTAATGTGTATATTGTAATAGTTAAACTTGGGGTTTAAGTATTTGTGATTGGGTGAGCAAAACTAATAAGAAAATGGGATTAAGAGGAAACATTATAAGGGAATTCACCTCATATTTATACCAGTTTCTATTTCTGAGCCTACCTTAGAACCATGGACAACACGGAACTTGCATTGGGAAAAGTCATTCCTGAAATGACCTTTGATGTCTAGAAATAAAACATGTTTAAGTTTGTGGCACCAAAAGGGTTTGGGTTAAATGAACTAAGAATTGGAAGAATGGTTTGAAGATGTTCCTGGGGACTGGGTGTTAGGGTACTTCGCTCAGCCAACATTTATGGCAATGCGTAAAACCTTCAGTCATAGTGATATGTATCAGTAAGATTAGAACCCCCAGAGAAAGTTAACTGAGCTACGCTCAAAATGAAAAAATATTTGTGCTGATAAAGCACAAGCAAAACATAGGAGAATTTGGAGTAAACCTGAAATTAGAATAGACAACCTATTAGAACTAACCTAAACTAACCTGGGCCTTGCTACCCGATTAGAGCTATAATTTCTGACGACACAAGCACGTCACTCACACTAGAAGCTAGAAGGTGTGTATTTTTAAACAATCCAGGGATCTTCGGAATACCTCCAATAGTAGCAGTTAGGAAGTGTATACCACGTTGTAGATCAGCATGCAGTAGATCACTCAAAATGTAGGTTTTCTTATTTGGAAGAAACCGCAGAAGTTGAATAAGAGAAATGAACTGGAGAAATATCACTAATGCCTTTAATTAGTAAATGTCTAACAATCAATAATATAAGTCTAATTATTGGACAAGCAAAAATAACCGAATATAATAATGAGAGTAATATCTCCACAGAATTATTATCCGAAGTCATATAACACTTCTTTTGAGCTAGAAAACGTTCCAATTTTGCCAATACCAGCATTAATCAAAATAGAACGCTTTCTACAAATTCTTATCCTAATGATATGATGTATTAAAAATTAAACTAAAAAGAAAAAGCTTTCTCCTGAAAATAAATATAACTGTTTAAAAATAAAACAGAAAAGAGATATGTATGTACAGCTTGACTACCGTTAATGGATTATTGCATCTCTTTCAGTTTATCTCATCATTGAATATAATTACATTCCCTTCAAATTTTCTTATGAAATGTGATTTTTAGTAAATTTACGTTAATATGTTAAAGAAAAAGTTTATAAACTTATCAGGTGGACTAAAGTGAAAACACCTGTACACTTGGAAACTTGAATAGGGTTAACTGATCGACGCGACGGTACCTTCAGCAAATTGTTGTGACCACTAATTGATAGTTGAGTCTACTCTAGTCGGAGTTGATTGTGCCCAATCAATTTATTCATTCAGTGTATAGATTAAAATGTCATTTTCGGAACAACAAGAGGCAAGAAAGAAGAGATTGGCACTATTGAAACAAAAGAGAGGAATATCAAAGCCTGAAATCAAATCAAGAAATTTTAATTTTGAATCAAGACAGCCAGTATCATCATTTGACATTTTAGAACAACAACAAGAACAAGCACAACAAAACCAGGATAAAGAACAACAACGAAAACTGGGTACTGATGAACTGCTATCACACATTAATAATAATGACGATTTAGAAACTAAATCGAAACAAATCACATCAAACTTAATCACAAAGTTTGAAGAGCAGGCAAAAGAATTCTCTGTTAAGTCAACCAGAGAAGATGAAAAATCAACGAGGTCGATGCTAGAAGATGAGGTAAATGAATTGGAAAAAGATGATGAAGCAATAGCTGAATATGATGAAGAGTTGAGAGAAGAACTGGATTTACTGAAGCAAGACACAGAGTTGCACTTGAGTAGGATGATAAAGACGAGGTTACAGGGTTTAATTAAAAGTCAGAATAAAGATTAAAAGAGTATCTATGTAATTTAATTGTTTTGTGTATTAATGAAATGCAAAAATGTACGATAAATTAATTTAAGAAAAAAAGATAATTGTATAAATAATGGTATATGGAACCATAGAGCAAAAAGTAAAAATCGCAAAGAAAAGAGTGGGTGAACAAAAAAAAATAAGAATAAAAGTAAAGCAAATGCTCTAATAATTAGTAATATATAATAAAAAAACTAGATGGAAGTAGGTGGCATTAATAATATTTCCAGCTAGAATCAGATGAAAACATAAATCCACTAAAACAAAGTAATAGATCAAAACAATAAATAGAAAAGGCGTACTGTACAATTGGTTTTTCATAATCAATAATCAATCAGCTATAGTCTAACATTCTAAGAGTATATCATTCCCTAAGATATTGAAGGATTGAATAATAATAGTGTAGAGTAGGTAATAAAAAGCTTATTCAATGTCATAATAAGCTTGATAAAAATACAAGACAGCAAAGATAAAGAAAGCAGCAGCACCACCAAGAGTAACAGTTCTCATCGATATTTTAGTAGCTAAAACATGTCCTCCAATAACAGCTAAACCAGTACACAGAAAATGACCAACAATACCACCTAAAATAACTAACCAATAATCAGAACCTGCGGCCATTGCAATTGTGGCTATTTGTGATCTATCTCCCCATTCACCTAGGAAAGTCATTGCAAATGTTTGAACCCAAACTGGAGATAAAACGAAACTTGCTAAATCTTTAGCACGTTCCAGACTTTGCTTCCACACTGGCTTTTTAGTCATAGATGCGGTACGGCCATGTTCAACCGAGTTCATGTTGTTATTAATCGATCCAATTTCAATCTCTTCCTGAACCTCAGCTAATTCATCCTCAACACCAGCATCTTTGCTCATGGCTAAACCTTCCCTTAGTAGATTAACACCAAACACAACAAATAAGACTGCAGCTAAGAACTGAGTAACTCTATGATCTAATAAAGCAGGCAAAGCATGACCAGCAACACCGGATAAAATGGTCATTAAAACCAAGGCTGAAAAAGCACTTGAAAAAACAATCAATCTATCATGTTTCATAGCCATTAATGCAGCAACCAAGAATGTTTTATCACCAATTTCAGAAACGACAATCATCGAAGTTGACAAAAAGAAAGCATTAGTTGATGATTTCTCATCATCGTTAACGTCGGAGTCTGGCTCAGTTGCCGATCCAATAGCTGATTTTAGTAAGGAAAGATCAGAATCTGCTTCGGAGTTGGATGGTGTTGAAGCAGGAGCATTCTGTAAGTCTTCTGGGATGTCAGCTAAGGCTAATCCTTTGTCTGATGATTCACCTGATGATTTATCATTCTGAATCGTAACTAAATTTGCATCAGATGAGTCTACTCCAGCTGGTGGCGGATACACAGCGTAAGCGGAGGAGATAAGGAATAATGCAGTTCCGAGAAGATATGAAGACTTCATCCTATGTGGTAGTATATATTAGTGATGTGAATATGATTAAATATGGTGTCGAATGAAAAGTTCAAGAAAAAGATGTGCTTTTGGGACAGCAAGACAGATGAAACTCTTTTCGATTTTTGATTTTTTGAATTTTTTGAATTTTCTAAGATTTAAAAATTTGATAGCGCTCTCAGAATCTAGAGGTTGACTTGCCTTTTTGGGAAGGATATTGGCTGGAGGGAGGCGTGTTTGGTATACAATTGACGTAGTTTACGATAGTTGGTGAAACATATATGGGAGTAGTAATAAAATGAAAAGAAGTGTTTGGACACTTGTTCACACCACTGTCGTAAGAAAAGCAGCCGTTCCGAGATCAGCCAATGAAAACGCGAGAATTCGTCATACGAGTCTACGAGACAGGATTACAACTACTGAGGTCCTAGTTTTAATAAATAAATAAGGATAAGTTATCTAATATATGTAGAAGGGAAAGTATCGAAGAATAATAAATAGAACATTAACATAAAACAAAAACTAAGTCAAAATAAATAATTTAAAGGGATAAAATGATCCAGCTAATGGCCATGGAATGCAGTTTTTGGTAAATCGCTATCAACAACTAAACCACCTTCAACTTTGGCTTGGTCCTCAACCCAACCACCGTTCAACATACCACCATTTAAGAGTCCATTGCTGGTCTTGTAATCTTTGATTCTTTCTAACATCAATGGCTTGAAATGTCTCACTAATCCTTGATATGGCCAACTGAAAGCTTCACCCATTGCACAAATGGAATGACCTTCAACTCTTTTAGTTATTTCTAATGCCTGATCAATTTCTTTTTCATTGGCTTGACCAGAGTATAATCTATCCATCATAGTGGACAAGTAAGTCGAACCTTCTCTACATGGGGTACATTGGCCACAGGACTCGTGCTTATAGAAAGCTAGTAATCTTTGAATACCTCTAATAACGTCAGCTTCTTTACTGAAAACAATAACAGCAGCGGTACCTAACCCTGAACCACGGCCTCTTAAATCATCATAATCCATTAAGGTTTCTCCAGCAATTTCTTTAGTCAACATTGGTGTAGAAGAACCACCGGGAATGATAGCTTGTAAATTATCCCAGCCACCTTTAATACCGCCACAATGCTTCTCTAATAAGTCTTTCAAAGGCATTGACATTTCTTCTTCAAAAGTACAAGGTTCATTAACTTGACCTGAGACACAAAATAGTTTGGTACCTGAATTTCTTTCCCTACCAAAAGAGTTAAACCAATCACCACCTCTTCTTAAAATAGTTGGCGCAACAGAAACTGTTTCAACATTAGTAACAGTAGATGGTCTACCGAATAAACCAACACCGGCAGGAAAAGGAGGTTTTAATCTTGGTTTACCGGCTTTACCTTCAATTGATTCAATTAAAGCTGTTTCTTCACCACAAACATAAGCACCCATACCTCTGTGGATGTATAAATCAAACGCATATCCAGATCCACAAGCGTCTTTACCTAAATATCCAGCAGCATAAGCTTGATCAATTGCATTTTGTAAAATTTGATATTCTTTATAAAATTCACCTCTAATATAAATATAACCTGCAGTCGCATTCATAGCTCTACCAGCTAATAAACATCCTTCAACCAATTTGTGAGGTTCCTTTCTAATAATTTCACGATCTTTACAAGTACCTGGTTCTCCCTCATCTGCATTAACAACAATATATCTTGGGCCTGGGTTATTTTCCCATCCTGGTGGATTCATAAATGACCATTTTAAACCTGATGGGAACCCTGCACCACCTCTACCTCTTAATCCTGATTTTTTCATTTCATCAATGATCCATTTATCACCTTTTAATATAATTTCTTTAGTTTTGTACCAATCACCTATCTTCTTGGAAGCTTCTAAATCGTAAGATTCAACACCCCATTTCATTGAATTTTTCAGGTATAAGTTCTGAAATATTCTATCTTTGTCTTGCAATCCACCATGAACCCTATTCGGTGTGTTATCAACAGTTGCCAATGAACGTTTTGAAGACATTGCTGACAGCCTTTTTGCAGCTGTTGATGCTGTTCTTAATGCTAATCTATTGGCTAGCATTGTTTATTTTTATTTTGAACTCTGACAGTACTATTTGAGGAAATTTTGTACTTTATTGAAGACGCTGTGTAGTATCTAAACCTTTAGTTTGGTGAAGTTCGAAAGTGGGGTACTTCCCTAGTTTGGTCCTGGTGCACAGGTGGGCAAGTACGCGCCATCGTAGTGCGCCACCTGCGCCTTATCCAGAACCATCTTCAAAAGAGAGCATAGGTACACAGAGAAGGATGTCTTGGATTTACCATAGATACAGGAGAAACAGGCTTTGTTAAGGAATCTACCACTGACTTTAAGTTTTTGGAATACTAGTGATAACTTATAACATAACAAGGAAGGGGAATCGCATGGAAGTTCAGAGTTATTAGAGCACCAATCAAAAGATTCAAATTTTACTTCATTAAATCGACATTTTGAAATGAAGACAGATTCATCGTGAATCAATTCAGTTAAATTGTTGATAATGATGGAATAAATGCAAGAAGAATCTGGGGCTTCAATTCTCATGGCAAAATCAACTCTATCTACAAATGCCATATCCAAACTTTCTATCAAATTAGACGTTGTAAAAACGGTTAAGTTCTCAAATTTCTTGACTCTATCAAGACAAATTAACATGGTGTTGACTAATTGGATAGTTGAGTTGGCCGATGTAGAACTCATAAGATATTGCCTTGATCTAACTAGTGTTTCGATTTCGTCAATTAATAAGATCACTTTTAAATTGGGATATTGAACTAACATTTTGGAAAGATCATTGAATAATTGGTCTAAGTTTTTATCACTTTGATTTAAGTACATTGAAAAGATTTGAGCACATGAAAGTTCCACTAACATTCCTGTTCCGGTACAAGTTAATAAATTTGAGACTGCTCTACATAGCGTAGTTTTACCACTTCCCGGAGGGCCATATAATAACACCAACTTTCCGTTGCTATCCTTAACTTGTCTCAATAAGTTTGTTTTAATACCACTTGTATAAAATAGATCCCCATATGATTCGAACAATTCTAGATCAGGTAAATAAGTAACTTGAATCAGACTTAATGATTCCACTGTCATAAGACTTAAAGGGCTAATTTGACTTCTGTTATTCAATGAGTTAGTTGATGAATTTGGCGAATCATCTAAGTTTGTTATCTTAATCAATGAACAAAACATGTCTTCTTCTTTCTCTTCTTCATTCTGCCTCTTCTGTTTCATATCTTCAATAATCGTATCAACCGATAACAATTTACCATTTAATTTATTTGAATTGTTATGTAGAATTGAAACATCTAACTGAGTTAAAACGTCAACTTTAATTTTGCTTTTGAAGTCCTCCACAACTTTCTTATTAAACTCACTTAACTGATGTTTCTCGTTCATATCTCCAGGAGATTCACAAGACAATAAATTATCCAAATGACCTGATAATAAGCTTATATCAGCATTATCCTGAACCATATTATCTTCCTCATTTGAGTCAGATAACTCAACTCTATCTACTAAGTCGACAATCATACAATTAATTGAACATCCAATAACAATTTCTAAGAACCCTAATTCTAATTCCCCAACATCATCAATCGATTTCAGTGATGCCAATTTCAAACTGACCTTATCCCATAATGATTTTAATTTATTTTCCAAGTCAAGTTGCGAGTCCCTTTGAGTTTTGCGAACACCACCTGGACCAACATCATTTTTACTATCATCGTAGGAGGTATCAGCATTAGAGCCGATGGTTGTGGTGTTAGGCGTCGCTGTGATAATATTCATTGAATTGAGATAATATCTAACTAGATCACGTAGGTAAATAACAGTTTCTAATTGTAATTCCATACTTGATAACCTAATCATTCTTTTTAAACACTTATTTAAAATTGTAGGATAGCTTAATTTGCTATTACTGTCTCCGTGTAATAACGATTGAGAGGTGCTTGAAGCTCTTTGCGATGTGAATGGCGATTGCGTTGAGGTTATGGGTGTACTTGTGATCCATGGCTGTAAGTAAGCGTAAACTTGAACTTTCTTGTAGCTTGCCATGATGAATTAAATTCTAGAGTTTGTGTTTAGTTCTGAGGAATCCTTAGATAATACAGTTGTCTTTGTTAGCCAACGAAAATACTGACCCAACTAGATCTTGTTCTTGTTCCCCTTTTGTTATTTGTTCAACTAGGAAAGGTTCAAGATCAAGACCCTCCTGTGCGCCTCAAGCATGTTTTGGTGTGCCACCCGCACCACACAAGGGAGTCATTTTGTTTGATAGGCATTCTTCAAATTATTAGCAGCTTCGCGATATCCAAGCTATTTGTGGCACGGGAAATTTGCCACGTTTTTGTTAGAGAGACTTCCTAATAATTTTGGTTCGACCCTCTTCTGGTCTACTTGATTTTATGCAGTCAATACTCATTCTCTTATATTATTAATCTTCTTGGTTGATTACATATTAAGATATAAGATATTTAAAACGAAATATAAGATAGAAAATAAACGCAAATAAAAAAACCATCAAACGAAACAAAATATTAAGTTATAACACTATGAATCCAAAACGCTATTCATAGTTACTAAAGGAAGGAATCTCAAAATGGAAATTTGGATAATTTGTACCAATGATAGGAACAACTTGGCCTTCTTCATCAAAACTAGCATTTATAACTCTCCGGCTTAGAGTGCTCGATTTAACAGCTTTCTCTGGATCAATATCATCTGTAGAGTCATGCTCATGATCGCTCCCAGTTTCCTCTTCCGAATCAATATTACCACCGAACCCAGCATTGACCAAACCTCTTCTAACCCAAGGATTTAAAATACCAGAGAAATGAATTTCAAAATCGGTACCAGCATGGAACTCTAGGGCTCTCTTTAAATCAATTAGAGCTTGAACTGAAGTGGTATCGACACCAATAACTTGACTGAAATCAAGATGTAATAATCTGAACTTTGGTTTAGGTTCAACATATTCAGCAGTTTCTTCAACTGTACTGGCTTCAACTTTCTTCTTGAACAAAGTCTTAAAGCTCCAGTTTAATTCACCTGGGCGGTTGAAAGTCTTCTCGTGGTTCAGCCTAGTAGCTTGTGTTTCATTTTTGATAACATCTATGATGGCCTCAGTTTGTCTGGCAGAATTAGGGTAAACAAAAGCTTCTGTTGGTCTGAAAACAAAAACACCTGGGGGAGGGGATTCAATATAAACCTTTTCATTAACGTAGTCTGTGTGAATTGGACTTGGATCGTAGTTTCTTGGTAATGGGACCCAAGCATAATGGTAATCATATTCAGTAACAGAACTAATATCTTTGGTAATAGTAGATGAAATTGCCTTTTTATTAGTGACTTTAGATGAATTTGAAGAAGTTTCTTGAGGGTTTAGAGTAGAAAGAGTAGATGAAACATGTGGATCGACAACTTCAAACACTTTAACCCTTCCTAAGAAGGTCCCATTTGGAATACATTGTCTCCAGATTAAAACAGCACCAGAGCAAGCAACCGCAAAGTAAATACCATTTTCAATAGTGGAGAAGACACAAATGAAGACACCAACAATAAAGATTAACCAATCTAGAGGATTGACTCTCCATAAATTCCAAGTGATCTTGTAAGAACTCATTAAGTCAGCAACACAATGGATAATAATGGCAGACAAGGCAGCTTTTGGAATATAGAAGAAAGCATCCGTGAAAGAGTAAATGGCCAACAAAACACTACCACCAGTAAAGACACCTGCAAAAGGAGTTCTAACACCAGTTTTGGATTTCAAAGCAGTTCTTGAGAAAGAGCCGGTTGCGGGATAAGCATTGAAAAACGTACCAACCAAGTTAGTGACGCCGATAGCAATTAGTTCTTGATTTGGATTAATCTTGTAATCATTGACTCTACCAAAGGATTTAGCAATGGAAATATGTTCTAAAAGAAGAATAATTGTGGAGACTGGAAGATGAGGAGCAATATCAGAGGCTAATCCAGTAGGTAATTTCATAACACCAGTATGTTTTAAACCAGATGGGACATCTCCAATAACACTAAATGGAGAATTCTCTTTGTCGTGTCTAATAATTAAGAAACTAATTAAAGTAGCAAATATAATGACAATAGCAGTTCTCAAATGTTGTAGATAGAAGAATACTCTTTGTTTAGGATATCTCTTGTATAAAAAGTCAGTGGTATATTTCCAAACATATAGAATGAACAAACAAACTAAGCCAAAAGCAGCATCAACCTTCGTTCTATGTAAATTCTTTAAGGTGTTGATGACCACTTTGTAGGTAGCTTGCCTGGTATTAACATGTTTGTTAAAACCCATCAAAGCTGGAACTTGACCAGACATAATATTTAAAGATGAGCCGGACATGAAAGCCAAAACAGCAGGTAAAGGGATTAGTTCCAACAAGAACCCAAGTCTCAATAAACCGATACCCAGAGCACAAGCACCACATAGTAAACTTAGAGTGGTTGCAATTACAGGTGCCGAATACTCATCACCATGTTTATCTTGAATATCAACAATAATCTTACCAACTTCCATACTCATAACAGCCACTAAAACAATTAATAGTTAAAGTTAGTATTCTTGTCTTTTATCTGGAGTTTAAAGGCTAGATGAGGAATATACACACCTGGTCCAATAGACACATCTTTAGAAGTGGCAAAGAAGGCATAAATCAAAACACCAACGAAAGAACTATATAAACCATATTGAGGATCTAAAGTTGCAATTTGAGCGTATGACATAGATTGAGGGACTAAAACGATAGCAACAGTAACACCAGCAACAAAGTCCGAATAAATCCAATTAGGAGTAACAGGATAATGACCAATCCAACCAAAAATTGGGAACAGTGATTTGATATAACCAAATGTACTCTTCAAAGGATTTGGGGTACGCTTTTTGGCGTATTCTCTAATATCAATATTTTCTTGCTTGTATTCATCAAAAGGAATATGAGAATATTGTTGTGGATAGGCTGATGGTGCTGACAACCCATTTTGACCTTTGAAACCAGACATAATGGAGTAAGAGGTTTGAATTTATTAAGTAACCGTTAGCTTCAGAGATCTGACAACCCTGGTGATTGCAAATGTATGGGGAATCATCAACCCTTTTATAAGATGAGAAAAGGGGGATCGAAGCAGCATCGCCGATCTATGAAATCTTCAATTTGTGTACTGGTAATTTGAGGTATTGTGACCTACAGAAGGATCTTGATATATTAGTTGGTGGCATAGTGTTGCATATGCACAACAATGCTTCAGATATAAGCGGAATTTGTTGTATAAGCAACTAACAACGAGATGAACTGGATCCACAATTAGCTTAAAATTTGTAACCACATATTTATCAAGCCTTTTTGCAGTCCCCACACTTTTAAAAATTTATATCTATACACCATTCTTAACGACAGGAAACTACCATATACTAAGATATAGTATATTTCATTGCATTAAAAGCACGACAAGACTTCCAAGAGTTGCAAGGTACGTACCAAGCCTGGGTTGGTGGACATGCACTTGAGGAAATTTCTTTCTTTGGACAAGCTTCCAACTTTCCTCATCACGCTACAAATCATATATATATATGTACATAATTAACTAGTTTAATTAAAAAATGCCATCTATAATATTATGGGCTTGATGGTAAAGCCTTACAACAGACAGAATTGTTATACAGTAAACTTTAATTAACAATTCTTATCTCACGTCACGTGCAATTATAACTTGGGTGATAGACGCCATAACAATGGCTCTCCCCTTTTGAACAATCCATCGTACACCACGAGCCCTAGCTTCAATTATTAAATTACCGATTAACATACCGGGCTATCGGTTTTGAAAAACTTATAGAAGAGGATAAAATCAAAGAAAAATGCTTGTTTAAACATCTGCTATTCTTGGGTATCTGAACAAGAACAAGAATTGTGGATGCCGAGTTGTGGGATTTACAGTTTACGCGGTAGGAATGAGAAGAACGAATTAAAACAACTTCAAGTGTAATACTTACGGTTAACTGGTATTTCAATCTTCATGATGCTTTTTTCAATTAGAATTCTAAATGTTAATTTGATACAGCTAAATCTGGATTTAGACACTTGAAGAAGCTAGGCATAATATGCATATCAAATGAAATGAATAAAAGTATATTTACAAGTTGCATTATATAATCCCAAGAAAGATCACAAATGGGGCTTGCTTGCCTGTCATTCAAAAACGTAAAATAATCACAAGTAAGGTGGTACACATGTATAATTATATGGTCATTCCAAATTGGTATTCCTTACATATGTTACCAGACTCTTATAACTGCTCAATCTACATTTATCATATCTTATTGGTATAGTGGGTAATGAAACTCATTCCCAGTGACTCTCTCAATGCTAGATCTATAAAACCATCAATGCAACTATCAGAAGCCCAGTACTTCATGGAAAGGCTGATGTTGAACAAAAGTTTATGATTAAGGGATCTCGGCTAAATCAAAAGAAGAAAATATATTAAATCAAGGCCTATGTAGCTAATTAGTCAAAGAAGAAGCAGCACTTTTATGAAATATTGGAATGTTATATTGATGCCTTGTAGTAATTCAATTACCCACAGTGAGGAGCCACCATAGTTTCTTTCAACTTATCACTGGATATTGCTAATTTCATACACAGCTATACACGTAAAGGTCCACTTCAAAATCTGACACTCTCCAGTTAACTTGATACTAGAAGATATCTTGTTGGGAATGCATTTCGATAATATTAGCTTTGTACGGAGACCTGATCAAACTAAGATTAAAACATTGATTCCAATGAAAACATGCAATTTCAGGTGATTTACCCAAAAAGTAATCCTAACCGTAAATAGCTTAAATGTCAGTCCTGAAATTAGAAGTGAACTCAGGATAGTGCAGTATGAAGATAATTTGATTTCCTCGTTTATATTTTCAATTAAACTGATGTGGAGATCTCTTTATACTCTCTGTATTCAGAGCTTCTTCTGTTGATGTAGATATAGAACGATTATTTCTCCTACCAGCTTAAACTTGTATTTCCAAATAATAATAATACCTGTTTTAGTTTTCAAAATATAAATTATATAGTTATTGTCATCGGAAGATGTGGACGCCAGGACGATTGACAATTCATCCAATCAAATAACATATATTCATTATCCTTAATGAACGAATAAGTATTTTCATTTATTTTGCATGTGAGTTTTTCATCTAAGCTTCTCTCAACACTTCTAATTTCCATTATTCTTTCCATTATAATTAAGATGTATATTTTTTGGTTTGTTAAAATGATCTAAATAAACTTCTTTTCCATAAACATCTTCTATATTATATTTTCTTTCATTAAATACATATTAAAATAATTTCTGTTGATTCTAGGGAATAAATTATCAAAAGAACTTATACCTATTTCTATTTGCATTATTATATTTTAAATATTCTTAGCTTCCGTCTTCTCTTGAAAACTGCAAATTCTGTTTTTAACATGGATATTATCAATATACACAAAATATGCTTCGACAAAATCTATATTACTTCTATCAACTAGATTTTCTGATATATCTTCTCTCTCAATTTCTATAAATTTAAAGTTTTTGCTTTAAATCTCCTTTGATTATATGAAACTCCGTGTGAACTTTTGCTGGATAATGAAGTATGGCCTTTTGCAGTATAATTCTTTGAATTGCGATAAAATTCGAAACTCAAAGCTACCTTTACGTAAGCAAGCGTCGCGACTCGGGAGCGCGATCAAATTGGTCCATTGAACTGTGAAGAGTCGACTCTCGAGACCATTAACAAAAACAACTTTCATTTCAGCAACATAGAACAGCTTAACCAGCTCACTCAGCAATGTTTAGAATGCAGATACCTTTTAGATATGCTCCAATAATAAAACCAAGATATTTCCACACTTCTGAATTGGTTTTTAATGCCAACACTGGGCCTAAAATAGACACACTACAATTCATCCAAGAAATGCAGCAGGATGGTGGTTTAACAGACAAACAATCCGAAGCAGCAATAAACATTATAGCAAAGGCAATAAATGACGGTATTGATCAATATGCCGCTAATTTAATTACAGCAGAAACCTTGAATAAGATGTCATATCAACAGAAAGTTGATTTTGCCAAGTTGAAAGGCGAATTGCAGATGATTGATAGAGCTGAATTTAATTCTCTAAGAAATGAACATGAAAGATTGAGAAGTGATTTAGAAAAAATGAGAACCAAGTTTAAAGAAGAAATTAACAAGAGTTTAAGTTCGGTCAGATTGGATTTAAATCTCGAGAAAGGTAGAATCAGAGAAGAGTCATCAATTTATGATTTAAAAATTAAAGAAACAGATACCAGAATTGATCAAGAAATATCTAACCTGAAAGTTCAAATTGAATCTGTTAAGACTCAAGTCATGCAATGGTTGTTCGGTGTCTGCGCAGGTACTTTCTCTTTAGTTTTAGCTTATGCTAGACTAATGAGCTGATCTTTTGTTTTGGTATCCGCTTTACTTTATTTATTATATCCATTCCAAGGCTTCTCCCAGTTATGACGTTTTTTTCCTATATATATTACTGCTTTTCAACTTTTATTCCTTTTAACTTTTTTTAAACCTATTTAACTATATAATACAATTTTGGTGTTATTTTTTCAGATGCCTTATCGGCCTTCTTACTGTTTTCTATCGTGTAAAAGAATATTGTAGTGTTATTTGGAAAGAGTAACCACATAACCAATTGGTATCACAAAAGAAGTCTCTTTACTTGAAAAGATAAGATTTGCGCCACCTGAAGACAATTCACTAGCCTCTTCGGCCTTGGAGTTATTAAACCTGGTAGTCTACATCCCTCTTCGTCAGTAAATTTTGCAACTTTTGGTATTTGTATGTAAATTAGAAATTAAGTATAAACATAAAAACAAGCAATATAAATTATATAAAAACGAAATAGTACACTTCCCAAATTCAATCCATTAATTAAGACATCAAGGCCTCATAAGATAGTCTTTTAAAGTATACCCAGCACTCAGATGTTCAACATGCTTAATAGTTGTAGTCTGAGCGCAAGCTGGACCTAACTTCTCAATCATATAATCGGGAGCACATATCCAGAAATTACCATATGGCCAGCTCACATTGATCTTAGTATCTGTTGAAATAATTAATTTCAATGGATAATCCGATCCTCGAAATGGCATTCTTTTTATTTGTTCTGCTTTATTAATTAACTCAATTAAATCTTTTCCTTCAGTATTCACAAACATACCCCAGATTTCCTCTAGGTGAAATTCAATGTTTTGAGATCTGAAGTCTTCCAACTTCATTCCGAGTTCTGTTGAACAATCACCCACTTGATGACCTTCATGCTTAATCCTGATTGAGTTGATTGTCTTTGGTAATTTTGGCCAAACTGGATCACTTTCTTTAATTGATGTATGTGATGTTACAGTTAATGATAAAGTTGTTAAATGTGAACAATCCAAAAATTCAAAATATTTAAGATGGGCCAACTTACATTTTAGGTGTTTGAGATATCTTGGTAACTTATAAAAACCTTCACCATTTTCTGTTTGAACTTCTGGAACATCTAGAAATTGAATCGATAAAGGAAAGGATACAAAGTCAATGGAAGAGGTTGCTTTAATTATCAACGACCGCAAACCTATACACTCGGAAAAATTAGAAGCTTTGAGAGCAATATTAGAATCACATGTTAATTCTCTCAATGATCGATTTTCAATTACAATATCTTCCAACTTCAGAGGGGATGTGAGAGTAATCTTCTTTAGATTTGAGTAAGCTAGTAAGTTTAGTAATTGATGATTGTGCAAAATATTTTCAAATATTAATTCAGTAATGTGGAGATTTGGTAATCTTAGGATATTGCCATCAGAATGCCAAAGTGAAGCAGTGGTAACTGTAATATGAGGATTTTCAGACAAAATCTTATGGAACCGAGGATTAGTACAGGTTAATGGATCCATCATACCTCTATTCTCAATAATTATACTATCCACTTTCCTGGCCAAAGCATCTAATGCGTCTAAATCAAACGATAGGAGAGCTGGGGTATTAAAGTATAACCTAACTTTAGATAGATGGGTAAAATCATCAATGCATTGAAGTAGCTCATATAATTTCAATTGATCTAAAGTTAACATAGTCACAGATGTTTTAATCCAATTTGGAACTTCCCCGAAAAAGCAACTTTCTAAAAATATTCTACCATTAATATTAGGATAAATCATTTCAACATTATCTGGTTTAAAAGTAAGTAGCTTCTTAATGACATCAGGCTGAATATGGTTAGCAAATTCTTGAATTGTTAGTGAGCCGATATTAAACTTGCTTAAAGGACCATTCGGATCGTCGATTAAGTCTAATGGAAGATCGACGCCATTGAAATGAGGAAATCTTGGAAATGAAGGTGTAAGCCCTTTTGTTGAAGAATAGCTAATTTGCATTTCTAATATTGGGCTGATACTTTTCATAATATGAAAGTGTTCAAGCCAATACTTCTTGGGAATATGGACAGTTGAATAAACGCATATCTTGAGTTGTAGCTCGGTAGGAAGCTGGATGACTACTTCTGTGTATATATCATATGTGGTCATTTGGGAGCTTTATTTGATTTATTAGTTGAAGCATGTAGTGAAACATATGAATGGAAAGTAGTGATTAGGAAATTAAAATAACTTAAATATTTCTTGTCTTCCTGATCATCTGTTTGGGTTCTCAGTTTCGTGTGGGGGTCGCATGACTAAGCGTATCACTTAACAAACGGTCTTGACAAAAGAGAGACGGGGGAGAAATATAATACGTGAGAATCATGACATATATGCATCATTATAAGCGGAATTGAATTGAAATACTATAGAGTAGTTGCCACCCAACTTTAAGGTAACATGGGTCAGAATAGAAGACTTTATGGTCAAAACATTAGATGTGCAAATGGTAGCTCACCTATTTGTACTATAATTTAAATTCGTGCTTATCACATGGCCGAACCACTTCAAACTATGTTAAACGTGACATAATCACGTGGATACACTCCCGACAATTATTTAGCTACTTTATTGTCGACGCATTCAAATACGTTAATGTCGACGCATCCAAATTCGTTGATTATGCTTCCACAATTGTAATAACAAAGGACGCGGTTGGTTTATCTCATGTAGGAATCATAGATGCTTTTCATTAAGAGAATGTGCAATGAAGTGATAAGTAGTAATCAGACTCAATTACAAAGAAAAATTATGAAGCAGGAGGCCTTGACTACCTATTTGCAAAAACCAATAAGGGCTTGTATGTTTTTGCTTCAATGTGATTAAGCATACTTAATTCAGCCGTTTAAGCAAGCAAATACTTAAAAGTTATAGCTTACAATTGGAAAGGCAAAGTACCTTCACGTTTAATCGAAAAGAAAGTCTAATAAATAAAGCATTGTTCAATTCTTAAACTTTCGAGTCAGTCATATTTGAAGTGTAATACTCTAATCTTGCGAGAACTCGATCTGCTAGAGATGAATTGGGAAAAAATAAAGTCCTAGTACCTATATTAAAAGAAAGAAGTTACACTGAAAATGCATCGTCCAAAAATGGTATGAAAGAGATCTTTTACCACAAAACTATTTTCTTTAAAATATTTTCATAATTCTATTCCTATATTTCAATACCAAACCTGAGTAATATATTTCTTGGAACTCCACATTTTTTCAAAGATCGTTTTCCTTTCCAGTGATTAGTCAATTGATAAGGTCTTTTGAAGCATTTAGAACAACCCCAGGTTGAACCATCGGTATTATAACCCTTACAATAGTGAAGCTTTATTCCTGTATGCTGTTCCCTAATATGCCTTCTAAGATAATCTCTAGACAAGAATAACCCGGGATAGTTGCACTCAGAATAAGGGCACCTGACAGCTTTCTTCTTCCTGAGTGAGTTTGGGTCCGTACTGTCATGATCATAATCTGTGTCGTCATCATCATCATCCTCCTCCTCCTCTCCTAATTCACCTGAGCTTTCGCTTTGAATGTTATTAGCACCAGTGCTAGATTTCAAGGGAGTTTTCTTATCAGAAGGGTCAGAAGCGAAAAGAGAGGAGCCTTCCATAGGGCCACCACTTTGTAAGGAAAAAGAATTGGGACTGTTGAGCTGTTCAACGGTCTGATTCTTCAAAACTGTCTTGTCAGTATTATCCAGATTTCCCAACGAGAGAGTGGAGTAATTATTTAAAGGTATATCATAGAAATGTGGTATACTGGAAATAGGAGGCAAATCTGTAATTTTGGTATTGGAGTTTCCAGTGACATCAATCTGATTAAATGAGCCATAATCCGAATAATTGTAATTCTGTACATTTTCATTGATTGAGGGAAATGGCTTTGAAGAAGGAGTCGGAATGATTCTGTAATCTTCAACTTTCTTTCCATCGGATGGTTTGAACTTGTACAAGTAGAATGGTGAAATAGAAGTCACCTCAGAAGGCTGGGTGCAAACAGTGTCTAAAGTTGGGTGTGAATTGACTGGAGAATTATGTTCATGCTGTTGATTAACATAAATTGTCTGGTTGTAATGCATATATTGAATGAAATGTCGACTAGCTACTGAGAATTCAAATGTGTCTGATAATTTGTAACAAGGTTGATCCCTTCTTTAAACTTAATGGAAAGTTGCGTAAAATTGGGGAAACTAGAGGTTTATATAAAAGCTCATATACCTTACAAAGTTTTAAAAGAATTTAACCATGACACACCCTCTTACCAGGCTCAAGCTATCTCAGAGTACAACTGGCATCTCATAGAATTCTAACCTGGTGATATTTCCCGTCGGCGAAACCCTTAATTAATTTGATTATTTCCGATATCCAATCAAAGAATACTATCTATTATCATTTCATGTAGAGAAGTAGGCTTAAAAGCCATATATTTGGAACCAATTCAAATTTACATTTGGTTTCTCTTCAAGTGCGGATATAAAGCTTTAACTCCAGAAGTTTGCGTTATCTAATTGGACAAGAATCCCAATGTATCGTACCTCTGATTGGGAAATACTGGTTGCATATAGCACCAGATAGGCTTGCCAAAAGAAACTATAAATTGGTATTATTCCAGAACCACTTTATGTAAGTAACGCAATCGATTATTTAACCAAATCTTAGGGAAGCCTGAAGACGTCTATTCCAATACACATACCTCATTCTCAGTTCACGACCCCTGAATATACATAATGATTATACACAGTCCTCAGCACCAAAGCCGAACATCTTACAATTCAAGAAAATTGAAGACCGTGTGATTCGTAAGCAGAGATATTCGAGGCCAACCCACTTTGGAATATACTTACGCTCAAGTAGATTTAATAGTTCCCAAGCTTGTAGTTCGAATCGTAATTGTGCTTTAGAATTTACTCATTTAGTTCCCATGATCTTAGAAAACTGTCTTGTTCTATTAAATATAATGACATATAATGATCGCTTCAAAGTCCCTTTTTGCTTTTTGGTCCAATCACCTTTAAAGTGTTATGAGTTTCATTTTATTAGTTACTATGCAGAAACGAGTGATTCCACCACTGAATGGCTAAAACCTCTATCATTTCGTTGAACAAAATTGCGAGTTTTTTGGAATATATAAAACAAAGTTGTATTACTAATATTGGATCTGTCAAGCATTTATGTTTGTCTTTTACCGATGGTAGGCACAGTTTAACTAAATCACAAACATGGATGACTCAGATTTTCAGGAAGATCTCAAGGGGTGTTGCATGCACTAGATGATAACTAGTTGTATGACCGGATTAAGCCCTGCGTCGTCGAAGAGCAAAACAAAGAGAAAATCCGGAATTGTTTCCGGTGCAGTCACTACCAAATTGCTTCTAAGCCTATATGCAAGGGCCCAATTTTTGAAAATTTGAAAGCCCTGCATCCCAAGCCAATTTATATGTGTAATTTCATCTTTCCTTAAAGTTAATCAAGCTATTCTGTATCAGAATTATTTTTAGACTGCTTGAACACAGTAATATTATCGATGGCTACAAAATCAGATGTTAAGTAGCCAATGTAAAAGTATATAAAAGTGGAACAAGCCAAGACAGTCTTCAATTGTAAAGAGAAATTGGTTCAAATTTTCATTGCTGGTGTCGCAGCAGCATTTGAAACACCACGGTTCAAGTATTTACAAATAAGATCTGGTCTAACCTCAGGATGAAAAATCTTTCCTTTGTAAATATTCAGCTTGAGCATTTCCAATAACAATGGTAAGAGTGAGTGTTCTTACAAGAAAACTTGGTAGGAGGATCGTAAGTTCCCATTACAGGCGTTTCTAAACCTCTAATAACTGTGGCTGCAGGATCATTGATCAATTCAGCTAGTGTTGTAGTTAAATAGTAGGAACTCTTCTTTTCATCTTGATTTGGAGACATCTTGACATCGAACTCTCGTTTGTTTTCAAATTGCTTGCTGTAAAGAGTTCTTTTATACGTGTTATAAGAAACTGTACTATTACATGATAAACAAATATCTTGAATTAGGTCTATGGAGATCTCCTCAACTTCAAACAAGCCTAGGTGAGTACTTTTACCTCTGTAAACAAAATTAGGTTCAAAATTCATGGCATTTGGGCATTCAAATTTTCATAGAAATTTTTCAATGGAGGGGGTTATATTTAATTATTGTGGATCATTTAGTGTTAAAACTAAATCAGCATCCTGTGTCACGTTTTGTAAATTTTTAGTTTTGTAATCACTATCAACTAATTGTCTAAGGAATCTAGTATATCTGTGGGGTGACTTTACCAATCTCGCTTCCTGCTGCTTATCTGGAGGCAACATCTTCAGTTTACTTAAATAAGTTTTCTTGTCTGAATCAATCCATTTTGAATCACTGAATCTAAGGGTAGAATTACCCTGAAATTGAACATCATGCGAGTATTCAAAAGAAACAACTTTCTTTAACATAAACCTGGTAATAAATACTTACATTACCCTTTTTCTTTCCAATTTCACCTAGAAGCTCACAGAAAGAGGGAAGTATTAATTCCTTTTTGGGTATGTTGTGACAAAATAGGAAATCAGGCCTTTCACCTTCTTTCAATATTCTTATCTTGAACCCAGTCTTAAGTGTGCTGTCAAATCCCACCGGTGGCTGATCAGATAATTCTAAAGTGTCTTCAGAACTAGCATTAGCATACCCATCTTTTGAAATCTTCACATTTCCGGACCTAGTGACACATTTGCCCATAAACTCATGAGTGATGGATGAAACGCCTTCGACATCCTCTATAACTTCTAGTCCCTGTAATCTTTTTGAAATCTGGTGTGTAAAATGTGCACTCAGGAAGATATGCAATTGTAAAGTGAGATTTGATATTATCTTTAGCACTGTCAGACGTCATTATTGGCCTGTTGGTTCTGCTTGAACTCTGGTTAATAAAAGAAAACAGACTTATAATCTGAGTCTAATGATCAACATTAGCTCAAAATTGAATTTGGGCTTGGTCCTACAACTCCTGGGATATATAAATATCCTCTAAGTATTTAGATCGTGAGAACGGCTAAGAGGCGAGCTAGTTCCTTCTCTCCACCTCCATGCAAGCACTATAATCGGTTCGAAATATTTGAAATACCTAGTATTTAACTGCAAAACATATCAGATGTTACTTTTTTTTTTGATTATTTCTTCTTTTTGAATTTCCATTTCCCAAATTTCTTCATCATGATCAAATAAATCCAATTAATCAAACCCAGCACATAGTGGAATCCTATCAGGCCTTGAATTGATTTTCCTAGCTAGAATCTTTCTTAATTAGAGCTTGATCCAATAATAATGTGCTATTACATTCCCAGTTTTTTCTCTGTTGCATGAAAACAATACGATATTACAAAGTAAGTTAATACTCCATTAGATATAGGGATGTTGAGAAGACTAACACGTAATACTAGTTCAGTCGAGCTTAATAATCTTCAGTACTTCAAGAGAGACTGACACGTTCTCATAAGCTGACCAATATTATTAATATTATATCGATGGTATTGGCTAGCAGGAAATTTACTAAGCAATTCCTTAAGACAATAAATAAATAAATATTTTATTTTTTTGAAAGTTGACCTATAAACTTTAACCAACAAAACTAAAAACCAGAAAAAAACATTAACTAAAACACTAAAAAACCAAAAATGAAAACCATAATCACTATAATGAATAGAAGCACTTTTATTAATCTTCATTATTATTCAATTCCAAAAATAATTTACCTTCCTGAAACACACTAGATAACAATTCTTGTGTATTCGCAAATGCACCAATTCCCATTAATTCATTAATCGCATTACTATCATCGCCTTTCACTGGAAGTGTAGCAGCGGCAACAGCAAGGGGACTAGCAGCGGCAGCACCCATAGACTCACTCGATGAAGTTATTGGGTTTGTGATAGTTGCCGTAATATGATTCTTGTCTAGTAAAGCCTTGAATAAATAATAAGAAGCCGCTGAATACCACCATTTAAATTTAAATTTCTCCAAAACTTCTAAACATTCACTTAATCTACTTAATTTGATATTAATTAGCTCGTCATTTGATGATTTGATGTTTTCACCAGTCACTGATAATCGTGACTTAATTTCTAAGTGAAGTAAGACCATCGCGTGAACGATTGCATGTATCGTAACTATACTTTCGATAGTTGGTGATATCATTGATTTCGAGTTCTCGATGACCATGTTTGAAAATTTATTCAAGTAAAACATCTTATTTGAAGATAAGGGTGATGTTGATGATGGAATGTAAGAGTTGTAGTTATCGTTCGATAATAATGTGAAGAAGTCAACTTTACATCTCAAATACATTATATTACAATACCCATAACTGATCTTGAAAAACTTTAGAAATCTAGGTGGGATATCTGCAACTAAATTATAGATCTCCCATTGGATTAAATCAACTTCTATTGTGGGATCGTGCTTTGTAGTTTTTGGAGGTCTATAACCAAATATCAAAACCCTTTCAAATAACTGGCATAAAGAAAACCACCTTTTAAATATTCTGAAATCTTGAGGTCTAAACTCATTATCATCAAAATCTTCAAGTTGAGGTTCATCAATGTATAGGTCAGCTTCGTGATAAAACGTTGGACCTGAACTTGAAGTATAAACTTGTAATCTATCGGCCAAGAATGAAGTCCAAAATAATCTAGCTAGTAGACCTTTATTATAAGCTAGCTTAAAAGGAGTTTCTTTCATTTCGTCTGCAGATTTTAGAATATCAAATTGATTCGAAGCACCAAAATTATGCATACCTAGTTCGACACAAAGCATCCCTGCTTTAGAAACATTTTCCCTAGCTTTATTACAACCTTGAGGACCTTCTTCATGAACAGACATTAACAAATATGACTGAATTTGAGTTATTTTATTAGTTTCAACTAATCTTAAAAATTTACATTTCGAATAAAAGTCTTCAGCTTGAATTCTAATTTTAGTTCCTTTTAATGAATCATCATATCTTATACCAACTAACATCATTGCATTAAGTAGCATCAATGGAACTTCTTCTAAATGATCAATTATGTCACGTCTCACAACTGGATATAACGCATACATATTATCAAGGTACATTTGAACTAGTTTCCGTTGCTCAGGAAAAGTGGGGAGATCAAAAGCACCTTTCGATTGTAGATAAACTTTCAATTCAGGATCAATATCGGAATTGTTATCATAAATATCTCTACCAGCATTGTATAGATCTCTCCAAGGGTAATATAAGCCTAAAGATTCACCTTCTAAGCATAAGAATGAGTCTCTTGATAGAATAGGAGCTAATGCCTGAGTTGAAGTAATAAATTGAGATTCGATATTTGAGTTGATTGCATTAGCATAGATCAATTCATCTTGAAATAAAACCGTTTTTAATTTTTTATTCTGAGGTTGATCAGTAGTTGAGATGACCTGTCGCTTGTTTGGATTTTGCTTTGCATTAGCTAACAGTTGTCTTCCTTGAATACTATCTTCAGAATAATTGGGATCTCTCCAAATACAATCAAAATTCAACTTCTCACATCTGGTACACTTAGATTGGTTTTCGAAGTTGTCAGCTAATGAGCATCGTTTATGAGCTTTTCGGCACTTTTCACAAGCAATCAATGCCCTTTTCCTTTTGGTATTACTAATCTGAAACGTTGAGATGATGGCGTTATTGGAGTAATTTGGC
This sequence comes from Ambrosiozyma philentoma, assembly GCA_003707675.3. Classification (NCBI taxonomy): domain Eukaryota; kingdom Fungi; phylum Ascomycota; class Pichiomycetes; order Pichiales; family Pichiaceae; genus Ambrosiozyma; species Ambrosiozyma philentoma. Next base: position 26,439 of record PPKZ03000029.1, read on the forward strand.
GTGGGATAAGGAGATGAAGTGAAGCCTTGCTGGTTGGAGTCGTCAGCCAGCTTGACCCTGAACAGGGGACCACTGGTGACCTTCTTCTTGGGCTTTGGTTTCTCCATGCATAAGAGGAGAAGAGCTGTTTTTGCTGTGTTTGGTGATGACTGATGATTTGTTGATTTGCTAATTTGACTTCTTCTCTTTTGCGATGTTCCCTGGCTGTCCACGAACGGACGATGGCTAGTTGGCGACCGACTGACCGCGCGAATCGCCTCTTTTAAAGGATCATTCTCAATCCGAACGTTAACTGTGACATTTTACACACAAACTGTATAATCGCAAGTTAGAGTTGTAACTTTTGAGTAAGTAATGCAAGTTGTGATGAAACATTGTATTTGCAGTACTTACAAACTCAGAGAACTCCAGCACCTGGTGACTAAAAGAAAGAGCTTAGAAATTGAGGTTCCTTTTTTCTTTCCGCTGTTTTTAGAATCCCGAAGATATCATTCGATTAACGAATTGGATAGTTTCAAATAGATTCATACGCAACGCAATTAATCAGTCACGAGCAAACGCCAGGTTTACTAATTGAATTGATTTTAAAACGTAGGAAGTTGGCAACATTCTTATCACATAAGAGACTAACACTTTTGTACACTTCTGGGTAGTATCCATTCTCTCATCGTTATATTATTTAGTTTTCCTTTCTTCATGTGTTTTTGGGTTAATAAACTGGATGGTAAAAGCTGCTTGAACACAGAAGAAAGGCATTATGAAGCGTGAGGTACAACTAAGAAAAGTGATAGCCAAGAGTATGTGTTTATTATTTCAGTTGATACTAATTAATTGTATTGGTGTCTTAGGGAGAATATTTGTTCAATATTTCCAAGATATGGTATAATTCATAATTATTTCCTCCTAATTGTGGGTCCGTGTGATTTGAATGATCAAAATCTACAAGCTAATATCCAGGTAATGAAGATCCTGGCCAGATTCATATATGTTAAGTTGGCTAAATATGGTCGATCTAAAGTTGATTATCTGAAATGAAAATAATATCGAGGATATAACTTTGTAGATGGTAGCAAGTCTGGGCTCTCCAATGTGCATTTCGATCACTAGTTTGATAGATATCCCGAAACACTCCGAGAAATTAGGACATATCGCTAAGGTTTACCGTGTTTCTTGATTTAAGAAGTATTAGCGAGCTTGCCTGGCTCTTCTGGAAAGTTAACGGCAGGCCAGACCGACACGGGCTACGTTTCCCGCGGTCGCTGCTACTTTCTGGGCCATCGCCAGGGACTACCAGCAAGCTGGGCACTGATTTGAGCAGCAAGCATTTAATGGCTATGAAGATATTCAAATTCGCATTGTCCGTCAATATCGGCATTTTAATTGCCATTTTGGTCGGGCTATCTATAGAGCGATGAGTGATCATTCTGCTTTGTATGGAACCGCTATATAAACACAGGAATCTGCCAGTTTTTCTAGTTTTGATCAGGAGCAAAAAGACGTTGGGTTTTACCATAAACACCCTCAAGTCATTTTAATGCTCTCAAGACAAATATTTAGAGTTGGTTTTAGATCAGCTTCTATTCCAACTTTAAGAACAACAGCAATCCATCCTAGATTCATTTCTTCAACAAATCAGAAGAAAACAATTGCTGCTCCCCAATCCCAACCTGCTCCACCCCCAAAAAGTTCTCAAACCCCAGCCTCTTATTTAGACACTTTAACCACTTCAGAGTTATTGGGTTATGGTATTATTGGTCTAGCTACATTATCAAAACCAATCCTAGATTTAGTTATCAAGATTTTCCCTTACACTCCGTTCTGGTTAATCAAAGCATGTGTTTCCAAGAACTACGTTGGTGGTGATGATTTAAAGCAAGTTTTAAAAACAGGTGAAAGATTAGCTGAAAGAGGGATCAACAATATGATGCTTTCATTAACTGTTGAAGCTTGTTCAGGTAACAAGATTTCCATGACTATTGATGAGATTGTTAGTGAAACCCAAAGATCGGTCGATGAAATGTTAGTTCCTCATACAGTTCACAGAATTAAATCTGTTTCTGCTGAACAAATCAATGAAATTCCACCTGGTTACGTTGCCCTAAAACCAACCGGTTTAGTTGATGATGCCGCCACCGTCTTGTTGAATTACGAAAACCCAGCTTATTCCGAACAATATAATACCCTATTAACAAATTGTAAGAATATTTGCCAATCAGTTCACGATGCTAATAAAGCCTTATATGCTGAATACCCAGGTAGAATTGCTCCTTTTGTCGTTGCCGTTATCGATGCGGAAAGAAACGATCTACAACAAGGTGTTTATAAATTACAAAGAGATTTATTCCAAATTTTCAATAAAGATAGAGTTTCTGTTGTTGGTACTATCCAAATGTACTTGAAAGAATCAACTCCTTTATTATTACAAGAAAATCGATGGGCTAAGGAGAAAGGTTATAAACTAGGCTGGAAATTAGTTAGAGGTGCATACATTCACTCCGAGCCAGATAGAAACGTCATTCATAACACTAAAGAAGATACAGATATCAACTATGATTCTGGTATCGCAACCACTATTCTAAACATTGCTTCTTCTGAACCAACCGTTGGGCATTTAGTTGTTGCTTCTCATAACTTTGAGTCTCAATTGAAAGTTACTCAATTATTACAAAAGATCAATAATGAAAAGGTTTCATCTAATGTTGTTTTGGGCCAATTATTAGGTATGGCTGATAACATTACTTTTGATTTAATGTCTAAATATAACGTTAAAAACATCATCAAGTACGTTCCTTGGGGTCCTCCTTTAGAAACTAAAGAATATTTATTAAGAAGATTAGAAGAAAATGGTGACGCTGTTAGAGCCGATTCTGGCTGGCCTCTCTTGAAGGGTATTCTGCAAACCGTTTTCAAAAGAGTCTTTTAATTGATTTAGTTTAACGTGGTTATTACTTTTGGTTTTATAAAAAATGATTTTCACTTCTTCTTAATTTATTTAACTTATTCTTATTTTCCTTTTCATTCTCATTTGCTTTTCTGTTTTATGCCTCCTCTTTTGCTTTGCATCCCATTTCGTATATACATTGTTTATTAATTAAATTTTCAATTCTTTAATCTAACTGTATTCTTGTACAAATCATGAATATGAATAACTAGCAATCAAAAAACAAAAACGAAAAATAAATAACTTTCAAACAATAGAGCAAGAACCAAAGAATCCATTGCCTGGCTTTTCATCCCAACAACATGACAAATAAGAAACTCCTTCGTTACCGTCATATTTTTCAAACACCCTTCCATTGCCAAAACCAAGGCCTCCTTTCTTCGACTTCTTATTAACATGCCCAACAAATGAACCATCACAAAGATAACAGTCAATATTGTGAAGAATTTCATCATCACAAATAATCAAAATGTCAGGATTGATATTACCCGAAGTTAAAACCAAATCCAACTTTGTGTTCTCACCAATTTCAATATTGGCCCACCTGTTAACTTTATTGGACCCAGTTAAGTAATCATAAATCGAAGTACCCTGTTTTTCTGAATTTATATAAATTGCATCAACTCTATAATAGCCCGATCCTATTACTTCTGTCTGCTCTGTGTTTGTATCATCGTCTTCGTTGTTTGCGTTTCCTGGTGCAAGCCCCGTAATTCGTGACGGTAGTGAACTGTTGTCTTTGAAAAATAACGATAATGACAATTGTGTGATTGAATGTGGTATTGTTATTCCAAACATGTTTTTCTCTTCTTCAGTTGATGGTGGCATTATTGTGTCCGTTGTTGCTACTGTTACGTCTGGGTCTGCATCGTGTTGTCCCTGAGTATAAGATAATGAAATGAAGTCTACTGTTGAAGGTATATAAGCCCAACATTTATCATCTGTGTCTAAACTATCGAACCTATGAATGTCTAATGAAAGATTGCTTAAGTGTTCATTTGAGCTGAAATCAAATTGACTTAGTAAGTCTGGAGTTGTTGTGAAATATTGTAAATATCGTTGGATTTTAAACTTTGCGAAATCGTGACTGTTGCATGATATTGACAATCGGGTTGCGTTGAGTGGCATTGAATTGACTGTAGAGGTATCTAAATGTTCTAATGCAGTAATGGACAATGCTACTAAGTTTGTTAGCCTTGATAAATTGACGTTTTCACAAGTCTCGCATATAATAGTTAAGTCTTGAATATGGCTTGAACTTATGTCCAGGCTTTGCAAACTTGGTATATCAATGGTCATAGATATAATATTATCAAATCTGGGAAGTAGTTTAAATTTATCCAACTGTCTAGCCGTAGCTACTGTGTCTTGGTCACTGGTATAATCAAAGTTTCCTGAAGAAGTAGCAGTAAAATGATTAATTCTATGGGCACAGTTCAACATCCGTCTACCTCTAAAATCAAAAGGGCATGCAATGTCATCCATTTGAAAATCAATTTTATCTGTATGCTGATTGAAAAAGCTAATGAAACTGTCCTCAACCTCATAGTCGATAACTCTTCTGTCGTATAAACCTAAACTGAAGATCATCTTATCTACCACATTTAACAAGTTTTCAAACTTTTCTAATTTAGCATTTATATTGACAGGACCAAAAAAGGTCCATGAAACCTTAAACTTAATTGTCTTTAATGATTCGAAACGTGCTATTTGAGTGTATATATTGTCTATGTCGGAAGCTGGGAAATCTTCAAGTGAGGTGATTTTATCAATCCATTTATATTTATAATTGAGCAAGTAAGAGAAATCGGTTGTGAACTCATTGAAACCAAACTCAGGAGGATTAAATTCTAATACTAGTTTATTAATCAGCTTAACTATTTCAATTTTATGTGTTTCACCAAAGGTGTTGCCTAATGAACGGACCCTAACATTAAGTCGTTCTAATTTAAAACATGATATTCGTCTAATCCAAATTGAATGCACAGAGTGATTTGAATTCACCATAAATTGAATCCTCACACTTGGGTTTAATATGAGAGTGACAATAGTGTTCTCTAGAAGAACATCTATTATCATTTTAGGATGTGACGAAATAAATTTTATTATCTCTGGGAAGTTCCACCATAGAGAAGCATAATGAGATTTTGGGGGCGTTTTCTTTCTGTTGTAAACATATTGGGATTGCTGATGAGTGGGAGTGTTTATATCTGAATCTTTCAAAGTTTGCGAGAGGATCTCCTGTTGAAGTTCTATTGGGAGTCTACTGACTATTTTGATGAACTTCTGGCTCATTTTCTGAAAACTTAAATAAACAAATTTGTAGTTTCAAAGAGGAGTTATGGTGATGACTTACAACACACAACTATGATAAGCTGATTCTAGACCGTGGTGTTCAGAAGGACATCTGCTGGCGGTAACATTCAATAAAGAAACGGTTGTTTTGGTTTAATGGTGTTTGGAGTTTAACTCGGCTTCTTTTCCACCTAGACTGATCCAAGTCGATCGACTTCCCACTTCTTCCCCACACATACCCGCCCCTGCTACTAGAACCAAATGGAAGACAGATCAAACTACAGTTTGCCAATTATATCCTACACTATTCCAACAAATGGCTTCCCGAGACCAATCACAATTGTCACTTCATCACAGCTTTACTACTACATCACTTTTCAGACTTTCCTGTCCTTTCTTCTCTCTCTCCTTCCATTACTTTATGGTCGGAAATGAGTAACATCATCATCTAGACTATGTAGGTAGTGCCAGGCTCCAGGGGGAATTTTAAGTATCTGGCAATTCCCGTTATTCTGAGTGCTTCAAATTTGCCGAGTACAACAATCAACTAGACCAAAAGTATCTTTTTCGGTGATAGTTACTGTTTCTCTGGTTTGTATCGAGTTGATTATTGTTGTAAGACGGGGAAGAATTTCTGATATGGCCATCATTACAGGTGACATGATTTACTGTTCTGACCATTAAAAATCTAAAGTTTTTAAGGGTCCAACACACAGCTTTTGCTATGCACTAGCTTCCAGAGGACTGCTCAGCATGTACTCAGAAAGATATATTCTCAAAACAGGAATAGAACTTGCTAAACTCTACAACTATATACTAGATGATGCAATAATTCCATGAATTTTATAATTAATTGTGTTATACTAGCTAAATAAATTAAAATAAAATTGAAGATTAGAAGATCCAGGCCATAAATCTGGAAGATCTACTACTTTTATCTCCAGCTGCTTGTCTTCTCTTAAAATAAAATTCTCGTTCATGTTCCTCAATGTCAGATAAGCCTGTATACAAGTCAGCTTCTTCGGGTTTCACAAATTTAGTTCTCTTAAGTAGTTTCCAGAAGATATATAAGGAAATGTCCACAAAGACCATCAAATAATAATACAAAAATGAAGCGTAATCAAAAGATGGGATAAATGCTTGAGCCCCAATAAACACAACAATTATTGATGTTATAGCTAAAGAAAAAAGAGCAGGCCAAGGTTGCAATTTAGTTGCCCAAGTTTGCAAAGGCATGGATAATCTATCCAATCCCTGAGCATTGCATGCTCTGTAAAATCCTAAATAGGTGATCATCATGAACATGTAATTAAGAACTTGAGCACCAGTACATAAATTAACCATCCAGTCTAAAGCCACTGTACCTGTAGTACCGAATTGCATTAAAGATAAACACGAAAATGCAGTAGCAACACCTAATGCAGGCAAGGGAACACCTTTATTTGTGGTCCAAGTAAAAATCTTCGGAGCAAACCCTGTTTTTGCTAAACCAAACAAGGCTCTTGAACTACAGTACATTAACGAGTTGCCTCGCAGAGAATGTGCTGGTGATACACAAGAAGTTCACAATATCAGGTAGAAAATTAATCGCCATATTTCTCATGGCTATAACGTATGGGGAGACAGTCGAGATGTCTTCGCTATCACGACTAACTAACACTCCAACAGAAACACTTCCTAAAACATAGAAAACTACCAATCTGTAAATAATAGTCTTGAAAGCCATTGGAAGTACAACTCTAGGGTTTTCTGCCTCACCTGCACATTGTGATATGTATTCAGCGGCTAGTGAAATGTTTTAAAACTGGTTAGTATAAAAGTTTGAAACAAGGAAAATTAAAATTTCAGTATTGAAAAGGCATACCAACTTCCGTGAAAACAGCTTTATTATAAGCAGCCCAGAATGCTGAAGCACCAGAACCTAGATACTCAGGAAAAGCATTATGAAGACCTTCAAAATTTCTGAAACCAAAGGCATCATGTTGAGGATTACCTCCAACCATGCTTATAAAAGTAAAGAATAGTAAGCCAATTGCTAATATTAGTTTACCAATAGCTAATATAAACTCTGATTCACCATAATAATTAACTGCAAAGATATTCAAAAACAAATAAATGGCAATTTGGGGAGCAAAAGTTGCGGCGGGGGAATAATCACTTCTCCAGAAATGGATCATATTGTTAAGAGAAGTAATTTCAAATGGGATATACAATGATACCATGATGTAAAAGTTATACCCTGCAATAAACTGAAAGGCAGGGTCAACAAATCTACCGGCATGGGTAATGAAAGGTGAATCAACGGGAAGATAACAAACCAACTCCCCAATAGTTAGGGTAGTTACATATACAACAAAGGCATGAATCACGAAGGCAACAACAAGATTACCTGGACCACCATTTGCTAAGCCAATTCCAATTGTAACAAATAAAGCTGTACCAATTGAACCTCCAATGGCAATTAAATTTATGTGTCGTGGTTTAAGACGTCTTTCAGTATGACCATTAAGCCCACCAACTCTGGAAATGGAGTGAGAAACCTGGTTAATAGAAGAAACTTTAACCAGGGTATTTTCTTTGTCACTTATTGGATCACTTTCATTGGATGAGGAAACTCCTTTTTTAAAAAACATATTTTGGCAACTAATATTATTATGGGATATACTACTTAGAATGTTTATATTTTAAATAAAGGGTTTGGTTTGTAGAGAAAGGAGAAGCTTGATATATAATCTGGACCTCTCCAAGAAAGAATAAAATAAGGTATCTTATCTTATAGCTTATCTTGATTGAAATCCCAATCTTTTTTATTCTTTTATTCTTTTATTCTTTTATTATTGTATTATTGCATTTGTTTCTACAAACGGAACTTGCCGCCATATTTGTTTGGTCTTCATCCAAAGTAAATGATTAAACTACGACCTATCAAAGTAAAATAAGTCTATCTGCCGGCGCTTCATTTGTAATAATATCAGGCTGATATTGGACTTAATTAATATGTGACAATCACAAAGGCACAGTGCCGATTCTTAAAAGGGAATGATCCTGTAATATTTGTTCCCTAATTACTTTGACAGGTAATCAGCTGAAATCTACTCAAAGCAGTATCTCCCTCAAAAGGAGATAGCGCTGGTGCGCCACGGAATCAGCATTGTGGCACGGGTGACACGGAGACTAATTGGACAAACCACTGAATTCGTAGAACTTTTGCTTTTTCCTGTTGGGGACGATGAATCAGAGCAATAGTTATTGTTAAATCCTTCACATTGCTTCAATTATAATGGATGACCAAGAATCTCAGTATACTGTCCAAACTTCAAATTCGACTTTGGAAAACAGGTCTTTGGAAAGAGAGCCTTCGTTGCCACTCTCTTACTATGATCAATTTGATGCTGGTTCATCAACAGATAATTTAAGTAGACCTTTTAGTGAAGAGCACCTCCAGGCGTCTCCTTCTCATTCAGATTCGAACTTGAATACTTTACATGGTGGCATTGGTGATACATGTGATGCTGGCGAAGACGATGGAGTCGATGATGAAGACCCATTACAAGTCCAATCTTTAATTTTAAACTATGATTATTTACTATATAAGATTCAAGATTTGACAAATGGCTTATCTGAACAAATCACAAACTCAATCTTGCACTTTCAACACGATACTGAAAAGAAGCTGGATGAAATTGATTTAGATAAATATAAAGCTGTGTTGAATAAAGCGAAAGAATTAGGTCTAGAACTAGATAAATTTGACCAATTTGCTTTTATTACTGAGGATTTCGTCGATAGGTTGAAGGCTTTAGATAACAGATTTAATCAGTATAATAAGACTCATCTGTAGGTTGATTACTATGTTCTTCTGGGTTTCCATATATTAGGTGTAGGTCTCTGGTGATTCTGGTATTCAGTTGTCATATTTCTACTCTCAGGGCCACTGTTTGCTTTAACGACGTACCCACTTCTTCTATGGTGTAAGAAAGGATCATCTGGGAAGGAGTATTAACTAAATGTGAGATTCATTAATGGAAAGTCGAGTATACATTACAAATATGATACTTCTTCTGTTCTTGTTCTGATGCATGATTTACTTTTTGTTTCGTACAATAATTCTGTTACAGTCACGGCAGTTACCAGTAGTAGATCAAGAATGAATTGGAATTTTTTCCAACTGAAATGAACGAAATTTTGTTCGAGGTTCTCGTCTTATTGGCTTAATATATCTTCAAAAATGAAACTGCATAAATTAGGTTTCTATTTTAATTAATTTGAATTGCTGATATCAAGTCTGTTTGTTATGGCATAACATCTCTTATATACTCTACATGTTAGTAATATCACAACTAAAGTATTTTAAAAAAAAGACGCTAATTTCCTTTATTGTGTATATAACTGTTAATTAACTATTGCTAGTATCTAGTTGAATAATAATAAAAATGCAAACATATTAATTTGACTCGTCTTAGATACCAACTGAAAAAGTGTAACAAACTTGAACTAAAATTCAGTATAAAAGCGAAAAGTATCCCACAAAGAAAGAACAAAAAAAATAAAAGAATATAAATAATACAAACAAAAAGTAATAACTAAGGGAACAATAAAAAACTACAACAATTAACTATAATACATAAAAACTACCAATAACCCATTCGTCATAGTTTAACGACTATTCAATTCACGCCTAATCTTCCCAATCTGTCTCTTTAACAACCCTTCTTCTTCCTTTCTATCATTCAACTCATTCAGTCTATATTTGAATCTATTCACAGCCATCACACATAATATAGCAGCTCTTAAACTTTTTCTTGATCTGGCTCTTCTACGTGATGATGTCCCATAGTCTTCTGTATCGTTTAAAATATCTTCATTCGCCTTCAATTTTCTTTCGGTGATTTGTAACTGTAAGGATAAATATTTATTACCATATTTCAAATCAGCATTTAAGTTCTTATATTGCTGTAATTTGAATCTATACAATTCTTTTTGTGACTGTAATAACCTTATATTTGTTTCATTTTCAACAATGGCACTCTCATAGATTGGATTATTAAAACTAGAATTAGGTGAGTTAATAGGAGACTTTGGACTCAATGGGTAAGCAACTTCCTTTGATGCGGCTCTTTGATTTCTAATAGTGTCTTGAGCTTCTGATAATTGATCTCTCTGGGATTTAATAATTTCCTGCTGTTCAATTAATTGTGATTGAACCCCATCATATAACAATCTTGTCTTTTCTAATGAATTATTTAAATCAGTGATTTGTTCAGTTAATTTCAGTTTTTCAGATCTTAGTTTCTCAATTCTTTTCAATAAATCATTCTTCATATCATTATAATCAGTGGCTAGTTTAACTAATTCTAGTTCTTTGGATCTTAACTTGCTTGATAATTCAACAATATTTGTATCTACTGATCTACTCAATTTCTTTAAATTATTATTAGTGTCTTTAGTTTGATCAATCACATTATTTTGAACATCATTTTTCAGATTTTTAATTGATTTAACCAAGTCATCTCTTTCATTGGTAACCGTTTCTAATTTGAATCGCAATTCATTCATTTCTAATTTCTTAGATTGCAATTCATGATAAAATTCGTCAGAATCTTCAGATAATCTAGATGCAGTTTTAGATTCTCTAACTAATTGGTCCACTTTTCTACTTAATTCGTCATTTTCAAACATTACATTGTTTAATTCTCTATTTAATTCTAATTTCTCAGAAATTAATGAATCTCTTTCATCTTTAATCATTTGAATTTTGGATTTATCAGAATTAGTTAAATATTGATTTTGAGACATCGAATTAGCTCTAGATTCCAATTGTTCAATCCTCTTATTTTTTTCATGAACTTCGTCGTTTAAACGTTGAATCACTCTTTCATGCAATTGTCTTTGATATGATTGATCAGATAATGTTTCTTTATGAGCAACTGTTAGCTTCTTTAAATCATTAGCTAATGCACTGAATTCAGATTCATCAATTTGACTGGTAGTCTTTTCATTATAAGTAGCAGTTAACTCATCTAATTTGGTAGTATAGTCATTAGTTAACTCATCTAATCTGGTATTATAGGATTCATTAATTTCATCATATTTCTTTTCCAATTCTTTATAATGATAACTTAAAATTTCGTATTCTTCAACTAATTCATTATTCTTCTTTTCTAAACTAGATATTTGTTTATTTGCTTCATTAAGTTCAAAAGCATGCTCCTCATCTAATTTAGTTAATTGCTGCAAGTTTAATTGCTTTTGTTTACGTAATTCAGCATAAACACCTTCCAGTTCAGTGGTTAAAGTATCATCAGCAGCAATATTGGAATCAGATTTCGATCTTCTTAATTTAGATTCTAATTCAATTAGTTCATCATCTTTTTCATGTAATTGTTTCAGCAAACCAGTCTTTTCACGGGATTGTCCTATTTTCAATCTAGTTAGTTCATCATCTTTAGCAGCTAACTCAGAATCTTGTACTTTTAATTGCTTTTGTAATTTACGGATTTGCGTATCTAGGGAAGAAATTGTATTCTGTAAATCTCTATTTTCATTCTCAATTCTAGTTAAATATCTGTCATCTTTATCAACAACCTCAATTGTCTTTCTTTGAATTTGAGACATCTTCAATTCTATATTTTTGTTCGCCTGTTTTAATTCAGAATTGTTTTCTTTTATAGTATCTAGTTCATCAGCCAACTTCTTATTTTGAGAAGATAATTGTTGATTATCATTATATAAATCTTCATTATCACGTTGGGCATCCAAGATAGCTTGTCTTAAAGAGTCAATCTTATCATTTTTATCGGAAGTAATCCTGGATTTTTGTTTTTCCAAATCTTGTAAATTATTCAAAGCTTGCTTCAAATGATTATACTTATTACTGAGTTTTTCTAATTCATCATCCCTATCTTCTAATTCACCGTTTAAATTATTAATATCATGCTCCTTATCATTTAGTTGAATTTTCAAACTATCAAATTGAGATTGAAGTTCCTCTAAATTATCATCTTTAGAATTTAATAAAGATTTGAAATGCTCTAATTCGTCCGAGGCTTCATTCAATTGATCTTGTAAACGTGATGTACTATGATTACTCGAAATTGATTCACGACTAATATTAACTTGGTGTTCACGTGGTTTATCTAAACTATCTAACTGGTATTGTAATTTTTTAATGGTAGCTAAAGCATCATCTAATTCATAACTCAAGCGAGTGCTACTGTGATTGCTATTAACTGATTGGCGGCTGGTATTGGCTAACCGCTCTTGTTGTGTGTCTAATTCATCTTCTAATTTCTTAATTGTAGCTTCTAAATGATCAATCTTTTCTAATAAAGGTTCTCTATCATGTTGCAAATCACTCATATGAATTTGTAAATCGTCCAATTTGGTAGATAATTCATCTCTTTCATTTTCTACATTATTAATATGATTCTGGAAGTCGTCGACTTTAACTGCTAATTGATCTCTTTCGTCTTCAATTTGTCTTAATTGAGCTCTAGTATCATCTAATTCATCTTTAGTTGCATTCAACTGATCACCTGATCTACCGTTTGAATCGGTTAATTGACCTCTCAATTCTTCATTGTGCAACTTAAATTCTTTTAATTGATCATCTAACTCAGCTAATTCATGTTCTGAATCTTTTAATTGTTCATTCAATTCATGAATACGATCAGTTAATTCATTACGTTGAAACTCCGATTGTCTTAGTTGTATTTCTAAATCTTCAATTTTCATATCTTTTTCATCATTATCGTCGCCAATTCTCGATTCCGCATTTCTCAAATCCATCTCAAGAGACTGAACCATATCATTTAACTCATCTTTTTCTTCAGTTAAATTTTGTAAGTCATGTTTTAAATCGGCAATGATGTTATCCGAATTCTCTAATTTAGCATGATAAATATCAATTTCATTTTGATGTTTAGTATGAGAAACAAAATCAGCACTAGCAGCAGTTTTTACAGTAGTTAGATTCTCCTTTTGAGATTCGATAACATTAGTTAATTTTTGATTTTCCTTCACTAAATCTAAATTCTCACTCATTAATTTTAATTTATCAATTGGCATACTCTTTCTTAATGCTTGTACCTCAATTCTTAAGTTCAAATTTTCTTTTTGAACCATTTCTAATTCATTTAATTGTTCTTTTATTCTATTTGAAGACCCATCTAGAAAATCACTGTGCTTAACATTGTTGTTGTTATTTGTAGTAGGAAAGAAATCATCATCATCGGAAATATCCGCCAAAATGTCAGCCCCCTCAAATTCACTCCTCAAGGGACTATCGTTGCCATCTTTTCTTAATCCTAATTCATCAAACAGAAAGGAGGACCCAGCATGATGATTGTGCAAAACAGGCACCTTTCTAGAGACAGGAGAACCACGCGTGGTGGTAGCTTTAGTCGCCTGACTTGTTTGAAGGGATGGAAACGAGCTATTATTGGAAGTAGTTATTGTAGATGGCCTTCCAATAGGTGTGAACTCTAGATCTTTCGAGATTTGTCTGTCGTTGATGTTTGGAGTGGTTCTTGACCGTGTCTGGTTTGGCGTTCTGATGAGCTGCCTGTGGCTGGAAAACATCGTGTCGGACAGGATTTTCAGCAGATGTAATGTTCAAGTAGTAGTTATGGCACTAAGAGTTGTGTGAGACAATAATTCAAGGGATATCGACGGGGGACTGTTGTTTCTCTTTTTCCTCTTTTGAGAGGTACTTTGGGTGTTGCTGATTCATTTGTTGTTTATGCTTTGTTTCGTTTTTCAAGACGTGTTGACTCGCGGCTCGGTACAAGAGCGTCTATCGGCGTGTGGATCAACTGCTGTCGACAAGATGAGTTCTGGTTTTAGGTGTGTTTTAGTCGCACTTGACTTTAATGGACTTTTCATTCTAGATTTTAAATAGTTCCTCTTATATACAAAACTGCTGCACAAAAGTTCTTGTGGGGTTTATGGTTAAAACTCAAATAATAATGGAGTGAATTTCCGACTCTTATTCAATTATTAATTGATTGGTAATTAGGTATTTTGCTTCATGAACTTCTGTTATTACTATAGTTGATATTCTTAAACTATTATTAATATGTTTAATTCTATATAATATAATTATTAACTTCGGTCGAAGAAACTTAGTTTTAAACTAACAAATTGTATAGAACTTTACTCACTATAACAAATGAAAATTCATCGAATACAAAATTGGTAAAGCAGAAAGATATTTATACCCCAATTCAATTGCATATCTAATATGGAAGGATTAATTGGCTGTGAACTACTCACCATAAAAGAAGTAGAAAAATATCTTAAATAACTTTAAACTTATTTATTCTATTTATCTTACGAGACTTAAAGTCTATTATGGATACATTTTTCAAGAAATAATTAGTACCTATAAATATACCCTTTATATCCTTACGTTGCTTTATGTTGCAAAAGGGTAATTAGACAACCCAAGAAACTATTTAAATTAGTTGAGTGTATACAGAAATTATTATTATTTTTATTATCATTATTATTATCATTATTAGACTGGAAACACAGTCTAACGTTGTTCTTCACTAATTTTAATATATTTTTCCTCTCTTCAAAAATAAAGAGAAAACTCTAACCAATAGAGTGGACCAATCATACCTATTTTAAAATAAGAAAACAAGTTTGGGTTAACCGTAACTCACTCTAACAGGAGACTCCAGCACCACTAGGAATACCAGAACAAGTTGACTTAGACTTTCCACCTTTGATATCAATACCAGAGAATTTCCAATTAGAAGCACCCTTAACCAAGATATAGACAGGTTGTGCACCACTAGAAACAGATCCTGTGACACCAGTAACGGTCAAATCGGTGATTGGAACACCAGAAGTAGCTTTACCTGTAGGACTACCATTCTCATAATCACCCTCAATAACAATACCGTACTTGCTAATATCACTTAATGTAATACTTGAAAAAGTGATATCGGAAACACTACCAGTAGCACCATAAACAGTCTTGATTCTAATACCGTTATCTGAGTCAGTAACCGAACAATCTTTAACATTAACAGTTTTAACAATATTATCAGTTCTTCCACCGACAGAACCAATTGAAATACCATGGCCACCAGAACACTTATTATTTAAAAAATTGATATTGGTTCCAGAATTTACTGCCAAGCAGTCGTCTTGGTTTTTAACCACACAGTTTTGAATGGTAATCGAATCTGAAGATCCAACATCAAATGCATCTGTATTATGACCACCCTTTGTAACATCGCCATCTGAGTTATCAATAGTGACACCATCAATGGTTAAATCGGAGGCTGAATTAATAGAGAAACATTGAACCGGAGTATTTTTGATGTTCAAGTCACTGATCTTTGAATTTCCAGTCATCTTATGAGCAGCAAAAAGTTTAGGTTTTGTCTTTCCCCCATTACTGCCTTTTCCGTCCCACCATTTAGCACCATTACCATCAATAACATGACCAGATGCACCAGTTACCTTAATATTAGAACCAGAGACAGAAATCAAAGGACCTTCCCACTCCTTATAGCCAAATGAAGTTGTTCCCTTAAATGTAACAGTGGTACCAGATTTTAAACCTGTTAAGTCCAATGTCTTACCGGCCGGAATAGAGACACCATCAACAATGATGCTAGTGCAAGAACTCTTAATACTGGATAAATTGGAGATGTTAGATGAGGTAATAGTGCAAGCTGAAGATGCAGACTTGGAAGTACTAGCATTAGCATCAGGGTTCGGTTCAGCTAATGGAGCAGTAGAAGCAGTTAAAGCAAGCAATAAGGTGATAAAAACGTTTTGGAAAAACATGATTGACAATGAGTTGAATTAACAAAGAGATTATTCAAAATGATGTATAAGACTTGATGGTAGATTTCTGTACGTATTTATATCTTTGATAGACCTGGATCAATCCAAACATTAAACTTTCCTTAATGGTCAGACGGAAGAATGCCTTTCATCACTAGAATTGGATTTCTTTAATTTAATCAGTGCATATAAATAAAGGTACATTATGGTCGCCTACCATCTCCCTGACTACCAGTAGGTCCTTGAGTTAACAATGAGACGGGAGTTACAACTTTCTTAAGTGGGGCATAAACTCGTTAAAAATTAGGTTGTTTAACTTAATTGGCCAAAGATGTAGACGTACATGAATTTTAAGGATCTTGCTTCCTTCGGTACACCTGCCTAGACTGCCCAGAACTTTAGATGTACCTCTCTGGGCGGGTATATGTGTATATGATTAATTTTTACTTAAAACATATCTATATCTATAGGTGGAATTGTTGATTAGAAGTTTGGATATTAATTTAAATGTACCAGTAAGATAATTCAAGTTTGAGCTCTTGTAAGCGTTTCTGGCATATATTAATGAGTCCAAATCATTTCGTTTATTTATATTCTTGTTCAAAAGAAGAATATTATAATCTAAGCTATAGATTGGATATTTGAAGTTATTTGCCTTCGGATAATATAGGCAGGTGACTTGCATAATCTCGGGCAGCCTATGGAATCACTACAAGCAATTAGACCCGGAAGCAAAAAAACCCTCCTAATTAAGTTTCACCAAGCAACTATAAATGCTTGTTATTTTCAATTAGATCCAGAACTCAGAGATCCCAATTGCATATGAATATCGTGAAAATTATCGTTGACCAAATCTAGGGTACAAAAAAGTGTTCTTTGCGAATTCTAAGGCAGATCGCCAAATGAGGCTTTCCGGAGCTTGGCCTGTAGTCCCTGCATTCTTGAATCAAACTGACCGAATCAGTATAGACCTAACCTACTTTTTTAACTTATCAACTAGGCGCAACACTAATAACTGATGTACAATTGAGGAAAATTTCATCAATTCTGAGTGTCATCAGTTCAATATAAGCTACACTACATCACACGTATGTTAGTAGCAGATACTTCAAAATGGATAACTTAAATCAAGTTATGTTACTAAGACGATTTGAAAGTATAGATAATTTATACATGGATTAGAAGAGACAAAATAATCTAATCACCTTGCTGCTATCTCTTTTGAGTCCGAACTGTTTTAGGAAAATAAGATGGACTAGCATAGATCTCATCACTCTAAACAAAATTCTAAAAGTTATGTGTGGATCACGTTAAAGTAATTCGGATTGTCAGTAAACGGAAAAGAATATTTTTAAAAGTTTCTGATTACGAGATCCTTTGAAAGTCTGTACCGGATTAATATGTATTAAGTGATTTGTTCTATACATTCGCTCTAATGGAAGCCTAATTGTGAAGCAGTTTCGCCATATATTTGAAAAAAATCTGGTAAGTATTTTTTGCGATACAGCAGTAGCCTGACAGCGTACACAGTTAGGTAATTGTGGAAAACCTAGCACTGGTGGTTGTTCGTTTGCTTATCTTTTGCATTTCTTCGAAATAAGCCGATTTAGAGATTGAGCGATTGCCTTTTGTTAATCTTCCTAATACTTATGATTTCCTGTTTAACTTAAAACTGCAAATTTATTAATTTTTAAATATATAAGAAAGAAAGTACGAACTAAATACGGAAAAAAAATGGACCAAAAATAAGCTTATGCAAGGCTATCCAAAGAACCCAGCTAAAGCACCCAAGCCTGCTTTTGCACCAATACCATCTTGGGAAGCATAAGATCTAAGATCCACAACAGTAGCACCGAACGAGTTCTCACCAGCTCCATTCACAGAAGTGGGAAATATAAATTCATTTGTGGTTTGATCACGTACAGTCTGACTATATTCTTTTACTTGAGTTGTTCCATTAATTTGAGAAGAGTATCCATATATTGTAGACAGTGTGGTTGAAGTTTTGAAATCAATATAACTTGTGTCATTACCAAACTTAAATAGAGAAGTGAACAAAATCCCATCACCAGAAGTGTAATCCTTAATTTGAAATGATTCCCCAGCGGTAGCCTTTTTCAAGAAACAGTAACCCATTATATCCATAATTTTTTGTTTTCGGTCAGCAGGTAAATTGAATATAAAATTGTAAAATCCTACTAGAACTGCTTGTCGTGCATCTCCATTTAAAACAATATTCTGGTCCTTATATTGAGATAGTGTGCTTACGTATGATGCAACTGCAGAATCATTCACATTACTGGATATATAAGCATCAAAGTCCAATGGCGGTATGTAATAATTGTAAGCAAGAGCTTCCACACCACAGGTGATTAATTCTTCATTTTGAGAAGTAACAGTTTTCTTTGTTTGAATAATATGTGTAATTTTGCCGGTTGTTGTTGTGACTGATTCGATGATCAATGTTGTAGTTTTCGTCTTTATGGAAGCCTCGGTTTGGTTTTCTTCACGCCCACTGTAGATAATTTCAAATGGATACATTGTAGTAATGGTTGCTTTACCTGTAGCATCAACTAATTGAGTCATTACAGACGTGGAAGGAGCAGGAGGTGGGGTTAATGTTTTACTTCCAACTGTAATAGGAACATCAAAATCTTCAGCCTGCTTCCTAAATGCAACTTTGGCCTCAGCATATAATCTGTCTTTCCAAGGAAACATTTCAAGGTATGAAACAATAGTACTACATTGTTCTAAATATATAACAGGATCTGTTTCTGCATTGTATGAACTGTATATATCTTTGAAGGATTCAAATTCACCTGAATTGGTATTAGTGGTTGCAAATTCGTTATAAATGTGCCCATAAGTATTAATATCATAATTAATAGCAACACATTTGGCAATTATATATAAATCTGAATAGACTTTTATAGCACCACTTGCAGTTGAAACCCAATCATTAGTTTGATAAGAGGTCGATTGTGTGCTGAATGTATTTAACCCATACTCAACCAAACCATCAGAATTTGTCTCAATCATTCCTTGAATCGATTCATAATACTCTGTAATATTTGGAATAAAACTTGTTTGGGCGGAAATCGGAATTTCGTTGAACATACTAGCATATTCCCTTACCAATTCAGTTCCAGCCTCCCCATCTACAAATGGTAAAGAGATGTATTGGTTTCCGAGTGATGATAAAGTGGCATATAAATCAGGATTAAGGGACTTTAAATAAGCATCGTTGAAAAAATCTCTATTAGCAACGATAACATAGAACAATGCAGTATGCATTATCGGATCGTCCATTGAAACTGTCCAAGTAGAGTTTCCGCCAGATACGGTTAACTTCTCAATTGTTGCAGTATTTAAAGATGTAATGGAAGGGGAGGATTGAGAGGTGATAACGGAAGAACTTAAGGTGGATGATTTAGAAGATCTTGATTGTGATTCGGATGATTGAGAGATTGGGGTTTTCTTTCTGGAATTAGATAATGCAAAAGATGATTCATCTCCTGTGGAAACGCCAGTTAGGCCATCATCCGACAAAATCCCGTTTGCCGTATTTCGATCTCTGTTTTCTAATACTGGTGTAGCAATAATGTTTGTTGTTGTTGTTATTGTTCCTGTGTGTTTTAGATACGAGGGTGAAGATAAAGATAGGTCATTCTTATCTTTCTTCTCTAGTTGTGCAACAACTGTGACATAAACATTATTGGCTAGAGTAATTCTGATTACAGAAATCAGTATAAACAGTATTGCTTGATTCATTCTTGTTGTGTACAGGTAATGCCTGTGTGCAAAGATTCACCAGAACCTTTCCTAAACTAAAACTTAGAAGAACAGATACAGTATTATGAAGGATATTTGTTACTTTAAATATATATTTCCGATCCCATATAGGGGACAGGCTGACCATGCACTGCTGTCCCTTTGGGTACACACAGAGAAATATATCAAATCCCAGAATTTGGTTCGGTCGAGGACAAGATCAATTTTAAGGGGGCTGGTCTTGAAAGTTCTTACTGATCAACTTCGTCATAACGAGCGCACATTTTCTATAGTAATCAAGGATCCCTACCATCTAATTTCGAAGAAGATAATTTGGTACTTTTTATATATCTAACTAACAGAAATCTGATACATGTTATTATTTATTAATTTAAAAATATTCAAAGTACAAAATAAAACAATAAGTTTACCAAACCCTCTGCCAAAAATGCTCAATTGTCTTTCGATCGGGATTTGGCATCGCAAACCACAAAACAATACAACAACAAAACAAAATAATGAAAAAGGGCAATACGACAACCGTTCCAAGAGATTGAGACGCCACTCCAATAAGAAAAGGAAATAAAGCTCCACCAGTCGACCCAAACGCCCCCACTATAGTCATAGAAATATATTGGTATTTCTTTGGTAATATATGAGTACCAGTTTTAAACATTAATGGGTACATTGGCCCAACAAACACACCACAGATAGAAATAATCACAGCTTCAGCTATGATATTTTGCAAAGACCAGGTAAATATAGCACACACGATTGAACAAATACCAAATACAAAAACGGATCTTTTGACGCCGAGGTAATGATCCAACAGGGGCGTACCAGCCAACCTTCCAATTGTTAATCCAGCCCAGAACCCAGAAACGATATAACCAGTTGTTTTGGTTGAGCCATGTCTATAATCTTCCAAGAAAGAAACAATCCAACCTGGGAGTCCAACTTCTCCACCAGCATAACACAGACCAAACAATGCGACTAGCCACGTTTTAATATCTCTAACTGCAAATCGTAAATTGCTCTTGCCGACAGCTGGTACATCTTCTGTAACATCAACCGTTCTTTCAATAGAATTTCTCAGATCTTTATTTCCTGGATTGAAATTCTCTAGCTCAATTTCCTCATCTCTGATTCTAGCAGGAATCTCATTTGAAATTGGTTTATCGTCGTAAGTGTACCAACATTTCATGTCTGCATCACAACCTTTGAATGCTGCCCACATATTAATAAAGTTGACTGTTGCAGTACCAAGCAATATGAAATACAAGTAACTCCATTTAATACCAGCATTGACCATAGCAGTTGCAATCAAAGGAGAAATAGTAGCACCCAGACCATAAGTTCCATGATAAATACCTAAGTAGACTCCAGCTTTTTCAAATTTGCACAAGAAAATATTTTGTTGGGAGAGAGCTAGGGCAGAGCCGATACCACTTAAGAAGAACCCAAAGACCATTAATGGAAAACTCTTACCTGGTATGACTAACACAGACATAACCAGTTGAAATAATGCACCAAATGATATCAATTGCCTCTTAGTCATCCATGATTCTAACTTGAAAGAAAATAGTGCAACGGATATGAAGCCGACTGCATTACCGACCCAGATCATCGAAACTGTTGAATAGCTTATATCGAAATACTCTTCGATTCTCGGAATCAAGGCTCCAGGTGCAGCATCAATAAAACCACATGTAGAAACATAACAAAATAACGATATCAATCTCCATTTACTCTTTGGCGGATTATTCGCAGTCATTCCTTTTGAATCTGAGTCTTCAGCTCCGAGAAGTGGTTCAGAGTGCAATGATTCCATGCTGTTATTTAGTCTTTAGCGGAGGGAATTAACATTTGAATGCTCGACGTTTTTAACTTGTTGTGGGACTGCTGAATCTGGGTTATAAGTATGAGCTGGAATAGTAACCACAGGTGAAGTCTTAGTCTCTAACTCAATCATAAAAGGTGCTTTAAAACCCAAGAACACAAGCTGCTAACGTAACAATCTCTTTTTTGCATAATTAGAGGAAAGTGGACTTAATAAATACCCCAGATTTCTTATTTATTGGAAAAACTTCTCACAGCATTCGTTGCATTTTTGACAACCTGAAGCCTGCATGACTGGCTGAAATTAAGTTTTTTTTCAGTTAATTGCTTGCATACATTGAATTATAATTGGTCGATCCTTAAATTTCTTTTGCACAGATCAATATCTAAATGTATACTCGTGACTTTGAAAGTGTGGGCCATATATTAGGCTCCATCTCCATCGTAAATTTAATAGAGCAATCTAAAATTATCGATTTACGAATTTCTCGCAGCAGAATTAACGCATGGCAGGAAATTAAGAATATATCTGTGATCGGATTCTCGGCCGAGTATATTTCTCCGAACTCTGGGGTAATATCAAGGGCATTGCAGTTTAAATATACCGCTTTCATTTGATTAATTATCGCTTGAATCACTTACCGACCACGATATATAGGGAAATTAACATAGTAATTGGCCGAAATACTCGGGAAGATTTTCCAATCTGAATCTGGTCGTCATCTATATTTAGTCCTTGCTTTTTTATCCCTTTTAATGAAGGTTTTCAAATATGCATAACTTGATCTTTCACAAAAAGCCAAAATTTAATATCAGCGGTAGGCATGCATCATTGGGAAAACGCAGGCTTTTTGTAGGTCAAATTTATCACGTGACGTTGTCTTACACTTGAAATCACGTGATATTTCTGACAATTGATCAACAAATAGCAGCAACTGGTTCAAAAAAGTGTTGTTTTGTTGGACTATCCAGCTCACCTTCCAAATAAGAGAATTTCCGATAGATATCGGAATTGTTCTCTTTTTATTTTGCTAGGATTTTCAAACGGTGATTCACAACCTATCACACATTTACAGCAAAAACTTGGTTCTCTTTAGCTTGAAATACAGGGCCGAGAAATTTAAGTCGCACAATTAATTAAACACTATAATAGAACTTCTTATATACTTGAATAAATTATTTAGAAAAATATTGATCATAATTCGATAAAACAAATCTAAACCTAACATCACCATCTTCCATTCTTTTCCAAACTTTAGAGAGATTTTCTACACTAATATCGACTTCTTCAACCCAGGGCTTGATACCTCTATCGGCAGCTAATTGTAACATATACTCAATATCTTTACATGATCCAAGAGCTGAACCTTGAATTCTGTAAGCACCAGCAAGCATGATGACAGGCGAGACTTGAAGTAAAACACCGTTTTCTGGAAAAGAGATGAAAGTTAAAGTACCATTAGTTCTTAAAAGTCTCAAAACACTCTCAATTGACTCTTTACTGAAACTAGAACCAGTATTAACAATAAGATCCAAACTCTTGCTATTTTTTTCTAAGGTACCTGCTTCATCAATTGCAATAAAGTGATTAGCACCTAATTCTTTAGCTAAATTTTTCTTTTTATTATTTCTGGAGATGGCAGTAACTTCAGCGCCTAAAGCTTTAGCAAATAAAATAGTCATATGACCAATACCACCAATACCAACAACACCAACTTTGGTACCCTTAGTAACACCAGCGGATAATAATGGCTTAAAACCAGTCATACCACCGCATAATAAAGGTGCTGCATGCTTGCTTTCTAAAGCATTGGGAATTTTGAAAGTGAAACGTTCGGTAACTCTAATGTAATTAGCATAACCACCTTGAGTTAGTGCATTATCTCTATCCTTATACACACCTAAATAAGTCATAACACCTTCATTGCAATGCTGCTCTTGATCATGAGTACAATCATAGCAAGAACCACAGGAATCAACAATTGCACTAACGCCTACTCTATCACCGATCTTAAATTTTGTTGAGTCAACCTCATCACCTAAACTAACAATTCTGCCAACAATTTCATGACCAACAGCTAATGGAACATATGGTTTGCCCCAATCACCCTTCACAGCATGGACATCAGAGCCGCAAATACCACAAGCTTCGATTTTGATATCAATATCATGGGATTTCAATGATTGAACTTGATAAGTAAACTTTTTTGGTTCTTGCCAATTCTCATAGGATGAAATACCAATTGCTTGAATTCTATCAATCTTTGTAACGCCACACATGTTTATATTTTGAATTTTTGATAGTTTAGAAGAAAAGCAAAAAAATATCAACGTTGAATCTTGCGCCAAATTGTGATGCATTTAATGTTTCAATAATTCCACCATGTTTGCTGCTTTGTGGGTATGGGAGCCGGATATAAAGCTTTAAATCCTTGAGCCAAGATTCATGTTATAAATAAATACAATAGACCCACATAAACTTGATCAATTTAATTATGGAGCCTGCTAAGGAACGCCAGCTGATATCCGTTTAACGTGTACACATTGCATGCGAAGAATCTGGTAATTACCCATTTTGTAAAGCGGACTGAGTCTGGAGATTTCCGGACTCCTTCCGAGATTCCGAGCTTCCGAGCTTCTGATTGAGTCTGAAATTGACGTGAATAGAGTAGTATTCTTATCATTACACTTCCATGTTTAATTAATATAATTATATCATATCAAATATAAGAACCAAAGGAATCATAAGTAGTTGGATTTATAGTGTAAGCAGTGCTCTAATCTCAGAGATTGCACGGTGATTGGCATAACAACAGCGACTAAGTGATGTGAAGCGTGAATCGTGAATCATGTATCTTCAGTGCATATTAAAGCTACTGAGAAAACCCAGATATAAAAGTTAGAAATACTCGCAGAATTCCAACATAAACTTAGAAGAATAAATTACATCTCGTGCCAATCCTGGACAGGAATGGTATCAAGCAAATCCACAAGTTCTCAAAATTTGGTACTTCTTATTTGATTTGAAGAATCTGAACCGAATTTAGAATCATTGGAAATATTTCTTTAATTAATTATAGAAAATGATTCTTTCCAGTAAACTTTTATAACATAGCGACGGCAAACTTTACTTAATTTGAGAGGTAAACGACATCCTCACTATACTGGTAATTATTAAAAACGTTGCAAAAAAACATTCAAATCTGATTAACACTAAAACCAGAAGAATTATTTTTATCGAGTTCTGTTGGCCTAGAGCCTGGTGTAGCACCTTAAATCTTATCGTGTTCGTAAGAGATACCTAATATTGCAACTTTTAACCTTTAAAATCCTTTTAGAGTTCACCGTTTGCCAAAACTGTCTAAGAATATCAAAACTTGATCTACTTTAAAATCATATCTATCATTTTGTGGACTTATAACTGGCTTCGATTTGATTTTTGCAGCAAGGTTTTCAACAGGGAGTGAACAGTTATCCACAATCATCATAAGCTTAAACTAGGAAAGATAAAATATTTCAGGCAGGTACTGCCGGTTGGAGTAGAGCCAAATGTTTGTTGGCCTGATTATTTATAGAATTTGGAAGAATAATAATTGTGCACTTGTGACTTTTTACTTTTATAAAAGGAGGTGAGGTAACACGTTATTATTTTATGAACTCGGTCGCGTGGTTCAGGTCGTGTATGATAAATAAATTTCTTTAGAATATACAGATTCCTACTATTGGCGTTCTGCTTTTTTTTTCTAACTTTCCAACTTTATATAGAACCATTAATCAGTTAGACCCATATAGAATAACTTCTTGAACTTTACAAGAATTTGTGAAATCGTATTACTTAGTGTCAGGAAAATGACAGTTTCTCCTGCCGTTGTGTAGGAAGTTCCAGCCGTTGGCCGGGGTAGGTATTTGAGAAGTGTGGGATGATTGATTTATCCGTATCTTATCCGATTGAGTGAGCGGCATATGTCCGCACTTTGTACCAAGTCGTATGCTTGTTATCTTCTTTTGGCTTTGGCTTTATACCAGTGCTTCTTCTCAATGAAGGACTCCCGAAATTCAACTCATTCATGATGCTCAACATCTTCCATTGCTGTTGTCTGCTCCTACTGGTTATAAGGGTCGCTGCTCTACCAAAACCATATGAATTTAACCTGAGATTGATAACTGAAGAAGAGAGGCAAGAATCAACCTCAACTCTTATAGATTATCTACCTAAATTACCTGCTAGTTATAATAAGAATCCAAAACTTTTTGACTTACATAAGAAATTAGTTGAAATTCCTTCTGTTTCGCTCAACGAATTTGCTATTTCTAAATTTTTAGAATCTTACTTAAAAAACTCCGGCTTCAAAGTCCAACTGATTCCAAGTAAAGATGGTCGTAACAATATATACGCTTATCACGGAGAATTAAATTCTTCGAAAGTTTTATTAACTTCTCATTTTGATACTGTTCCTCCTTTCATTGAATATTCTATAGATGGTGATAATATTTATGGTAGAGGTTCGGATGATGCAAAAGGGTCTGTGGCTGTTCAGATTATATCTGCTTTAGAAATGATTGAATCTGGAGGGATTGCGGAGGAAGATTTAGCACTGCTATTTGTTCATTCCGAAGAACTCAGTGGTGCTGGTATGGTTTCTGCTAATGAATATCTAGTTGAAAACAGAATTACATGGGACACTGTTATCTTTGGAGAACCAACTGAAAATAAATTAGCCGTTGGTCATAAAGGTGTTTATCATTTTAAGTTAAAGCTTTTTGGTAAGTCCTCTCATTCAGGATATCCAGAATTAGGAGTTGATGCTAATAAAGAATTGATCCATATCATGTATGATTTGTCCACAACTGAATGGCCATCAGATGAATTATTAGGTGATACAACAGTTAATATTGGATTGATTAATGGTGGTGTAGCTGCAAATGTTGTTTCACCAGAAGCTGGTTGCACAGTTTTGATGAGAACTGCTGTTGATGCTGCTACAATTGGTAAGATGGTAAAGGAAATTTTGGATAAGTATTTAGAAGATGGACTTTGTGATCTGGAATTTGAGCTATCTGCTGGCAACGATCCAACCTTTTTAGATTATCAAATTGCAGGATTTGATACATTAATTGCGAAGTACTACACGGATATACCTAACTTAAAGCAGACAGGGTTCAAGAGATATTTATATGGGCCTGGATCAATTACTGTTGCACATGGAGATCATGAGTTTGTGAGCGCTAATTCTTTGTTAAAGGCAGTGGGAGATTTGAAGACTCTTGTGAAGCTGTCTACTTGATACTCACTCCATTTTTGAATACATTCCATACAACCATATTCCAGCTAAATAAATTTAAGAATTATTAATATACACTTATGGGTAGTAAGATATGTTGTGATGAGAAATGCTGTAATAAAAATATACAAGACTAGCAACCCTAGATTAGATACCTAGTACTGTATGGTTTTATTACAGAAATATAAAACATAAATATTAAAGTAAAAACGAAAGTTAATGTTATATGCTATCATTTCTACCGTCTTTTGTTATGGCTTGGTTAGGCTCGGTTCTGTGTCTCTGACTGAGATATTGAAAGTACTCATTAATCGGCTAAGCTATCCATTTGAAAAGAGGACAGTACTCTATCTGTTGCATTTTCTTCCCAGCTGATATTGGAACTATGACCAAAACTGCAATGGTTGTTGTTTTATCACGGCCTTCTTGTGAATGATCTCACATCTCAGGACTAATTCTTAACTTTCTTTATGACGCACCGAACTGCTTGTGCCTCCTTTGCAATCAAGATTGAAATCCCTATTTTAGAAATGCAAGGCTGACAAAGAAAGTTGGAATAGAATTTTTTTTTGGCAATTTGTGATATGTTTCAATTAAGTTGTCTATTGCTAGTTTTAACTATAATTACTGAATCTAATAAGATTTGAACCATCAAAGAAAAAAAGCATTTGAAAATTGATTTCTGTCACTGTTGGGTTGACTGATACAGCCTAAAAGACTGAAATAGGTGTGATTGAGTCGAGGATGGAGAGATTTTTTAAAGATCAGAATATTCTTCCAAGCGATGATACTGAAAATGAAGTGCGTTAAAAGGAGAACTAGCAAGGGGTGTCCAGGAATATCACAAGGTTCAAATTAGAGACGATCCAATTGATAAGCTTAGTTTCAAAAAACATCCGCGGAAGGCACAACTCTAGAACATCTCTGCACAGATGATTAAGCGCCAGTTTTGATCAGCTTTTTTAATTTATCCCGGCTCATCAACAATTTCAAAGAGCTTGACTGGAACTGGAAGTACATACTAGCATTCTCAATAAAATGAGATAAGTGATAATCCAAATGATTAAATTAATGTGTATGTACATCCCCAGGTAAAGGTAAAAGGGACGAGCAACACAAAACACAAACTACATCCCTCAATACGCTTCAACAACAACTGTAACAAAAACCTGTATCATTCAAATCGTATGGTAATCCAACTCTATTCATTTTATTCTACTCAAAATAACAATTATCTCAAAAACCCTGGATTAGCTTCATGTTATTTCCAATTTCCCTATGTGAATTATCTTTGTTAAAGACTTTATCTGACTTCTATGAAGTGTACAATTTTTTTTTTCTCTCCACGTAAATTTAGGGTTCTCTCATCCTTTAGCAAAGCTAATAGGCTTAGCTTATTTTCATTGCTATTTGCTGGAATATGAAAGAATTTCACGTATTGCACTCTAATCGAAAACCTTAAACTTTCCTGAAGGACCTAACACTCTTGTTTCGGATCGCGGCCAATCAGCTGCTGGGAATGCCGGGTTGCCAAAAGAATGGTAGCCCTTTCTTTTACATCTATTAGCTATATGCTATTTGGTCGCTATTCAACATACGTCGACTTGATTACCAAATCTCACAACTTGTTTTCCATTTACGACGTAAAGAAGGGATTTTGCTTCCGATTTGAAGTATTTAAGTTGTCTTGTTATCGCCAACTAAGATCTTATTAACATGATGAGCTGTTTCAAAGTTTCCTTTTATACAAATAATACTTCAATATGAGAAATGAAACCAAAAACTTACCGAACAACACTTCCATACCATTACATCCAGTAAGTCAAAATATCAGCGAGAATCCGGATCTTCATCCAGCTGTAACACATAGCATATCCCCACAAGAAGTAGATATTTCTTTAGATGAAGCAACAACAGGAAAATCTAGTACAATGACATTGAACAACTCACCAAAAGCAAGATGGAGACTTTTTTCATTAGTTTGTTACATTACAATAGTCGGATTTATTGATAGTGTTCCCGGAGCGTTGGTTCCTCGAATTGAGGAGTACTTCCATATCGGCTATTCCATAGTTTCGTTAATTTGGTTAGGTAGCGCAATTGGTTTTATTACAATTGCTGTAATCTCATTTAAATTAGAATCATGGCTGACAAGAAGACAATTGATGTGTTTTGGGTCTCTCATTCATATGATTATGTTTACCTTGATTATACCAGCTGCTAATTTTCCATTAATTGTTACTGGATTCTACTTTGGTGGGTTAGGCAGTGGCCTTGCATTATCACAGCATAATGTTTATATTAGTAAGTTTACTAAGTCTGCTACGTATTTAGGATACTATCATGGTGGTTATGGCATTGGTGCTACCTTGGCTCCTATTATTGCCACTTCTATGGTGGATGCTGGTATTAAATGGAGTTACTTCTATTTTGTTTTGTTAGGACTTGTGATTTGTAATTTTTTCAATCAATGGTTTGCATTTAAAAGCTGCAATACGGATCTACAGCCTTGGTATGATAACAAGCACTTGAGAGATGGTGAGAGGAATGCCGATGATGCTGTTTCAACCCCAAATCTTGATAACACTGACTCAGATATTCTACCTAAGAGCTATTTAGTGGCATCATTAAAAAATTCTCAAACATGGGTAGTTGCATTTTTTGGATTATGTTATCAAGGAGGGGAAGTTGCATTACCAGGGTGGCTGTCTACATATTTGGAAGATTATAGAGGAGGGTCCAAATCAAGCATGGGGTATGTTGTTTCTGGATTTTGGGCTGGATTAACAATTGGCAGATTCTTCATAACTCCACTCTTAGATGAATACTTAGGATCCAAAAGATCAGTATTCATATTCACTTTTATTTCTATTATATTTATGGTTTTAGTTTGGGTCACTAAGATTATTGTCGTTGAAGCAGTTTTCTTTTCAATATCCGGACTATTCGTTGGACCTATATATCCTTTAGTCATCAAGGTTGCTTCTCAAGTCTTATCTACTAAGATTCAATACATTTCACTGACTATATTTAGTGCATTTGGTTCTGCTGGGGGAGCATTATTTCCACTTTTAATTGGATTAATTGCTCAATCAGCTGGAGCTTTTGTCGTTTTACCTGCTTCTATTATTTTATTTGTATGTTGTGCAGTGTTATGGCTTATGTTGCATAATCCTGATAGAAAGGAAGTTAACCATTTGTGGGAAAGAATCTTGTAATTTGCTCACTCTGTTTCACTTTTAAATAATTTTACTTATTTGCTAGAAAGAAAGTATAGGAAATGAAAATTTATTTAATTACTACGATAGAACGCCATAATGGGGGTAAGCGGCTGTCCATTCGGCAGTACATCTTGAATTGATATATTATTTTTAATGTAATTATATATTTTTTTTCAAGGTACGATTACAAATCTCAAATGATTATTATATTACTATTGTATATACCTGATTTCTGAACTACTGGGACCCTGCTAAACCTAACCACCCACTATAAACTACAGGTTGGTGATCACTTCCCTCTCGACAATATCCTGAATAGTAAAGTCGACATCATTACCCTGCCCTCACACACCCGTGCACCACATAACCAGATCGACCGAATCGCTCAATCTCGATTCTCAAACAGCGGAAACAAAAAACAAAAAACAGACCAATCAACTTCTATTTCCCTTATTTCTCTCTGTTTATCCTAATTTTACCCACTCGGTTTTCACTAATCCCGGCTATCATCAACTCATCCCCTAGTTAAAAGACTGTGAGTACTTTTTCCTGCTCTTTCTTGCTTTTCCAAATCCTGTCCTGGCCTCGCCGTTTTCCCGTTTGATTAGCCCACTAATAACTGAAAGCACAATCAAATGAATCCGCAGTATAACTTTGGCCAACAAAATGGGTCCTACCGTTATCCTCCGCCAAATGCTCCTGTCAATCCCAATCATCAGTATTACTACCCTCCCCAAACTCAACTCCAACAGGATTATAGAAACAGTTCGGTTTCCTCTAACAAGTCAATGCAACCCCAAGACATATTTCCACAAAACTCTTTCCCTCCTTATTCAGCGACCCCACAGCCTAATGGTTACATGGCCGCTGCAAATAGTTTAAGAAAGAGATCTGATAATCTTAGTTACTCAAGCCCTGGTCACAGCAAACGTAACAGCGCAAAACAACAAAGTCTAAGTTCGCAATCTATTAATAATGATTTAAATAAACAATCCTTTTCTTCTTTGGGAGTCAAGGTTAATCAAAACAATCTCCCTTATATGAACAATCCTGTCATGCATCATCCTTCAATTTATGCCTCAACCCCTGATATGTCCGACTATACAATGGATAATCAATTTAATCCGATGAATAGGCCTTCAAATTCTTCAATGTTCGGTTATGCTACTTTCACTAATCAGCCTCAACCTTATAATAGTGTTCCTCATAATTCAGGGTCCACTTCTAATAATATGATGAGTAATTATTCTGTTGTGCCAACTTCAAATCCCAATCAGTCTTCGATCTCAGATTCTCCAATGAATAGAGTTAACAGTTCAACTATTGATACTAATGGTGGCCCACAAACCTCAAATACTTCTGCTCCTAATTCTCATGGGAACAATTACGTGAAACAACCACAGTTACAGCAACAGCAGCATCAAGTTCAACAACACCCAGATCATCAGGATCCACAACATTCTCAACAAGTTCAACACCAACAACAAACTCAACTACCTCAACTTCTTAATCCAAATGGTAGCGGTGCAACTCAGCATACTTCAAGAAACGATTCTTATGAATATCCAAATGATCTGTTTAATAATGCAAATAGTAACCCATCAAATTCTAATAGTCATCGTTCCTCAAACACTACTCATCATCAATCTACTTCTCCCTCTAATGATCCAACTAATCTAACTATGAATCACCATGATAATACTAGTTCTGCAAATAACAATGATTCAAATGATCCAACTAATTCAAATACTACTAATGATTTCAGATCTAGATATGGGGTTTCTCATTTATTATCTACTGATGATCTGACTCCCGAGTTTAATGATTCAATGATGAATAATAGTACAAATACTACGACAGCTACTGTCCCGTCAACCGCGGCCACTGCTATCCCCGCCACAACAACAACCAGCACTGACACAGCTGCAACGTCTGTGGCTGTTAACCCTTCTTCAACACCTTCTAAGTCCCAACGTAAAGAAACTACAACCAGACGCCCTTCGAGAGCGGAACGTGCTGAGGCTTCGAAAAGAGCCAGGGAAGAACGTGAACGTCAGAAAAATGTTGAACGTGTTGAATTGAAAAGAAGATCCGACATAAATAAACATATTGAAATTGCACCAAGTAAGAAAAGATTCACTAGTGATGAAGTTGAACAACATAAATCTAAAAGAAAGAAGAAAGATTCATGGTCAGCTGTCAGAAAATTACCTCAATCTATTGAAGTTCCAATTCCCGATGATCCAGATTTCGATTATCAATTAGCACCTGAAGCTGCTATGAAAACTATGTTACATTATATTAAATCTAAACAGTTTGGTTTTAAAGTGAAGGATGACGAAGTTTTGAGACAAATTGAGGATACTTATAAAATGATTAGCAATTTACAGAAAAATGAGTATTATAAATTTACTATTCCTCAGTTAATCCAATTTTTAATTGTTTATATGAATGCTTTTAGAGGTGCTTCATACCAAGAGGCATTAGCCTATTTGACTTGTGTTGGCTGTATTCAGCATGAGTCTAAAAAGTCCCAACAACATGTTAAATATTGTCTTGCAGTTGATAAAGATTTAAAAGTTGCAATCATGTGGAGATCAAATGAAGTTGAGCATGAACATGATGTGGATGAGTGTAATGAAAGATGTAAAATTTCAGAGATCCAAACTATGAACAAAGAGGAATTAAGATCATTCCAGCATGAAGTTAGAAAAAGAAAAGAACAAGATTCTTTGACCGAAGAAGAAAAGGTTGAACAGGATGACATCACTAATTTGGCTATTGAACGTGGCTTACAACAAGTGCAGCAGCAAGCTGAAAAACAAGAAAAACAACAGAAACAACAAAAGGCTAAAGCGAAAGCTCAACGTGATCGTGAAAAGCAACTACAACAGCAGCAAAAACAACAACAACCGCAACAAATTCCAATAATTGATACTACAGAAACGTCAACTGTTACTCCTACTGGTAAGAGTTCAAAGTCAGTTGAATGGAAGTTAGCTAATGGTGTGATCTCAGGTAAGACAGTTAATATCTCACGTTGGGCAATGTACAATCTTCCAGTAACTGCAACTACTACAATTCGTGATTTATTTACTGGTGTGGATAATCTGAAGACAAATAATGCAGATATAAATGGTAACCCTATTCCACCTATTCCTAACCCGAACTTCAGAAGAAGATCATCGGCTACGCCTAGAGTAGACCCAATTATCCCATCTCAAGCTAGATTACAACAATTACAAAATGCAGGAACATCTACAGAAACCTCACCTGCTTCCACTAGTCAATCCACTACCGTTACGGATTCCCTTCCACTACCACCTAATCCAACTGCCCCTTCTTATGATGTTGGCTTCGTATTAAAAACAAATAAAGATTTGAAGTCTATAAACAAGGCATACCAAATGCTATATGAAGAGCCTAGAAAATCAGTGGTTCAATTCTCAATTCCTCAGTTCGTTCAATTTTGGTTATGCTATTCCGAAGCTTTCAGAGTATGCTCATTAAGAGATATTAATTGTTATGTGAAGTGTTCTGGTGGTGCTAGTATATCACTACCCACGGGACAACTTAAAAGAGGTAAGTCATGTGATGTCCATCATTGTATTGCGTTGGATAGAAACTTGAAATTAATCTACATGTGGAAAACCAATGATAAAGAGCATACACATGATATCGAAAGTTCTAAAACGAAATGCCATATTTACGATATTAAAGTTGAACGTTTGCTAACGGGTGTTACTAATGAATTACCTCCTAATACTAACGGTTTGTTAGTTGAAGAAGTGAGCAAAGGAAGTGGTAAACGTGGTAGACCTAAGAATGCCACAATTAAAGAAATGAATGATAGTGATAAGCTGGTTTATTGTAATGTTTTTCATAATTTCATGTTTGGTAATTACGTTGGTGGTGGAGGAGCTGGTGATCAATTATTACAACAGCATCAATCGCAACTACTGGAACCGAATGGAGATGTTGGGGTTTCTGATGATTCCGATGTCAAGAAGTTGCTTTCTTTGATTAGAAAAATTCAAGGAAAGTTTGCAATTTCATCAGATGATACCAATCAGGGTTAATACTTTTTACTTTTAAAAATTGTCTTTACTATTAATGTTTTTCTCCGTTTTTTTCTTGCTCTTTAGCTTTTCTCTAAAATCTTCACTTTTTTATGTTTTTTAAGTCATTTTTTCTGTTATTCTTTCTGTGTCTCTTTGTGCCATTTGTATTTTTTTTATAATTTGTTTTTTGTTGAGATTTACTCTATCTTTCTTCTTTTTCTTTGTAGTTTTATTCTCTTACTATTATTACTATTACTATTTTGTATAATTATTACTCTTTTTTTATTCCAATGTTTGTTACTTTTTAAATGATTGTGTCTATTCCTTCTCTAGCTGTGCTTTCTTACTTCAACTTAATTGTCGTAACTAATATTACTCTTTCTGATAAAACTGATTTTAGATAATATTAAAATCCGATTAAAATAATCAAATAGCTACTAGAAATTTATAACTAGCAAAAGAAGATGGGAAAGTAAACTCAAGCCCTGAAATTTAAACTTTACTTAAACTATGATTGAAAACATAGACTCTAATTTCAACTGCGTGGCCTTGAAAGCATCATATTTGGCAGCAAGCACTGGTTTACTTTTACATCTTATTAATGGCTCATCATAATCTAATATTGCTAATGATTCTGGAATTACACCTAAAGAGACTTGCTCAATTGAGGTTAACCCAAGAGCTGTTATAACGAGCACTGTTAGATTAGAAAATTTAATTGACTCAAAATTTATTGTTTTCCCTAGTTTTTGAAAATATCTTAGTTTCAAATGAGTCAATTTCCAATCATTGGAAAACATCGCCAACAATTGAATATGGTTAGAAGTCAAGCAGATATCAAGAGAATGCAAACTTGCAGGAATTGACATAGAGAAAGAAGTAACCATAATGGACCTTATGGCCAACTTCTCAACTAATTTAGGTAGCATAATATTGAACCTTCCAATACTTTCATTTATTAGCAAATTTACCGAGCAGCAGATTGGATCACATACTCTGATATCTATTTCTTGTGTCTCAATTTCACTTAAATCCATAGTGATGCTTGAATGCTTGTAAGCTTCAATGACAAAGTTTAATTTCTTGCTAGTAAACGGAAACTGCTTTATTATTAGCTTAGTGCGTTCACGGAATTCAGTACAAATTGTGATTTCTTCTATTGCAACATCTTGACCATAGTGTTTCATTATGACTGGATAGCCACTTTCATCGTCATCTTCCCCCAATTCAAATGTTAAGTGACGTAATCTTCCAGGAAAAGGAGTACTAAAAGTGGTAGTACTAAAGCTTGGATTAGAATCCCAATTCCATGGTAAGAAGAATTCTAAACTTTCAGCTGAGTTGGGAATATAGTTGGCAAGTCTTTCATAAAGTGCTATCCCTTCGAAGTTTGCACACATCAAATTTAGCGCCCGGATGTGACTATTTGTAAAGGGTTCGGTGTATACGTACCCACATATGCATAATTCTCTTAATGATTCGGCAAAATTAAATAATAATTCATGAGGTAAAAACATTTTAGATGAAAAGTCCAATTTAAGTGATTCCAGACCCTTTGCTTTACTTAAAGGGGTCAAAAAGTTATGAGAAAATTCGTTACGCTCCGTATTAATTGTTAATTCTAATTTTGTAGTATAAGGAGCAAGTATGTCCCAGGCAGTCATCTTGATAGCACTTCCATCTGAAATTGAATTAGGCTCTAGGTGAGAATCAAGACTTAAGTCTAATTCAGGCTTGATTTTGCAGCTATTCATTTTAGCCAAACCTAATCTCATATTTTCAATTTCATGGGAGCTTTTTGGCAGACAAGACGTTTCTATTTCAAAAATTATTGTTTTTAACTCCTTCAAAGTGGGATTTGCTAGAAACGTATTAAGTAGATCAAAATCCGATAACAGGCGAGTTGATTCATGATCTTTAAATATTATGGTTCTGATTTTGGATAGATCGATATTAATAATATCGTAGCTGCTTAGATTAATTCTTTTTATCTTGGAATCAATACCTAATTTATGAAGTCTGTTAAATTCTTGGAGTGTGACAGATTTGCAAGATACTTCCTTTGCTGCTTTAAACAATTGAACCAAAAGATCGTTTTGTTCTAAACCGTATTGTAAAGTCCCAGGCTGGGGATAACCCTTGACATCAATATTCAGAATTTTTAAACAATTAAATGTAATATTATTTGAAGTCACAAAATCAACAAACCCTTTAGTTCTTGAAGAATTATATCCTAATTCACCCGAATTCAATGAAATTGATATAGTATAAATATAGGATTCATCAAAACCTTCATAAGATTTGAAATAAATTGAGCTTCTTTGTAAATGCAATTTAATTCTCGCAACTTCAAAATTTTGGAAACTTAGTTCCATAAGTTTGGCAAGTTCCAATATATCTAAATTTCCTAAAACTTCATTATGAATTCTGAAGATGATTTCAAGAGGTAATCCTTTGCAACATTCTGGAAACTTTTGTGTTGATTTTTCTGCTATTTCTGAAATGTCCGGAAGTTTAGTAAATCCTGATACCCAATTTTTATCGCAATGCTTTCTATTAGTTTGCATTTTTGTTGAAATATAGCCACTGACAGGTGATTCTTGATAAGAGCAAAGATAAGTTGCCATTTCATTCATTGGATTCAAAATGATGATTGAGCCAATGAGCCCTTTGTGGCGCATAAACTAGCCTCTTTTAAACCGCCACATCTCCAAAAAAATGAAGTTGGCTCAAATTACCTACACCTGCTCAACCCATATCTTACTATTTAGCATCTCATGCTGCTGTGACATGTTTATTATTCTTTGATAGATACAGAGATTGGCTTTTGAGTGACAATCGTTTTTGGTTGATAATGCAGTTGAAATTCCAAAAACTTCGATGACCGCCGTCTTTTTTACTTATCGAAACAAAATTTACTACAAGAAATGCTACTAGAGTAGACTTTATACTCCTAATCAAACAAACATATGAATTCTGGATCATACAAATACTGGGATAGTGATATTATATTGCCGCACTGGAATTAGCAATTATCAATTATTCTATAATTGCCCAATTGAACAAATATTACTAGTTGAAGTGCTAGAGGGCTGAATGAGTGGTCAACAGATATCTTCAATAACAACAACAACAAACACAATTATAGAAAGGTCTTTAGTAGTGACGATAACAATACTTGAACAAGCACCCTCAGATGGAGATGTGATATTAAAATCTAGTTAGTGAGTCACAGCTATCACCTCCAAAGTTTCAACTAACCCTATCATATTAAATATATACTCCAAAAGAATGAAGATAAGTTACCAGTACATATCCAAAACGATAAATATTTGTCTCTTTTATGATAAATCTTAGTACTCGTTCACTAATTGGATAACATAATTGAAGCTGTGGATTCAGTGACTTTGCTCAGGCTTTTAGGCTATAAAACCTCATAATTATGAGCTAAGCTTCATTTTGAATCTGTGATTGGCATATGGATAACTGCTGTATTGAAAAGTCCGAATAAATGCAAAGTTTTTGAAAACCCAAAGCTAGGTTATTGTTGAACTGGAACTGATGAAATGCTGGATTCCGTGCCAACCTATCTCTTGTTTCTCAACTCTGGATTATCTACGGAATATGATAGAATAAATTGGCTTTGAAGTTTGTCGATATGCCTCAGGGAGCTAATGCCGGAATCTGGGGAACAAATTCAAGTAGGTCGAAATATGTCGATGACTAGTTCTATGCCATGCTATAAATAACAACCACTGAGCAACTACCCCTGTCCTAAATGAACTAAATTTCTTAGTTATTCAGGCATTCTCACCACCGCCATGATGACTAGCTGACCAATATCCATCAATCAAAGAACTGGAACCACTGAAACTAAACGAAAACGAAATAACTCGACTCTGCCTTGTCCCCCCTAAAGGTCTAGACCGCGCTCTGAGACGCGTCGACGCGTCGTTGTTTATTTACCACAAAACATTCGGCACTTCAGCCTACTTTCTCTTCAACTATAGTTCTGCCCACAGGATGCTTAATATTTTTATTTACGGTTTAATTTTGTTTATGATTTCCATTTATAAGTCTGTGCTTAAGTTTCCTAGTTGGGCCACTTCTTTTTATCTTAGTTTAATTCAGCCAGTTTGAGCCCAGCTGTGTTTCTATATTTTGGTTCTCCTCCTTCTTCAACTTATTTTTTCAACTTAATTTTCAATTCTCAAAGTCATTCATATATATCAAGTATTCTCAAATGTCTTTTTTCTACTAAGTATAGTCAATGTGTTGTCATGACTTCTTCTTCTAATAACATCTCTCCTCCATTGTACACTTTTAGAATCGACAGTGATACTTCTCCTGGTACTAACATGCTTAAAAAGAGACCCCTGCACGATATCACCAATCAGAGCATGAATGACAACAACACTTCAACACCTATTAAAAAGCAAAAACAATTGTCGCCATCTACCATTTTTGATAAAGACACACCATCTAGTAATTCTGATAAAAAGGCTTCCTCTTTCATTAATTTCACAGCTAACAATATATCGGATGCCTCAACTCAATATTATTCATCTCGTAAAATTTCAGGGCCACAA
The DNA here is from genome assembly GCA_003707675.3 of Ambrosiozyma philentoma. Classification (NCBI taxonomy): domain Eukaryota; kingdom Fungi; phylum Ascomycota; class Pichiomycetes; order Pichiales; family Pichiaceae; genus Ambrosiozyma; species Ambrosiozyma philentoma. The sequence goes on from PPKZ03000029.1 coordinate 65,244, forward strand.
CTACTGAAACTACAAAACAGTCGCAATAACAGTCCGAGATCGTTAAGCGTTGTACCTGTTGAAAGTCTACTACTTCCGGATGACCAATCACCTACTAGTGGTTCAGTCTCTCCTAACTTATTTCAATTACATAGAGATAGAGACAAAGATAACAACAAGTCATCATCTCGATCTAACTCTACTTCAACTGAAAATCCTCATAGTAAGGTCCCTAAATCAGAACCACCTATAATAGATGAACCCAAGAAGCATTTGCAACTTCCTTATCATGTTGACAACTCAGTCTTTGAAAGTACAGTTGATCCAAATTGTTCGGTATTCTCGGCAGTCGACCCGAAATCAGGAATTCAACTTAGCATGATGAGCTTCAATGCTGCAAATGTTAACAGCACATCACTATCGTCGTCATCGAAGTTAGAATCTCTTCCCGATAGTACTGCTAATTCAATTGATGGTGATAGCACAATTGATGAATTCATTACCACTACACCAAGCAAGCAACAACTGCAATCGGGTTCAATTAGAGGTCATTATAAAATTCAATCATTATACGCGAAAGCTAAACCTGTTTCAATTCCAAACTTACCACAAATTCAGGTCCCACAATCTGTCTTCACTACTAGCTTAAAAGCCTTCTTATCCCATATTTCAGCTCATAAATATCATTACAAACAGCATATTAATCAAAATACCTTACAAGCTGCAACAAACACTATGAATACATTGTATAAATCACCAAGAAAAACCATTTTCAAGCTCACTATCTCTCAATTAGTTCAACTATTGTTGTTATATCGCCATGCTTTCAGAATCACTCGTTACGAAAATTTAAAAATGTATCTCTACTGTGGATGTGGTAAAACTATAAGCTGTGGTATGAAATTTTGTCTTGCTTTTGATACTGGCTTGCAATTAGGTTTCATTTGGAAAACAAGTAATGATTTGGGAGTTCCACCTTTTGGCCATGGTGTTGAGGATATTTTACATTTATGCGATTTGAAGACATTTGGACTCGAATCGTTACCTGCAGTTAACAAAACTACTGATTCATCAAACTCTACATTTGCTACTAATGTTCTAGCGGGTAAGCTAATAACAACTAGCAAGGCTACCATAAAGCATCCTATCCCAATACTACCAAATTTACAGAAACAACAAACACATAGTCAACCCAATATAAGTGCTGAACACCAAAGCAAGCCAGTTATTCCAATTCCAAAATGTTTACAACAACCATCATCTACTGGTTCATCATTGAATAATAGAAATAATGATCAATTAACGGAACAGGAAAAGCAAAGATTAATGTTGATTTTTAATCAGGCTTTATGTAATCCTTCTAGCTTTCCTGTTGATTGCCAGGAAGACATTAAGAATATGGTTAATTGCTCAAAGACTTTGTTTGATAAATGGCAACCTTATAAGTCTTCTTAGTGTGGGTTGAAAATGTTTGGCGTTGTGCGTTCTATTATTATTGTTAACTATTTTTCATAGTTGATTACTTATTTGTTTGTTTTTTGTTTTAGAAGTTTCATTCTGTGTTTTCTTATTTTGTTTACATCATGCTGCATTTTGCCTTTTTCTCATCGTATTTTGACTTTCTGAAATCTAGTCTTTAATTTGTTTATTTAGAATATACCATTGTTTTACTGTTTTAAAGAAAGAATTGTTCATACTTTTTTTGCATTGTTTTTTACATTTATATCCCTTTGTATTTTGTTGATTATTTTCATTAGTTTCCCGTTTTTCTCATTCTTGTTTTAATATCATTTTAATTTCCTTTTTTCAGTGTAATTCGTAGCCTTCAATTCAAATAATATGTAAACATGTGTTGGAGAAGCATACAAGACCCGAGGCACAGCTTAGAATTTAAACATCATTTTAAAATCAAAAAGAGCCTTACAAAGCGGTAATCAGAAAATACAAGCAAAGATCACGAACTTCCGTTAATTCAATCTCCTTTAATAAAAACTTCTCACAAGATTGAAGTAATCTCTACAACTACAGACTAAATTTGTTGCCTGCAGAGGATTAGCGCAAATAAGAGTAGAAATAATAACAAGTGAGATAAAGAAAGTCTATAATTGTGATTCAATCATCTCATGCTAAAGCGAACTCTGAAAAAGATGACTGAATAGTTTGCGTCTAGTAAATTTCATAAAGTAAAAAGTCTTAGCTGTTCTTGGTTGAAGTCCAGTATATCCAATTTTTATTACTTAGTAGATAGACTACTAGTTTTGTATTCGTGAACAGGAAATTCATGTTGAACAACAATATCGTTCGGTTCAGAAGGCAGTATTTTTGATATTCAAGAGGGAATGAGATGAAGAATATCGTTTCTAATAATTCTTAGTATCACTTAGTTGGGTTCTCATCCAGTCTCCTTCATATGCCTTAGAGATATCTCTGGAGTATACTGCAAACTCAATGTTTGCTAAAGAAACGTTAAGCTAGCTTTAAAGTTTGTATTTAAGCTATGATTAATTCATTTAACTTGATTGTTTTTATTTTTGGAAATTCCGAAGAATTGTCTAGAAATACAGATAAAGAAGTTAATTCATAGAATTGGGAACGAATAATACGAAGCCCCAGATATTTTAAGCTACTCGGTGTTCCTCCAAATCAGGTACTGATACAGTTGCAAATTTGAAAGGAGACTGAATAAAGAGGTTGAAATGTGACTTGGACTCGATATAGATTTACCTTAAACAAGCCGTGATTTTCTACACCAATTATGTAGGAAATCAACATAATAAGTTTTTTCTATGAGGATACTGGCCTTTGATATTATTAGATTATATAGAAAAGTGGTATATGTATGAAAACATTTTTGATACAAAATAAACTAAGCACTCCAAAATTGGTTAATTATATTTTAAAACTGTGTGAGGCATTAAAGTGCAGTTGCCTGAAACTTTGAGGTGGGATAATTCTTTCAAGTTGAATAAGAGTGTTATCTTCAATTAGAGTTAGCTTAATATACCCTTCAGTCTTCTCAATCTTATCTAACCTCTCTTTAAGAATTTCTCTTTTCTCGACAGTATTTAAATAAAATGACATTCGTTGTTTTTGATTGACCAAAAATAATCTAACTTTGTCTTTCTTTAGAAAATTTGCTTTCAAGAGTAGTTCTTTTCCATCATCTTGGTCATTTGTAGCAACGCCAATTGAAGAACTATATACAGATAGAAAATGAATCAATTGAGAAGTGGTGAACTTAAATTTATTAGTTACATTTTGGTCAACCAGTTGAGACATTATCAAATCAATTTTATAAAGAATTGTCGGATTAATCACTGGTGCATGCATAGCTGATTTAACTTTTAAATATAAGAAAGCCTCTCTCGGAGTCATTAATGATGGTATAGTGACTTTGAATAATAGTGCATCAGGTATGGAAACATGAACGGAAGTATTTAATTTTCTCAAATCTGCATTAACTGAGTCATTAGATATTCTGGCTTTCTTGAATTTTTCAGAAGCATCTTGACACTTTCGAGAAGAACTGCTTTCTCGTCTTCTTTTTGAATGGTTCAAATTTTCTGTCAATGAACCTATGTCAATGGGTTCTTCATGTGCCTCTTTAGTTTCTGGACATCGTAAGCCTATGAACTGGTGAAGCACTCTTGAAGCTGTTTCAGGGAGGAGTTTTAGTATTAAATCTTTTCTTGCATCTCTGGAAATTGGTTCTGAGTATGTCGGGTTTGAGATAGAATGAGAGTCATCTGCTTCTGATAATAAAGCTGATTCCTGTAATTCTCTTCCTTCTCCGAAAATAGTATATGAAGAGTAGGTGGTCTCCTTGACTACATGGTCAATTTCCTGGATTTCATCATCTTCATCGGAAGACGTTTCAACTAGTGTGAGTTGAGAAGAATTGAAAGTGATATCAGCATTATCAGATTCACCAGTTTCTAAATGTTTCTTTGAGCTTGAATCTAAATTTAAGAAAAACTCCCCCTGATTTTTTCTGGAAGATGGTTTGGAGGATCTTGCAAAGTTGGTATTCGGATTAGAAACAGAACTGTTTTGTAATTGACACATGTTAGTTATGCTCAAAAAGTTCACGGAATTGATGTACTTGTTAGTCAAAAAATGTCCTAACTAAATAGAAAGATTCTGTAGAGTTCGGAGGTGAAAAAGTAGGAATACAAGAAACAGCTTCACAGCGATTCTATAAATGACTTTTCAAAGAGGGTTTTTTACGCGTTTGATTGATTGACGCACGCCTGGCTCCTGGAGGTATTACCTATTTGGGTTTAATTGGATTTACGTGATGTCTTCAGCAGGGAAAAATGGAAGTTGGAAGCTGCTTAGTAGGAAATCAACTTGCTTTGATAAATAAGAAGATGAATATAGTATTATTACATTGGTTATCTTGGAGTTTGTTATTCCCGTACAGGTTTTCCTCTGGTCTTTCTAACAGCCTTGATTTCCTAACCGAAGAAATACTTAAACCTAACGGAGACTGATTTTTTTTTCCCTGTTATATTTGGTTTACAGATAGTTTAGTCTTATCTGGAGTTTCATATCTATGGCTCAGAGAATTCTCTCAAATAGAACCGTGCTGTTCAGACAACCGCATCGCATCTCATGATTGGACCACCAAAAGATTTACAACCGAAGTAACTGCCGAGCAAGTGAGAACTCCTTATAAAGTAACAGTTATCACTTTCAATAAAAAGGGACCCTCATTGATTCTTGTGCTTCACAAGATCAATTACGGTTATATGTTCACATTTCAGAGGTTATATATATATATTTATAGCTCTATTTTAAATATATAAAGAAATGAAGAAAGATGTTTAGTCAAGAAAGGGAAGAGAAGGAAATAAAATGAAACAATGCACAATAGATGAGATTATATCAATAGTTGGATGCATTATCAGTTCTCTTATTAAAAATCTGGATTATTAAAATGGCTTGGAAGTTTTATTGGTTATGTCCTTCTAACGTTAATCTATGATGTTTGTCTGCATGTATAACTTTCCGTAGTCCTACATTTATTTTTATTTTGTTTACGAAGTTGCTGGAATAATCTGATCGAGGTTTTAGAGTAAGGCATCTTAACTAATGTGTCACAATTGTGGCGCTGTTTACCAGGGATGTATATTTGGTGGTGCATGCTTATGGAATCAAAGTTTTCAAGGTTTTGTTGATCTTCCAATTTCTGGAGGTTCAGGGTCTAGCATCAATTGATTTGTTGGCAACATGCCGAAGAAATTGCCGAGATGCTCTGCCTTATTCAAAACTTGAGCGATGACACATAAACTAATATTTCTCAGAAATAATCTTTAATAATGTCTGATATTTCGAGTAGTTGCTCCACTGTTAATGTTGCATTTGTAGTAGAAAGATTTAAGGGAGTGGTAAGAATCCCGAGCCCTATTGTTTTCTTAGTATCTGAAGGAGGGGAAACCTTGAAACCTTATGTTGCCAGAGAATTCAAACTCATGGATGAAAAGACAAGAAACGATAGGGCATTGAGTATTAAATAATCACTCAGATAAGAAATATAGTTTAAGTTGCATCTATCTCCAACGAAGTTATTCGTGAAGGAAACAATGTCATTCCCGTCTTCTCAAGAGAAGATCATACACAGCTGAAACAGATATTCTTGGGATAGTGAGTAACTCTCAATTTTTACTGAATAAAACGGTATTGGTGGTATACATGTATTTGTAGGGGAAATGTTTTGAGTTAATACAGATTACACAATCGAGTTCCGGTAATCGGAACCATAATATATGATTGGATGCGGCTTCCGTAGGAAATAAATTAAATGTTTGGGGACTGGGTGAATGCTGTCATGACCTTAATATAGGCAAGGAACGCAGACACACAACTAATCAAAGATTACGGCTATACAGAATATCTCAAAATAATCCAACTTTGCAAAAACAAAATGGCTCAAGAAATATTCTTTTTCATATGGATAAGGAATCATGGCAGTCCCATCCACTTCTCAAACCTAACCTTTTTCATTCCTAATATCACAAATATCCTATATAATGCCCAAAATGATCTTCTATGTAAAACCGCTGATCGTTATCTTGAATAACCATAATATCAAGGAGAATTGTAAAGTATTAATTTTCATTAAGTTATGTTGTATCTATATTTCCTGTGAGGCATTCAGATAACTTTAATTTCTTGTACTCTATTTTCAAGATCAATAGGCATCAGGATCCCATGTATCAACTTGACACCCTTTTTTGATTAAATCCAACTATGGCTATATAAGTAGCAATATTTTGCCTACCCTGAGCACACCCAGTTTATGTTATCAAAGGAAAATATCTGAAAGCTAATCTCAGGGTAATGCACTTGATGAAGGCTAATCGCTTCACTAATATTGGCTTGGTTTTATTGCTGCAAACTCTAGCCCAAACTTTCAATGTCAGCAATGTTGCTAATAACCCTGTTGTTGAAATTGCTAATATGGAAGCTCTTGATTATGATGATGCTGTGGGATATGCAATACATAACAAATTGTTATTAAACTTTACTGAGACCAATATTGTTGCTATACCTAATTTTTATTATGCAAAGAGGGATGGTTCAAGTTCTAATTCTATTACACAATACAAGCTTACCGATTTTGGAACTGAATGGTCGGATTACGAACCACTTTCTTGTTGCCACATGGCTAAAACTTACTACACAGATTTTACTAAAGATATTAGTTATGTTTCTGATCTAAAATGGAGTGATAATATTCCTTGGACTATTATTAAGCAGACATTAATCAATTGTTTAGGAAAAGAAAACTTGTATAAATCACTTTACAAAAAAGGCACTTACAAGGCAACATGGAAAAACAACTTACTTGCCCAAGTTTTTGGTAAACACAAATACTTTTTGACCACCTATGAGAAAAGAATCTGCTATGGAGGTATCTGTAATGATTGGCAAGACACCTTCAATGTTACTATTCTTGTAGGTGGTGATAACTATTTGTCAACAACTACTTTAAAAGGTGGTGGAAACGTTCATTGCACTGCTATAAGTACCTGCACAGCAACACCCACATCGCCCGATTAGATTATAACATCATTTCTTTCTTCCTTTTTGTATTAGGTTTTTGTTAATTGTGTGTTTTATGCTTTGTTCCTTTAAAGATGGAACCTTTTATTATTTGACTTAACTTTGATCCTGCTCTTTTCTTTTACATCCTTCTTTACTTAAAGTATATTCATGCATAAATATCATAAGGGCTGACTTATTAATTTGAATTTTACAAGAATTCAAAAATTAGAGAAAATGAACTCGAAACTATGAAAAGCATCTTCAAATGGGGTTTGCCAATATCATTGATATTTTTAACTATTAACGGATATAAAAAACTTATATAGTCTCTGAATGGGTACTATTATAAATTCCAGTAGCAAGTGTAACAATTCTCTCTATATCAGAGCGATAGATATCAGGAAGAGAATCTGGAGAGAAGAGAACCTTTCTAGTTTGTTCCAATAGTTTCTCCTTCTGTGAAGTAGTCAATTCATTAGATGAAATACCCGGCTTTCTATTTCTTGGTGTAACTTCAGAAGTTGAAATCTTGGGGGCATCAATTTCTTCATCTTTTTCAGCTTTCCTTATGGTTGCTACTTTATCAATCATGGGGATAACAGCAGCATAACTTGGTTCAGCACAAGGCATTGCATGGGTATGTGGAGTAAGATTAGTTCGAACAATATGAAATATTTGTGATTCTCTATTAAACTCTAAGTTATAGAACGCTCCACAAGGGGAATTGTTTACATTAACAGAAGAACATTTGCAAACAATAAAATCAGGTGATGCACCGACAATGGTATATGCGCGACGATATATCATCAAATATTGAACTAATTGAGACACTGTAAACGTTAATTTCATTCCTTTGTTTGCTAAGAAAAGCCTCTTAAAAGTAGAATTAATAATTGCCAACCTATTACTTGAAATAGTCCATTCAGTAGTAAGTTGTTGAACCTTTGCTAGTATTTGTGCTATTGGCTTTTCAATCGTATTGATTTCATATTCAGGGTCATCAGGGATAGTAGTTAGAGTAGACTCATGAATGGCAAAGATTGGAATATGTGAATGATATTGCTCATTGCTAAATCTTGTGAATACATAGCTTTGAATAACAGGATCAAAATAAAGTTGAATTGCCATGGAACAAAATTCACTATTGCACTTTAATGTAACGCTTCGATCTCCAGTACCGATTATCTGAAATGCTTGACTATAGAGTTTGTAGAACTCCAAAAACTCCTGAGATGATAAGTAGTGAGCATCGTTGGGCCTCGTTTGCTTTGAGTAAAATATTTGATACAATTTAGTTGCCAAATCAACCATGCGTTCATTCGATAACAGGGGCAACTCGGTGGTATCATTGATTGCATAAAGCGTTTGTAGTAACTGTTGAGATGGATTAAGTTGGATTTTGGTCTCTTGAGATCCATCATTGGTCCTATTTAGATTTGATTGAGTATTGACAAAAATAGGAGTATCAGGGGGGGTCAATCCTCGTTGCCTCATATTCAATCGATTGGGTGATTGGGTGGAAACGACAACTCGTTTGTAACTTGGATCATTTACAGTTGGAACTAGAACCTCGTTCTTGTTTTCAATTGGCCTATTGAAGAATTCGTCCATTGAACAGATATGCTTTTAAACAGTGGTACAACCTGGCTATCTTCTAGTTGAGAAGAGGATGTGGTCACAGCAAGACAAGCTTGCAAAGGCCTCTAACCATCTTTAATTGAATATGGAACAGATTGCGAGCCTGATTCAGTTATCGGAAAATTTAACAAATCGGAGGCTTGACTTAGACTGAAACCGGCATATTCATGGCGCGGGACTGCTCCACACCATCAGCCTCTCTGTGACACCTTGCGATAAGGAAAAATTGAATGATATATCACACAATTTAATTATAAAACTCTGAACACTCAAAGAGAGAAAAAGATAGAAAGTATATAAATCAATACAAGAAAAGAAGGTAAAACAAGAAGGAAAGAAAAATATAAGAGAAACAAAGCAAAGAAATAACAATCAACAAGATTTATTAAACAAATCACAGAGGGTCTTCTTTGTGAAGTTTGCTATACATATTTTTCAAACCTTGAAGCATAAAATCAACATCAGCTTTTTCATGGCCAGGCAAGTTTTCATTCATAATAACCTTTCTTGTGAAATCAAGTAATTTGTACTTTTGAGACTCGGTCAAACCCTTTGATTTAATTTCCGTTGATAAAGTAGTTTCTGCTTCTTTATCATTTGATGGAGCAATTTTATCAAGCCATTCATTTTTGATCTTATCATGATTCCTTAGATCATCGGTTCTATTTTTTGAAACACGATAAGTATTAGTAACTGGATAAGTATTTTCCTTAATGGTATCAGAAGTAGCACATCCGTTGGGACTAGTTTGGGTCGTAATTCTCTCATCTCTTCTATATAAGAGTGGTGAATGAATATGCATAATTAGATCGGATTTAGAGACATAAATTGCGCCCTCACTTGGCTCATACTTAAAGGCAAATCTACAATGACATTGGTTAGTTTTATCTTTAGAATCACCTTTATCATCTACCCATGAACATCTAGTATATAACTTATTTCCATTGTATGAATTAACCATAAAACCAGATTTATAAATTAATAAGAATTGAGTTAATTGAGATGTGGAAAATCTATATGTCTCATCTGCTTTAGATGTGAATAATAAACTATAAGTGACATTTATTGAATCAATTGAAGCTAATGGAATCATTTTCTTCAAATCCTGATCTAGCAGAATTGCTTTATAAATATCATATAATCCCATATTCGGTCTAAAATTGAAATCCAATTGGTCATTTTCAGGAATAGTGACTGGTATGGCATTTGCTTGTCTGATTCTCCAGATATTTGGTGCGTAACCTCTAGCTTTCTTCCTTCTCTTTCCACCCTTGGCCGTATTACTGGCACCTTTTTTCATATTAAGAACTGCAGGATGGAATATCCCTTCTTCTGCCAACTTTCGCCCAGGTTTTTCTTTGATATTCGAATGTGCATATGTGATATTTGGAGATGATGGGAGGTCACTTCGAAGAATTCTAGTCACAGCAGGACTGAATGCTTTAATTGGAACAGTTTGCTTAGCTGGAAAAAAGTTAACTTCAGGAACATAAAGCAAATGAGAATGTGGTTCAGAATCAGACAAACTAACATAAATGAACTTGGTATTTGGATCAAATACACAACTGATTTTAGCATCACAGCCTTTGCTTTTACCATCGGTAGTAGTCGAACCCGCACATTTAACATTCATCAGATTTTGTTTCTCACCATTATAAGTCATTATAGATACAACATCATCAAAGACAAGCAAAAACTGGACAAATTGTGGAAGGGTAAACTTGAAAGACTTTTTTGCATCATTATAAAAAACTTTCTTATAAACATCTTTTGCTTTGGTGAAGGTTTCATATGATAGAATGTCGCTAGAGTTTTGAGTATTTCTTAAAAAATTCATAACTTTTCCAAATGTGTTAAATTGACTGATCTCAATATCACATGTTGAGCTATGTGGTATATCAACTGAAACTAAATTTTCCGGAACTTGAAAGGCATGCTTTTCAGAAGGATAATTAAGTTCATTTAAGTCAGTTCTTTGAGGATTTTCAACTTCTTTAACACTTGAAATTTTCGATTTTAGAGTCAAATTCGCAGTTTGCAAAGCTGGTACTTGCGAAATTGGCTCTAAATCTTTCATAACTTGATACCCGTCTCTATGCGTTTCCTCTTTGACCCGTTTAGCAGGTCTTGGCACGACTAGCTCTTTATAAATTTCTTTTGGTGTAGGTGGATCTTCGAAGACATGTTCAATAGGAAATGAGGCTTTGGTGCTCAAAGATTTTGAAATAATAGGGGAAAATTTATTTTTTGCTAAATATGAAATTGGCCTGAAAGGTATCGATTTGCGAGCTTTATCGGATTTATTATATTTATTTGACTTTAGCGGTTGTGAAACCAGTCTAATTAATTCTGATTTATTAATATTGAGAGATTTTGAAACCGGTTTCTTTAATTCTAGTGCAGCCGCTGGAGATTTAGAGCTTGAAATTGGAACACCACGAGTTGACTGCGAATAAGTAGCTAATTGATGTTGAGGAGCAGAAACACAGGAAATAGTGGAAACTTTGGAATCTAATGTGATTGGATGCACATGGAGGGAATCTACTAATCTCATAACATAAATAGCTTCTGTAGAATAATCAAAATTGAAACAAAATCTAACAGTACAAGTGGTGGCGCTGGCAGTTGGACCAGACCTCCAAGAACAGGAAGCATACATCCTATTCCATGAACAAGTTAAGATTGTAAATTTATTCTCGTAGAGAGTCCAAAATTGAGCAAATTGAGAAGCACTAAATTTATATGTCTTTTGAGTATTTTCATAATAAATTTTATTAAATGTAGAAACAATAACTGGCATATCAGCAGCTGAAATCATCTCCTTACTCAAGTTCAGATTTTTTATCATCACAAAAATAACAGCAAATGTTAAAGATTCCTTGAATTCGTAATCAAATTTTACATTATCTGGAATTTTGACCGGAACTGAAGCTGCGATTCTCTTATACCAAACACCTTGCTTCGAAGAATTGTTCCATCTTTTCGTGGGACGACTTGGCTTTCCTGTATCACGTCCTCGTCTTGGAGCTTGAGTAGATTTATGTTGAGGAACTGGGGAAATAGTACGGGTGCTAGGAGGTAATTGGTTTTGGGAATTATTGGCCTGGAATAGAAATGGATGCGAATGAGGCTGGGAATCCGTGGTAGTAATATACATAGATTTAGTGTCAGGGGTAAATTTAAATGATAATTTATAATCGCAAGCCCCATTTCCTTCTTTATGAGAGCACTTGGTATACACTTTACTTCCCTTGAATTTAGTAAATTTGAATTCATCACTGTAAACTATCATAAATTGGGTTAATTGAGACATAGAAAATCTATAGGTTTCGTCGGTAGTATTAACAAATAACCTTTCCAAGGTTTGTCCTAAAGCTGGAAACCTGTCTTTAGGAATAACGAGATTATCAGAGATTTTGTCTTCGATCAGACTCATAATCTCACGTGCTGTGGTTGAATCGTTAACTTGCAAATCAAAAATAGCATCTTCGGGAATAATAACTGGCAGTGCATTAGGTAATCTCTTGTCCCACAAATCTGGAATGCGAATTGTAATTGGTTTAATTGGACTAAAATTGTTTTCTTGAAAAAAGCTAGACGTAGATATTGTAACAGGAAAGGTAAATCCACGGCCATCTGTGGAAGGAACATGCGTATTTGGTGGAGTGGATGAATTGTATGTAGGTGTAGAAAATGTAGTGGGTGAGATTTCCGGATATAGAGATGAGCTTGGACCATCTTTGGATAATGGGGAAATCAAAGGAGAAGTTTTTGGAGAGATTTCTAAAATTGAAGTACTCCCAACATATGGAACAGATTCGGGAGAACTTATGTCAGTAGGCTTCACTTGGAGATCCTTAGTTAGCAGAGCTTCAACTGTAGGAGAAATTCTTAGCCTTTCTTTGGTGGCCGGTTTGGTAATCTTTGTTGGTGAGCTAAGTCTGAAGACGGACAACTTCTTTGGAGATTTCTCCTTGGAGTTAAACAGGCCAAAGAATCTCTTCATGAGTAAAACTGGTTATCTCCAAAAATCAGCAGGAGAGTATTTTTATTTTTAAATGTAAGCCTGAATGTGTAGTTTACTTGATAATCTGCTTCTTTCAACAAAATTTAAATCCACATTTTTATAATTTCATCCTATAGTGGCGCAGGAGGCACACGAGTATCAGCCTCTTATAGAATCCTTGACAGTTGTATCTAGTTGCCTAAAGTCTTATTCAAATTATTTTTGGATTATGAAAATAATAATAATTTAGCCATATTTTGCAAACTTACTCGCTGATTGTCATCAGTGCTTTGAAATCCCCATACCTGGTCTATCTTAAAGTCAAAATTACCTTGGCTTGAGAACTGAACTTTTGAGACTTCTAAAACTGGAATTGCACCTTATTAATATATCCAATCAGATATTATAATCAAAATATTTATTATAATCAAAATATTTAAGTGACCTTGAATAATAGGAATTCAATATGGACTGAAGAGGAGAAAGTAGATTATTAGCCGAAGGTTTGCGGCTCGGTCTTCAAGCGGAAGGTCTTATCTTTAGTCACCACCTTGCATTTCCCAATTTTAAAATTTGAGGCTTTGAAATAACTCACCCAGATCTTGGTTTCACTTAAAATATCTTTTAATACTACATTTAATACTAAAGTCATTGTATAAGTAAAGCTTGAACCTGAAAATCATTTTGGTGATTAGGTTGGATTGGATGCAATGTTTTGGCAAAAATTAGAAACTGTTATGGGCAGATGGAAAGATGCCCAAAAAACTCAAAGGGTGGTTTGTTTAATTCATTAATTTTTCTTTATTGGCTCTTAATTCTGGGATTACAAAAATATATATTTAGAAAGTAATAAAAACGTCGGAATAGTGCAGCCACTGTCATTTAGTTCAAATGAAGGGGATTATTTTTAGTTACTCGATTCATTAAAAGTCTTTTCAAAAGAATGACAAAAGATCATTCAAAGTGGTTTCCGTCCATGCGATTTTATTAAAAGAGCTCAAAACTCCGCTTCGGTGCTTTCAAGTTACCTCACTCTTATTCAGATAACATAAACTTGGCCGACTATTTATTTAGTTATTTTCATTAAAAAGGTTTTCTAATAATATTTTCAAATTTTAGAGTGTAATGTACGGGGACTATTGGTAATATTTGTGACTTTAGTTAAAGACTGAGTGACAAACTCCTTAGGTGGCTTTTGTGTTTCAAATAGAATGGCCCGAGCTTATCGGACACAATCAGTTTTTGCAATGAGCGATTGCATTTTATCAGTATCAAAGCTAATAAACGGTCCCAATGTCTCACAGATGATGTGGGTATTCCAAAAGGGTCTGTATTGTAAATGATGATTCTTGTGGAGAGAAGTTGAAGTACAGAAGCAAAAATTGAAAGACAGTGAGAGATTCAATTGGAATCTTACTTCTGGAGCTGAATCAAATATAGTTCTTGATAATTCATCCTCTATTACTTGGATAGAGACTGAGAATTCAATTTCACGATTCGAACTCATTTGTATAGGCGGCAATATTTCAAGTAAGGTTTGCTGGTCACATTTAAGGATGTGTATGTCAACTCTATGTTGAGCTGGAATGCTTAATTACATTCAATGCTTTATCTCCTTCCTCAAAGCAGGAATGCTTTATTTTGTTCTCGTTTGATATTTGTGTATTTCTGATAAGGTTGTTTTAAACTTTCTGGAGATATAATTGAATTAGGTTGCAAACTTGGATTTTGACAAATGGAGAACCTCGATATACTCTCACCAGGTTTCAATAGATACTCCACTATACTTCTATTAACAAAATCAAATTGGAATTTTGTTTGATGATGAGGTCTGGACAAATCAGTTTTATTGTAGTTTAGAATTATGAAATATAATTGAAAGAGTAGCTAATTTTAAGGAGATTAGTTACCGTATTAACTGTAAAGTATATTCATGTTTTCTCAAAAACATTTAGTCAAAGATAGTAATGAATAACTTGGTGCGACTATAATCAATTTAAATTGATTTTGGGACATGATGATTCTAGCTCCTTGCATGTAACCCCAGAATACTTATTATGACATCGCCACAATTTTTGGGACCGAGAAATGGGATAATGGCATCGGTAAGGGTATGAGAATTTGCTGTTTCTCCAGTTAAGTTTTCTTTAGATTAGGGAGTTTAAAGTGTAGAGAGAATTTTCTCTCTATTTAGATCATCTAATATATTTATCTTAATGTGCTATACATAATAAAGTAATATTGACTTTTATTGAAACTCTTCTCTGGTTTCAATGATATCTAAAGACTAGACAAACCCAAAATATCATATGTTCTTAATACAAGGTGTTTGAATTCCTTTTGAATTTTTGAAACACTCTGTCTTGCCCTCCCATCTCACAGAATAAGTAATCAATTAATAGTGGAATTGGTGACCCATGGTTTCCAGGAGCCACTAAAATAATGCTTTAGATATATCTCCTTTCCTTTCTCTAAAGAATCCCCCCTTAAAGTATACTGAGGATACAACACAACATCACCAATAATCATTGGTCCATCACTACCAGTTGTGGTTTTCCAGTGAATTCCAACACCATCAGATAACTTTGGCCCATATAAGCGCTCCCCATCATTTGTTCTACTCACATTGACATCAACAATGAGAGGATTTTTAAGTGAATTCATATAAGCATAAACAATATCCGTGAAAACACCAGGACCAGTCCAATCCATAATATTAAAACTTGCTTCCATTTTTTCTCCGGAGGTGTGGCCATAATTTGGTTTAATATTTTTTTCATTTGCAAAAAACGTATGCATTACAATTGTAGATATTAGATTTCTTAAAATTGGATGTCTTGCTTTGGATTTAAAGAACCATTGTTCAATTTGCTGTCTTCTAGGCATAAGATCCCAATCTCTATCATTCATGTCAAGCTCAGTACCACAAACAAATCCTACAGTTCGATTTGTGTCAAACCACCGGCTCAGATGAACTTGAGGTTGAACATCCAAATCACTGTATGATCCACCAAACAAATAAACTAACACGTACCTTGAAAAATCAGATTTAAATATCAAAGAAGGTAATAATTCCAAAGTTTCAACTATTTCAGGAACAGTATCTTTAAACTCCTTTCTAACAAGTTCAAGAACTTGAAGATTTGTTATGAAATTGTAATTGAAATCAGGATTCATATTCATAAAAAGTTCATGAAAACTTTCCTTCGGAAATTCTTTGTGATCTGGTTCTTCTCTCCACATTTGAAAAATATTCTTTTGAATTGGGTACGAATTACCATTCTCATCCAGTGGGTTATATGGGTAATGCTTTTCTAGCCTTTGAGCGGTAGTTAAAGGATTGAATGGATCTGCCCCTTTGGATGATTTAGGATATTTTAAATAAAGTGAGTTGACTCTGGCTCTTAAAGACTTCTCCTCGCCTGGCGTGAGCCAATCTAAAAACACGATCAAGTAAAGTATAAGGATAATACAAGCAATAGACAATTTGAGTTGTCCCTTATTAATGAAACACGATCGAAATTTTTTTTTCATGTTAGTCCTCATCATAAATGACAAACTGATATGACATACTTTTGCGGTGATGATACCTATAGTACCATTAGCATTTAGCATTGCTAAGATTATGGTGAATTAGATAGCTAAACCCTGGTGATGGAAATAGTGTTGTGAATGAAAGCAGCCTGAGAACAAGTGGTTAATTCAGAAATTTTCTTTCCACGGTAGTTGTATGGCTGAAAAATATACCAAACTAGTTGATTATGGACCTAATACAAGCTGCTTAGCTTCTCTACTTAGCTTAGGATTTATAAAAAGGAATTCTCGGATTTGGTTCATTGGAAATTCATATTCTGTGTTAGTTGAAGTGATTTTGAAAAAGCTTTAAATGTCGAGGTATTAATGGGGATTATAATCATAATAAAATATATACAATCTACACCTTTTTTACCGAGTTTCGTTAACCAGTTAAACTTCTTATATAGCAATAATTAATGAGATGTGGAGGACGGCTGTGCGGTTCTCCAACTTTCCGAGTAAACCTTGCTTCCTATCGGGCTCGCTCAGTTATTAACTTGAGTTTCGGGAATATTATCGGTAACACCTCTTCACTTTTGAATTACATACTTTTTTAGAAAATATCTACAGAAGTAACTAAAGATAGATAAGCAGAACAGGTAATCACTTGCTCACCAACATGAGTGAAAATTTCTTTATTTCAACTTAAGAATTAGACATAGTCATCCCATGAATACACAGATATAATGCTGGTGTCATAACGTTTGTTGTAATCAAGGAGAATAGGCAACTCAAAAATGAGGCTTTCAGAGAAAGCCATGCCGGTGTTATGGAAATGTAAATTGAAAACAGATAAGAACATAAACTGACAATGCAAACGAGATGAAAATACTAATTCAAATCCACTTAATGCTTCAGGAATGCCAAAGTAGGTTTCAATTGCAGGAAATCATCCAAAATGTTAGACTTCAGAAGTCAACTCCCGACTCGCTGAATATACTTCCAATATTTAAGAGTTTCTCAACTGAAGTGATTCCTTTAAGAATCTAATAACTATTCAAGCCAGCTTCATGATTCGAATTAAATAATTTATTTGATAAAAGTAAAAAAGTAGTTACTTCTTATTCTTAAGTACACACGGAAGCAACAATTTTTGTTTTTTTATCATCGAAATGAAAAGTAGCAATTGAGTAACTCTAATGTGGTTTTGCTAATGTATTATTCCTAAGAAAGCTTGGTGTGAATGAATAGCTCCATTTATTAGTATATATACCAATATCATAGATGATAAAATTTCACCATGCCCAACAATAATGATCAAATGGCTTATTAACTTAATTCGAATAGTAATAAAATCAAATTAAATTTGACCATAAGCAGATTTTTGGTGCACAGATGTTAGACATCATAGTTGACTTTTGCACGACTCCAACCACGTGAAACCTAGCTACAAAAGAGAACACCATAAATTCTTTAATTTTATTTATATCTAAATCACTTTTTTTTGCTATGCATACTTGAAAAGCATTGTGACTCTCCATCCAGTACATATCAGTTACCTATTGTTACCAGCGTATCTGCTGGACAATGTTTCGTTACTGTTGTCGACGGACTTGATATTCAATTTTTAGTGCTGCTTCCCTTCATATGATATGATATTATATGATATGACTCAGAGCTGTCCCACAATCTGATTGCTTCTATTACTTAAAACTAAAATAGTCCGCTTAACGGGATTCTGAAAACTGGGTGCCGAACACGAAGAACAAATTCTGGGTTAATGAATATATTGGAGGCCAGCCGGATATCATGCGCCACATAGAGGCACAACACTAATTTACTGTGCCACATTGACTCATCCCTTTCTACAGTTGTCAACTTCATCTGTACTTACAACTCCACAGTCCATTTTATAATTTATAAGTCGTAAAATATATTCATTAATACATAAAACCTCGTGAAGAAGCGCCCAAAGTTATACAAGAACCAAAAAATACTTCTGGTTTTCTATTCATTCAAAAGATTGAACTTGATTCTAGTCATATGTGTATCTAACAAATTAGCATAACTTGTAAATTTTCCACCTGCTTGATTCACCAAAGACAGTTCTTGCTGCTTAGCTTCTTCTCTTGCCGATTCTTTATTTCTGAATACACTAGATTGGTATTCCAAGTATGCTTTTTCGAGTTGACGGACTGCGTATATTCTATCTTGTTTTTGAACATAGTTGCTCTTTCTAGGGACGCATAAATTTTCCATTTTGTGTTTATATATATATTGTCTAGGTGGTTCAGAAGTATGTTTATGTAATTAGATAATAGAGCAATAATAAACATGAAATAAGGGGAATTGACCACCTTAAATACTAAAAAGCGGAACGGAAGGAGACTAAAAATACAGATTTTTAAGCGTGTAGCACCGTGATCCCAGCAAATGACGTACACATGTGGGCGGTATATTGATTTCTGATATATACTTCAAGTATAACAACTCTTGATATAGTCTATGTTAGTGATAAGGATGTTCTAGCTAGCTACATGAGCTGACACCTGTTGAGATAGATGCTAAACAGAGAACCTAAACCTGCTAAACTCGAAACTGAAACTAGTATCTCGCCGTTGAGATTCGAACCATATATTGGAAATCTGGAGAAATTTCATGGCTCACCCAGGTCACAAGTGCAAGGTAAAGATTTGAAACTAGTTACTATGGTCAATAACACATTTAATGAAAAATTTTCATGCCTCGTGGGCTTATATAAAGAGGAGATATCAGTTGTTTTGGTACTTTCAGGTTAGAAAAAAAGCTAATATTAGGCCGGCCGAGTCTCCCCAAAAATCTCAGTCCTTTGAGTCATACGCAAAGATAAGCGTGTGTTCAGTTAACTCAGGTTTAGGTATATATATGGGGGAGATCAAACGATATATAGAATTGTGGTTGTGTGCATTAGGTTTTAGCTTTCCCAGAATAACTTAATTTATTTCTGCCATGCATGATTGGTGATTCACGTTCGTACTTAACGGATACCATCTATTACGTGCAAGTGAACCACCCTGAAACATCCGATCTGTAGCTAACTTTGTATATAATTATCGGAGTGTGTTATAGGAGTAGATGGCCAAATATGGGTATATATTTCATCCCCCAGGCAATATAAATGATGTCAAACAAAGTATGCAATTCCGTTAAAGCTTATACAAAAATCAAAGCCTAAACTAGTTAGATCCAGAACAAATGAAACATAAATTAAAGGGATTGCTATAAAGGGTCCACATAAAAAAAAAACATAACTTTTAAAAAAAAAAATTAGAGTAAAGATTCAAAAACCGTATCTTTGTTCCTTTCTGTTCTTCCATTCAGAATAAAAAGAAGCAATCATATATAAGCAAAGAGTAAAAGTAAAGTATTTTAATTTGGATAGCATGAAATATAAGCAAAGTAGTCGTCGCTGTGATAAATAATTTTGTTTTTTAATGGGACCTTATAGAAAGAAGAAATTATAAAAGCAATGAACCTGGTATACGTAAAGTCAACAATACAGCAAACAATGCTGACAATTTAATGTCTCCGTGAAATCATCAGTATCTTGAAAACCACAAGTGAGAAAGAGAAACATCCCTGAAACTATTATCAATAAACAAATGAATGCCCAAAGTAATTTTAATCATGCCCAAAGACACTTGGACATTGGTTTTGCAGATTTCAGAGGAATGTTAAATCTCAACTGTAATTGGCGAGTGGCAATGTGTATGAGTCCAGGAAGCTATTCTAGTAAGATAAACAGACCTTGTATGAAAATCATAGTACAGACTCAGTTTGGCCCTGCATGCCATATTATTACTACCCCCAGAACAGTTCAAGATGATTGTGTTTCCCTTAGGATCCGTAATCTCAAACAGATTCGAAGTGAATGAAATAAAGTGAACGAATTGAGGCATTGTAAATTTAAATGTTTCTGAAGTATCATTATAAAAGGCATTCATTAAAACCTTGTTGATTTGAGTTATCATGTTCATATTTGAGTACTGTACTGTTTTCTTTTGCTCTATCTCTTTGATAATTTTAAATAAGCTCCATGAATCCGAGAATTTGAACTTAGAAACCTCATGAGGAGTAGGCAGATCAACCATTATTGAATGAAGGATTTTGTTTGTCCACGAACTACTTGGGTTTGACGATGCTTTGTATAAACTTGATATAGTGGATGAATTCTTTGAATTATTGATGATTTTGGGTGTTGTGATTGGAATACGTCTCTGGCCCAGTATACTGATTTTCTTGGGAACGATGGAGCCACTATTTCCTGATTTCAGATTCAAGCGTTTATTATGCTTGTTGGATTCTGTGATTAATGGACTTGATAAATCATTGATTGAAACAGAAGAATTATTGGAATCATTTTCATCTTCTGCTTCAGAATCGGAGTTTGAATCGGAGTGTATAATTAATTCTGGAACACCATCAGTTGTAGAGCTAGTCTTGTTATAATTAGATTGGGGTATTATAGTTCTAGGGGTCGAAGTTCTTTCTAGTGATCTTGGAAATGCGGCATTATGGGACTTGGGCTTTGAAAACGTAGTATAAGTATCCAATGGCGAACCTAATATGTCATTCGAGGATTTAGTTATGTGATTCACTTTATCACCAGTTTCGAAACCTGAAATGATTAAAGGCTCTTCAGTTTGCAAATCAATGGACTCAACAGTGTCAACTGATGGCAAGTAAGCATCAAGCATCTTGCTAATAGAATCAGGTGTTGATGGAGTCATTGTTTTGCGCTATCAGTTGAGTTGGGTGATTCTTCAGATTTAAGAGGGCGTCACTGCAATGTGCAATATTGACAGCTTGTTTTGAGATAAACTAAGTCTGGGCAATTGGATATGGGGGAAGTTACAAACAATGGTGGCGACAACTGTGAGTTCAATAAATAGAAAGGACAGAGTGGCCACCTTGCTAGTTGATAAGTTGTTTTGATCTGCTGGATGTTCTTCTTCTTAAATTAAAGTTAGAACTGAACTTGGTTAAGGGCTCAGAAATACCGGGCTATCAGTGGCGCGGGTGGCGCAGCCTGTGCGCCGTGCCCGTGCCCTATTCCGTAATTGGGGATTGCTTTTACGTCAAGAGGCATTTGAGGGCGGTTATTTGAATGTCATTCCAACTTTAATATCAAGAAGAGTTTAATTACGTATATTGAAACTGTATCAGGATCATTAATCAAAACAAAAAAGCTGGAGTATGTAAACCATATATTTGTGTTCTTGTAACTTCTGTTGAACCAATGTTTCTAATTTAATAAACAAGAGTTATATATAGTTCCAAGTTCTATAAATAAATTTTCTGTATCTTTATTTATTCTAATATATGCAGAAATCTTGAATAAGTATGATAGTCTTCTTCTTTGTCTATTAACGCGTTTGTTTGCTCATCCTTCCAATCTAGCGTTTATCGTCCGCTTTAATCCCCGGTCGATTGATCGCGCTTCCGTTGGGAATTTCAATGTCGATGGCAGCAAAACTACCCCCATTTAAATACAAGATGCTTTTCCAATCAATCAATTTATTCATATTTCTTCAATGTATAAATTATAAGCCAATATATCAAATCATTATGACTGCTTCAGCATTTCTTACCATTCCGTATGAAACAATCACTTCCATTTATGGTGTTGCAACCAGTGAACTTTTCAGCCTGTCATCAGTAATGGCTACAGCTACGGCAACCCCAAAACTGATCCAGTTAAGTAACACAATTGAACTTCATAAGGCCACTATTTCTTACTATTCCTACCTTGAAATATTGGCTACTGCCACGGAACCAGGTACAATCAGCTCAGTCGCATCGAATGCGTCAAATGCTTCTTCCGTGATGTCTGAAATGTACAAAGAAAAAGCATTTTATGGAGGTGTTGAACCATCACTAGCTGGTAATATGATATTCACCATTATTTTTGTTATTTGCTTTCTTTGCCAATTAGGATTCGGAATCTTAGCTAGACAATGGTGGTTTATGGTAACTTGGTTAATGGGCTTGGCTTTAGAAGTTGTTGGTTATACTGCTAGATTATCTTCTCGGTCAGATTTGTTAGATGTTAATCCATACATTACTCAATCATCTACTATCACGATTGCTCCATGTTTGTTACTCGCTGGCATCTATTATTTGTTGGGTCAATTGATTGTTATTATGGGTGATGATTTCTCAAGATTGAAACCTAAATACTACTCTATTTATTTTATCACTTCAGATTTAATTTCTTTGATTATTCAAGCAGCAGGGGGTGGCCAATCCGCCATTGCTGCCGCAAATGGGACAAGTACCGATAATGGTAGATACATCACTATTGGAGGGCTGGCTTTTCAAGTTGTCTCAATGACGATTTTCCAATTCTTATGGTACGACTTCTTGTTGAATTGTTATAAGGAGTACGTTAAGAACAATGGACTTGGTTTTACAAGAAGGTACGAAGCAGTTAGAAAAGGTATGTTTTTTCTGTATTTACCAGTTTCTATATCACTTAGTATTTGTTTTATTTACATTAGATCCATATATAGATGTGCTGAATTGGGGCAAGGATTTGCTGGTAGATTAGTTAATAATGAAGCTTACTTCTTGGTTCTAGAATCATTCATGACTGGGTTAGCTGCTATTTGCATGACTGTTGTTTATCCCGGATTTATTTACGGTAGACATACAAAGATTTGTATTGGTAAGGATGACCAAGAGGAAGCTCAGAGAACGTTTGAGCGGGACACTGTTATGGAAACTATCAGCGATTACAAGAATAAAAGTGGTTCTGCAATGAATCATAGGAATGCTCTGTGAATCCATTCCAATGCTGAGCCTATCGTTGCAACGAGGTTTCTTGCTGCAGAATTACTACTTCCGTTTGTTATGTATCTACATAAAATTAAGTTGTTTCTCTTTCTATCAAATATCATGTGTACTGAATACGCTCAATGTATCTTCATTTTCTTAAACAAGCTTAACTGTTATAATATCTGTAATAAAAGATAATAGAAATGTAACTTAAGATTAAATAAATAAAGAGCGTAACAAAAATATGAAGGGCGTGTGAAACAAACGTGAAAATAATGTAAAAAATCCTGTGAGGGAATTTAAGCAAAGAAAAGTGAGAATTTGCAGATGTATGGAAAATTTAGCTTAAAAGCCAACAAAGTGTTAAAGCAACGAATAGTATTAAACAACAAGCAAGACCAACAAAAGAGAGTATAATGAAAGCAAAGAATGGTAGTGCAAAATCAAAAACCTCGATAGAAACCAATTTATGAAAAGACAAAGAACTGAAACAAAATTAAAATCAAAAACCAAAGTATAAGAATTCCCGTAACAGCTAAATTAAAATTTTTCAAAGATCCAAGATCTCCATATCCTAATCATCACCTTCGGCTGAAGCATTCAAAAGTTCATCATCCAATCCAAACGATAAACAATCTCGCGTGGATGGTCTAGAGCATGGCCGAGAATCAATGAAAGCGCCTGAATCAATTTCCTGTAGCACAAGGAGAGGTAGATGACAATGTTGTTCTTGATGTTTGCAGTTTTGCAGAATGGAATCAGATGCACCGTCGGTTTGTCTTGACTGAGCGTCGGGACGGTAACCTCTGTACATGTAAAATGCCTCCTCATTGTATTCAACGCGAAGTCTGGAATTGCACTTGATTGTTGCCTTGGATGTTTGCCAATTGCAAATTATTGAAAAATAGTTTGATCTAGTAGTTCTTGGATCGCTGCCATTAGAAACGGGCATTAAAACTTCGAAAAAGTCAGATGTGAACAACATGAATTGGATAAATTGAGAAACTGATAATCTGAATACCTGAGATGTCGGGCCAACATTGTCGTTATAAAATACATTCATTAAGAAATTATTGATCTCAGTAATGGCTTTAGGTGCTATAATCCTTTTAAATTTAGTGAACGATTTAATTTGTTCCAGTATTTCCCAGGTTTGTGAATTTGGTGTGATATGAAACTTGACATTGTGCGGGATACTTACTCCATTTGCATTGTAGAATTTGTAAGGTAATGAGTTAGTGTAATTTTTACTAAGTCGGATAGTCACCAGAAATACTTGGTTTTTGCTAATATTTCTAGTTGTACTTATCTTGGTTATAGCAGTCAGATCAGTCTTAGGCTCAACCTTGGCTGAGACATTTGAGGATGTGAATTGCCTTGTGATTCTATTATTAGCAGCACTATGGTAAGCCAATGAAACTTCCCTGGAAGAGAACGATGATACTTGAATTAGAACAGGATCATGAGTGTGTTGAGATTCAGGAGATTGTCTAATAACATAGATGAACTTTGAGTCTGAATCATATTTACAATTCAATTGAACGACACAGCCAGTCTTGAAGTACTCTTTACAAACTAAGAATACATAATCCGGAATTTCTGTAAATGAACGGATAACTAATGAAGGATAAAAGGAAATAATGAACTGTAAAAATTGTGAAATTGTGAATCTATAAGTCGATGTTTTCCAATGCTTGTAAAATATGTTCATCATTAATTCATTCAGTAAAGGGATATTTGATGTTTTGGAGACCGGAAAGTTTCTATGATTGGAGTATCGCAATTGATTATGACACCAATCGTCCAATTGATTATTATGTACTAGCTCAACAAAGTTCGAAAGAGAAAAAAGCGGATCGTCAAGTATATCGACTGATTGAGGGTTTGCCATCATGCCAGCATCCACGCACCGTATCACTATTTTTGTAGATTGAGATGGAGTCAAAACGTTGACATCAGCTGGCTCACATAGGGAAATAAGCAATGTATCTTCCTCTGATTCGTCATTATTGTATAGAGTTAAATCTGGAATACCGAAGTTGAGGAGTGTTGCTGAACTAGGCGGAGTAGTATCACGTGTTGTTGATGTCGAAAAAGAAAGTGATGGACTCTGTGACAGTTGTGAGAGTTGATCTGGGGAGTCATCAACCTTTTCCATCATCTTTCTTAGGAGTGTTGATCCTATTAGAAAGGCTTTTTGAAGTGCCCTGCTTTCTGAACTTTAAGCAGGATCCTGTTTATTTATCGGCGTCTGTTAAGTGTTGTCGAGTTGAAAATCACAAAAACTGGGAGCACTGGCATGCTCTTACGTAAGCAATGACCATATGCGGCACATGTTAGAGGCACGGGAGGCGTTGACCATATTCAGCTTCATTCTTGCAGATCCTCTGATGGCTAACGCTTCCATCTAATCTTGAATTCTAGAGGCTTTTTGTGTTTGTTGTCTTTTTACTTCTTGGGACACAGGATAAATTTGACTAAAGTAAGCATATTATAAATAGAAGCAAATTAAGAAAAAGAATAATTTAAGCAAATTAAAAAGAAGGAAAACTGTAAACACCACCAAAAGTTCCTAAATAGTACATAACAGTAAGCAAAGAGAACAATAAAATAACTATACCTAAAAGAAAAGTTTAATAAATAGGTCAAGCAAAAATTAGATAAATAAATAACGTTGATGAACAGCGTTGTGAACATTATAGCAAAGAAAGTAAAAACGAATAAACTCTGTTAAACAGACAAAAAGAAATAATGCAAAGGGGTCCCACATATGGGATCTAGATTTCTAGCAACATTTAAAATTCAAGAAAAAAGCATAACTCGGACAGAGTACTAAAGTACAGAAGAATGACAATATGAAACACGGAAAATGAACAACATATAACATAAATTAATCCAAAATAGAAGACTATACCAAATAGTCTCCCAAAGCAAGTGAAAAAGCAAGAAAGAAGAATAGTAGAAAGAGTCCATACCCGCAGGTAATCTAAAGCACAGCCAATCTCAATTAGACATATCATTAACAACTCTACCATGCCTAGTATCAGTTTTTGGAGAGTCAGAATTATGTTGGTGATGCTTATCATATAAACTGACAGATTGATCCAAAATGAATTGAATCTGAGACTGTTCATCGATTGAAAATTCGGTGGGTTTGAAAATAAATCTACGTGTGAATTCTAATAACTTTGATTTGAACTCATCAGAAATTTGAGGAGCCTTGTTGCTGCAGGCAGGGTTGACAGTAGGTGATGATTTGAAGGTTTCTGGTGTATATGATGGATACTGTAATGGGGGTGGAAAATAATGTAAAGAGGATGAAGTTGTAAATGGGCGCGTATCAGTTGACGGATTAGTCGTGGAATTACATGAAGGAGCATAAGAAAGATAATTTGGGATATACTTTGGTAATGGAATTTTGGAAGGTAATATCGATGATGTAGTAGAATCAGAAAAACTGGAGGATGAAGAACAAGAACCAGTAGTTTCAGTAACAATGCTTCCTAATTCATTACTATTGGGTTTTCTCTTCTTAATTGGATTTCGAATTGAAGTATTATCTGAAGCTTCTTTTTTTCTTTTTGAATCCTTAAACTTGTTACTAGAGTGACATTTAAATTTAATTGAATCCATATCATGGCTATGGGACACGGCTGGATTGGTTCTTTCAAAATAAATTAATCTATTTTCATAATCAAAGGTGAGAGAAAATTGAGCATCGCAAGATGGATAACCCCCATTGATAAGTTTAGCCTTTCTAGCAGCCTTGGTAACCCCGGGGCCGGCAGCGGATGAATCTCTTAGTGGTTGGCTTGAATTTTGTTTGGCCACCGCTTTATATCTATGCTCAATATAAAATGAGCATACTAAATATAACGTTTCATCGGTATGACGACGACAAGGATATAATTTAAAAGCTTTACAATAAATCCCTAAAAACTGAATCAATTGAGAAACAGTAAACTTATAAACATCAGACTTACGAGATGAACAATTAACTATCTGAGATAAGACCAAATCAATCGAATGTGCAACATGAGCAGGTGGTGAAATTGGAACAGTCTTTAGCTTAAGTAAGTTCCAAAAGTTTCTCGGTGTGATCCCAATAATATCCATATCATATTCTGGGTTTTCAGGTATAGACACAGAGATCGAATTGTAACGTTTATTACTTAAAATTGATTTTAACTTAGTCTTTTCAACTTCCCTTTCCTTCCGGTTAATATCTCCTAAATTCAATTTAATTGCACTTTTTGTGTCTTGATCTGCAGGAGGGGCACTCATTGAGTTCATTAAGCTTGGGATATTGACTAAACTGGTACCTGACCCTGAAAGCCTAGGACAACTACCAACACCAGTGTGTCCATCTCTTCTTAATTCAATATTAGTATGTTCTAAGCTGTCAGTCGAGCATCTATGGGGAGGAATATGCTGCAATCCGGAGTCAGAGCTAAAAGATTGAGATTGAGACAAACTACTAGCAGAACCTGATTGTAAACTAAATGAGCCTTTAAATACCCCAAAGCCATCAGTGCTGGGATATGAAGTTGGAATAGGAGTAAAATGGGCTAATGGAGCAGGTGGAGGGATAAAAGTCGGAGGGGGATAGGAAGGCAAGCTATGATGGCCGAAACCAGTTAAAGGAGGTAAAGACAAACTAATTGATCGATCCTTGGATTTTGAGCTTAATGGAGATGACTCATGTGATTCAGTAGCAGCAAAATTGGTGTTGCTTGAACTAACAGGATTAAAATTAGGCTCTTTCAAAACAAATTGACCGGCTTTAGAATGCTGGGTACAATCTTGATTTTCGATCTTTGAAGAAGTTTGCAGCTGGGGATCCATTAACAGCATCAGTTTTGGATTTCCGTCACCCACTTCCTGAGTTAAACCTGATGATATACTGAGAGGAACCATGCTATGAAACTTGACTGGAATGTCGTTATTTTGTTTCAAAGGCACGTGATGGAATGGTTGGTATTGATACATATTTGGAAAACCCAACTTCAGCACTGGCAGTCGTTGTGAGTCAGTTATGGTGAAATTGAACTCCAATATGAATTGTTTGCTTGGAAATGCCGTGTTTGGTATATTACTAGGAAAAAGGAGAAAACTGGTTTTGTTTTTTGGCCTTTTTAATTGTCCTCATCAAAATTTGAGGGCAATTTGCAGAACTTGCAGCGCTACGATTTTTCAACAACGAGAATTTGTTTATCAGTGACTACTCAGAGAATGAGTTTATCAAAATGGTCGCAAAGAATTTATTGCATTCTAAATAATTATACGGTGGAAAAAGAGGTGGTGTATTATAATACTTTCTTTGTAATCATTGTAGTAAGTACAAAATAACACCAAGCAGTTGTAAAACCATTAGTTGGCTTAACTAATGCCATTTTCTAATACTCACATATATCATATCAAGACATAAATTAACACATAAACTTATACTTATTGAAGTAGGCTAGGATAAGTTAATAAATAGAGACGAGAATCGGTTGTACTTCCCAACGAGGAATAATTGTAAAAGAAACTTAAAATTTGAATGCCTTAGGAGCAACAACTTAGTCACAGCTTGTTTTTTAGGAATACTTTCTAATCCTTCAATATTTGGAGGAAATCCTAGAGGTTCTGAATTGTACTCGTTAAGTTTTCTCCCTACATTTAATAATGGTGTTCCACTGGCAACTGAGATACAAAAATTGGCATAAAGTGATACATTCACTAGATTATGATCTGATCTGGCCATTCTTTGTAGCAGTATATTATTATTCGTGATAGATGTTTTGCACTTTGCTGGAAGTGTTATCTTGATGTAATCTAGTCATGAAAATGAATCAGTTTCTTAATCTACGCGCTCCATTATTAGTTTTAAAACCACACCAAAACATCACTAAATGATGAACGTGGTCATAACTTGGATATATATTTCTACATAAATCATTGAATTTTCAAAATCCAAATCTAATTCGATTTTTATTATGCGTCAATTTAAAACATTGAAACCTAATTGAACGTAACTATTGGAAGTTTGCCCTCTAAAAACACTGGGTGGCATATATTGACAATATTAGGAGGATGTGAAAGAAAGCCAAATTTCATCATCAGGGTATAAGATTTGTTTCATTAGCTTCTCCAGTATAACCAAAATTTTGAATTGAACTTGAAGTTTTTTTTGACCAATTTCTAAAGTTCTATTTCAGTGTTGAAGTTAGTAAACTCAGAGTTGAGTGTTTCATTTTGTGGAATTGAAACAAGCTTGGAATTAAAGAGATCTTTATTTTGTTGAGTTATATTCCAGCCTGTTCATCTGTCCATTCAATAATATTTTATCTCTCGTTTAAATATTTGAAACAAATATCGGTGTTATTTTCCGAAGGAGCAAGGATGGGCAGGGAGTTAAAGTGATTCAATTAGAACCGTCTCGCCAAATTTCTAATCAGCTCCACTCGCCATATACAAGAAATGAATATCTGATATTATAATAGTATCTATTTATTTCTTTCCATTTGTAAAAAATATTAACAATTCCAAGTTTGCTTTAATTACAAATGAAAGAATCAAAAACAATTTGAATCCCACAGGATGCTAGGTTTGGCTTCGAATTGGGTCAATTTGATCCCCCTTAAGAGTTTTGGAATACAGTGAGAGCCAAACGAACAATTAAGGTGAAGAAAAGGAAAATTAGAAATATTGTACAAACACTAATGGAAATGATGCTATTCACAGTGGCTGTAGATTATTACAGAAATATTTCTTCTGTCTTTACTATTAATTAGATAGGTCAATTTATGATCCTCTCTTCTAATTATTTTCGAAACAGTCAGTATAGGCATAATAACGTTTGCGCGACTATGGCCATCTAAATTCGAAAATCATCGAAATATAAATTCAAACCTATTATTAAGAAAGAGATTGTAAAGGTTCCGTGGAATATATTGAATTCTGATGTAAAATTAACCACTGTTATTGTTTCCAACGATTCCAAATTTGACTTCAATATAAATGATGGAATGGCAAGTGGCGATTTCTGGAGATTAGTCAATTCATTTCAAAGCATTACAGTCCAAGAGAGTAATATCGAAACATTCTTAAAAATTCCCTGAGATTTAGTTTATCCTTCTCTAGATGAATCCAAAAGCTTTTATGCATTTACAATTTCTAATGGATTCCAATGTTTAAGCCTATTTAGAAAAGAATTTAACTTGCGTTCGAAACAGAAAACTAGTTTCTTACATATATATAGCAAAAAGTATCTCCTCAATGAAAACTATTAAATTAGAAATTGATTATGATTTTCCATGTAAAAATATCATAATAAGTAACATTTCACCAGGTATGCCAGACTATGATTTTAAATCTTTTTATAATTTAGGTTGATTTTCATGAACGCAAATGTGGCGGATTAAACAAAGGGTACCTTAGGCAATGCAGCACGGTTCATTTACTATGCTGCTGGAAGTGCCAGTGGTGCTTATATGTTTAAAATAAATGAAGTTTCTAAATAAAAAATGGATATGGAAGCTTTAGGCTCCACTGGTATTTATGGAAGAGATAAGAAGTATAATAAAGTTCAAGGACAAATTGAAGAAGAGGTAAGTTTCAATGGTTTCAAGGATAATACTTATAAACAAAATAAAGGTTTTAGGTATGTTTACGGATTCATTGGGGTGCTAGTCGATTATTTGGTTTTTCGTAGTTCAATTCCAGTTCTTTGTATGGAATAAATTTTCTTTTATGTGTAATAGTTTATATTAAGAGCATCTGATCATACGGTGGTAGTATAGATCTTATTGTTAATACTGATTCTAGTTTCAAGAGAGAGTCAGTCGAGCGAGTTTTATCTCTTTTAAGAACTTGTGCTACCTTTAGTTTCATCTCTGTTCCAGAAAGCGATGTTTGATTACAAGTTTCTCCTATGTTAATACTTACAGGTGGTTACAAGATTCAAGGTTCAGCTCTTGGTTCATGTGAAGAAATTAGGTAGATGCTACAATGAGTTACTGATGAAAGTATCAAGAATTGGGTTGAGGAAGCTGAGGAAGCTGATATTAGTGAGGAAAATATCTCCGAAGCTTGGAAAATATTGGAGGTTGGTGACGTTAAATTCAGAGTTTTTTATCTAATTATGACAAGTACCTTTTTAAATAGAAAATATCGAACAAAATGATTTTTTTTTTGATTGGCTACTTCTAATCTCTTATATTTGTTTTGAATTACTATATTTTATTAGGGTTTACCTTAATACATTCAATGTGTATTCTTTATCAATAGACCTATTTTAGTAACATGATATTTTAGATCATTTCATATTCCTATAATTTCAGATAGAGTCACCCAGCATACCAGTATTGACTTCTTCAAATTAGGAAATTATTGATGTTAAATACCTAATTTCATCTGAAATATAATAGGTACTATTAATAATTTCATGCACATTAATCATCAACAGGAAGGTGGTTTGTGGCTCATCAGCTCAGATAACTTGTTCGGATAATCATTAATTGGTCAAGGTGAATAAACTAAACACTGAAGTCACTTCAGTAATCAGTAGCCTGTGCTGTTTAATATAGTATAAGTGTTTGTTTTTGAAAAGATAAAAGCAATTCATAAATTATAAATTATAAATTAAAAATTAGAACAGTAAACACACGAAATCAAAAACAGAGGTAAAGGTCAAAAACTAACTTTAATAGTAGATATGCGTACCAAGAACAACCGACTTAATATCACCCTTTGCTAAAGCTTTAACATCATCTCTTGTGGACTTCAAATTCAAATGAATTAACGAAGTAGTTGGCTTTGAGAAAATGTCATCAATTTCTTCTAATGTCTTACCTTTAGTTTCAACAACAAACATCACTTGATAAATGAAACCTAAAACGGCAATTCCACCGTAGAAACCCAACGTTAATCCAGTCTTGGTTAATTTATCAAACATGTCGTTGAAGTTATAAGTAATGGTGAAAGACCATAAATATAAAGCAGCGGATGAAACAGTCATACCGTAAGATCTTAAATAGGTTGGATAGACTTCTGTCGGAACAACCCATGTTGCAGTAGAATAAGAACCAAAGAAGCCCATATATAAGATAACACCAGATAAGTATAAACCCTTAGCTGCAGGAGAAGTAATGGAAACTTGATATGAGATACCTAATAGAATTAAACCAATGAAGAAACCTGGTAAACAGAAGTTAGTCCAGAATCTTCTACCACACTTATCCATCCACATGATAGCTGGGATGGTACCTAACAACAATGAGCCACCACCAACTAAAGACATGAAAACAGATCTTTTTGTGTCAAAACCAATGGAAGCCATTAAGGTAGACATATAATACATGACAGCATTGACACCAGTGAATTGACCTAAGAAAATCATTACGTTAGCATAAATTAAAGATCTTCTAGCTCTAGCGTTAGTGAAGAAATCCATCCATTGATGTTTCTTGATTTGATGAGTCTTTTCGGATTGTGCCAATTCTGCAGATTGGACCATATCTAAAAATTCTAATTTATTCTCTAATAAACTGATATCTCTTAGACTTTGCCAGATTATGTAAGCCGCACCAGTTTTCTGTTTAACAACAATTAAATAACGAGGAGATTCTTGCAAGAAGAACATAGCAGTCAATAGAATGGTTGAGAAGAATAAAGATGAACCTAAAATGTATCTCCAAGCACCATCTAATTCATAAAACATAGCAGCAATAGCATAACCAAACACTTCACCCAAAGCAATATTAAATTGGAACAAAGAAGTTAAATTACCTCTTATTTCTTTAGGAGCACATTCAGACACATAAGCGGGAATAATAGATTCTAGACCGATACCGATACCAATAAAGATACGACCTGTGTATAATTGGTGAACACTTTGAGATGCAGCACAAATAATACCACCAATTGTATAAGCAATACAAGCCACCATAATAGAAACTCTTCTACCAATGCATTGATTTAGTGGAGATAGTAATAAAGCACCAATAATACCACCAAGTGGAACCAATGAAGACACTAAAGATTGCTCATGAGAAGTTAAGTTTAAAGCGTCAACTAAAGTAACATTAGCACCCGAAATCAAAGATTGATCAGCACCGGACAACATACCTCCTAAAGAAGCAAAAAATCCTAACATGTAAATCGTATGCTTTTTGTTCTTGAAGTTCACCTTAACACCAGTCTCTAAGATAATTCTATCCCAGAGAGTTTTGCTTTGTTTATATTCTTCAGCCAGTCTTTCAAATTCTTCAAACTTGGCATTAACCTCATCAGCTCTGTATAGCTGTTCAAGATTGTCCAGCTTAGAAGCTTCATCATATTTAACTTCAACACTTTGTTGAGATTCGATATCAACACTTTCGTGGTCAGACATTTTGTAAGTGAAATGATTAAAGAACCGAGAATTTAATGACCATTAACTTGGAATAAACGGCGGAAATCTTCCACCTTTTATATGGATTATCTCATGTTATATTTCCGGTGAAGCAGAAGGAAGATAGGGGGTGGTTGAGCTTCCACATATTGGGAAAGTACTAGCTTGAGAATTGATGTACCTTCAACAATTATGCAGACCCCAGACTGACTCTCGGAACAATTACTCTGCCGTTGCCAAGTTGCCCAGTCTCCCCAAGAGAAAGTGCCGCTTGGCTGCCGGAGACTGCAGCCAGATCGGGCCACCTCCCCGCCAGCTGGAACAACCCCATATGGAAAAACCTTCTGACCCCCCCGGGGTCTGTATTCTACTATTGGTCTAATCCAAATGTTCCCCCTGATTTCTTCCTGCTGCATTATTTTGATTCTGGGGAATCATGATGACAATTGGCCTTTCGAGCGGAGTGGAAATTATGGTTTGAATTAACCCGTACGTCAGTGAGATTAGACCCAATTCGAGATCATATGACATCAAGCTATAGATATATCTATATGGATTTCCTTTTGTAATTTATTCAGATCTTGTTATGACGTGTGCAACCTTAGAAGTGTTCGTACATCGTAGAAGTTTAATTCATATCACTATATATTTACCGTGATTCAACGTACAGCCTGAGAGACCATTCTTAATGGACAAACCAATATTCTAATAGTGACGAAGAGAATAATAATTAATCCATACAGAAATGGCCTCGTAAATGATTGGAGGTGATTCATATTTGTTCCCTTGAAAAGTTATACTAAGCATAATTCTCCTTATATTTAAATCTCCCTTTATGGTGGTGTGGGTGATCGAGTGGGTTGGCGTGATCAAATCAGATCTACATTGAGAAATGGGCCGTAAGCTTTCTTGATTGATATTGAATTGATGTTTTTGTTAAACTAGATTATACTTCGCTTTTAGACTTATTGGTCATGAAAAGAATACTAATTAATAAATATGGGTGATGAGCAATCAGGAAAGTATCATACATACATTGATTATCACCTCTAGTAAATAATGTAGTAATAAAAGCACCGTGCATTTTAATGGTTAATGTCTACTTGCTTCTAAAAGTTTGAGTTTGGAAATTTGAATAATCCGTTAGGATATATGCTTTAGACCAATAAATGAATTGGCTGCCTTATGAATTGTAGCTGTCCACTTAATTTAAAACTTAGCAATGCCAGCCTCCTTTTAAGTGCTATGCCATTAGCATGGTTGATTAATGAGGTTTAAATAAAACAATTTCTCAAAAACTCCTGGTTCAATGATTTAAACAAAGCTTCCTTTTTCTTCTAATGTAACACTTAGACAAATTAGAAGTTTGTATTCTGGGTACATGATTCACTTCAAACGTATTATACCCAGTAAAAGCTTACTTTAAGAATCACATTGAACCCTTTAGATATTCTTCTGCTTTGAATTTTACTGTTGAACCAACTACGTACAGCATAAACTTAGTGCACCTCACCTCCTAACTGATAAAGTTAGATCTTTTATTTTATTATTAGATGAAATATAGATTCTTTATGAAGAAATTCCACAGTTTCTTGTTGCCAGTCTGTGTTTTTGTTCATAAGTTGAACTATTTAACAATATGTTGCAATTCTGTGAATTGAAAATGGCTTATACCACAGCTATTTGAAGTTTTGCTACTTTTCTGAATTATTAGGTAAGAAAATAAAACAGAAATCGAGCCCACAAATAAAGCTAAAGTTACCTTATTTATTTGCAGGGCTAAAATTTTTAAAGTTTCCCTTTGGAAATTAGCTGGCTAAATGTGAAATTAAAAGAATTATTTGAGTAGTTAGATAAACAACATGGATTAATAGTTATGTTGATTAATCAATAAGCGAAAATCTAGTTTAAAGTCGTGTATTACTCAAACTCAGTAGAGCCAAAAATGTCCCTATTCAATCCTGAAAATAGCTTACCTTACAGATGACTTCCAAATTCTATTTGTTAAATTGTCCTCCAAGTTTCCAAGCATGATGAATCAGTTAGAAATGTTCAAATAAAACTTGAGTTAAAATGAAATAGCAACAATTTGAGACAAATGTACTGATACAGGAGTAATCGCCAAGATCTAGAAAAGGTATGTCTCAGCATAATGTTCTGGCTAGCTTGGCACATTCAAAATAGAACGTGGTAGCAAAATTATAAGATACATTCTTAATGCTGTCATAGTGTCAATGGTGACTCATTCAAAGGGATTTAGATCACCTAGGGCAGTGTGAATTGGTTTCAACTTACTGTCTATTGCAGCTTTACTTAATATACCACGATCGCAATTATAAAGATAGTACCTAGACTGGCCAATATCATGTCTAATTGATAGTATAACCAGATTACTTTTGATATGTTTTTCCAGAAGTTTCTTAATCTTTGTAATGCCATCATTATATATTTCCTCTATTTGCTTTCCATCTTTATTACCAGTGATAGTTAAACAACCAGATTCATAAAGCCACTATGTATTATCTTATCATCTGAAGTAGTTAGTAGTTGAGTGATAATATCTTGAGGAGAAAAGATGGTCCCGTATCTAGTACCATTTTCATAGCAAACTTGTCTGTAATCATGATTTAGGCTGAGTGCGTCATTGAGATTTGGATTTAATTATATTTGTCCTTCAAAGTGCTCATCTCCAAGAGAAGTGACTACTATTTTTATTGATTTAGGTTAACCTAAATTTTAAAACCCACATGTTCAACAACTCCATTATTACCCACTATTCTGCCCTTGTGAGATGAACCAAAAAGTCAAGATCGTTGAGAGAAGTGATATGTTACCAATGTTTCACTATCGTGCTCTTTTATTGTATAGTTTCCTAAATATAAGTTGACCCATAACTATCCAATATGTAGAAGAAAAACGCTTCCCATTATTTCTTATGCCTTCTCATGATTAGATTATATAAAGCGTTGATGATCTAACATTTTTGAGAATGTTAGCAAATTTGGGGCCTTTAATACATTGCTTGACAGAATTTAGTAAATTATCTAGAAGCATTTTCTTTCAGTTTTGCCTGATGTAATATTGTGTAGGGCTTGAAGACGTGGTGAAGAGTCAGCTTTAATGAGTAAATCTCAGACAAATTCAAATTATTAGGAATCATAATTTGAAGTGGCCCATACAACAGAGAAGGAAAGCTTCTCTGTCATTTATTTTCATTTGATTTAACCTCCAGCGACAAGACTCAAGGGAAAGCAACTTTGTACCGGTCACTGAGTATTATTCCAGAACTTTAAACTCACATAAGAAAAGAATTAAAGGAAGAAGAAGACTTGCAGAAATCTAGGAAGGATTATACTAATGGCTAACACAAAGAGGGGCCACTAAAATCTACTTTCCTTTTAGCCAACAAGATTTCCTGGTTTCAGTGACTTTTGCACTTTTAATTCAATTCTATTCATGCATTAATAACCTGGACCAACAGCTGAAACGTTGAATTGCTTCATTGTGGAAGGAAATTATCCAATTCAATTCTAATATCAAGAACAGCTTCTAGTGTTTCAGTAATAGTTCAAGCATACCGTATTCCTTCCGATTGTATCTGAACTCATATAAATTAATTTGAGTGATTTCTAAACTAATTATTAGTTGTCTCTGCCCGATACTCTGAACAGACTTCTCATAATGGAAGCAACTCCGTTAGGTCAGATGATTTGATCCATGTGCATTGGGTGGCAGTTCAAAAAGAACCTTAGTTTATCGAGAGAGCTTGAAATGTATGAATCATGAAAAAGACAGCATATATGAGTATTACTCCACTTTCTGGCTCCCTGCCTGATTTCGTTTTTGTTTTTTATCCTGAAATCATATGCTTGATCAATTTTAATATCATAAACCCAAAATAGCGAAACTGTAGAGGCGCAGCCTATTCTCGGGAGCAAGATTCAGTATTCTGCCCAATCTTAACCTATTCCCTCTGTAATTTTGAAATCAAGCGCGATAGTTTCCAAGAAAAAAAAGCAGGGCAGCCAAACCATTCAGGGCCCCATAAGCTAACTAAACGGCTCTTCATGAACTACATAAACAACTATCTACAACTCAAAAGCAATTAAACTTGACTAACTACTTATAAAGTAAATGGTAATGTCAAAACCTTAGTAAGTTCACAAATTGAGTTTTCAACTTTTGAAAGACTATTCTAGCAGAAATTCGGTCAATGCTCGGTGCAAGAACTTCGGGCAATAATCGGTGACCAAGAAACTCGTATATACGAGTCGCTCTGGGACAACTCACCATGCTTTATCTACTTTAACTATAATAAATTTTGTAGAAAAAAGGCCAAGATTCCGGGAATCCAGGCTGAGTTTGGCCAAAGGTATATAAGTATTATGTAAGGATAGCTGAAATATGGATAAGATCAGAGTTTCATGCCATTCCGTAGGCCCACATACTTTTGGAGATCAATAAATTAATTTGAATGAAGTGTAATCTCCAAAACTAAGCAATCTTTGAGGAATATAAGTATCCATTGATTTCATTGCAATTCGAATATTTTCTCCTAATATATTTGATTCAGTAACAACTACTACACTGCTCCTTATTGTTTGACCCTTCCACTCAAGCGCACACAATATTTCAATATGGCTGATGATGATCACGTTTTCTATGATGGAGTCAAACCATCCAAGGCAGGAAACATGACAATTTTAGCCTGCTTCGTTATTATTTTGTTATGTCAAATTATCTTTGGTTTAATGAGAAAGCAATGGTGGTTCTTAGTTACATGGTTTATTGGTTTAATCTTCGAAGTTGCGGGCTATACAGCTAGACTTATGTCTCGTAAGGATATGACAAAGCAAAGCTATTATATCATTCAATCTACTGCAATTGTTATTGGACCACTTTTTCTGTTGGCTGGAATTTATTATTTGCTTGGTCAGTTAATCGTTATTATGGGATCACAATATTCCAGATTGAAGCCTTTCTTGTATTCCATGATCTTTATCTTCTTTGATCTAGTTGCTTTGGGTTTGCAAGGTTATGGAGGAAGTGCTATTGCTAGAAGGGATAGTGATTCTGATGACACTGGTGAACATATTATGTTGGCAGGTTTAATTTTCCAGCTATGTTCAATGACATTCTTTTTGACTCTATATTCGGATTTCTTATTAAGAATTTATAAAGAATTCAAGACTACAGGTGGTGTTAACTTTAACCCTGAGTATTCACATGTGAGAGCTAACAAGAAATTTCCATATTTACTAGGGGGTATTGGATTAACGATGATGTTTATTTACATTAGATCAATTTACAGAATTATTGAGCTATCTGAAGGTCTTAACAGTGAGTTGGTTACGAATGAAGCTTATTTCCTACCATTAGAAGGTGTAATGATGTTATTGGCTACACTATGCCTAACTGTATTACATCCTGGAATGATTTATGGTAAAGGCACTAAGATTATTTTACCTAAAAAGTTTTGGAAGAAAGAAAATTCTGAAAAGACACCGGAGTTAGATCAACCTACAGCTGACAAGCCTTATGAACAGAGCTATGAAATGAGTCCTCAGAGATTAACTGTTTAATAAATTTTCATTTAACTTATTGCTTTATTTACCATAATTTTTAATAATATCTATATTACTTGAAAACCTTTCCTTTTAGTTTTCTAACTAAATTTAGTTATTCTTTTACTGCTTTTCTTGACAATTTATCATAGCTTTATTTGTGTCATGAGCTCCCACTTTTTTATAGTGTTACGAATTGAGACTAACTTTTTTTTAAATAAATCTTACACGAGTATCTATGTAATAAACACATTCACAAGTAAAGCTCATTCATCACAAACAGAAATTCAGTAAAACCATGATCAGCATGTATGAGTTAATATCCTCTCTGAGGCATAGGGTCTTCAGGGTTATGCCAGAAAAGCTGAATAGGGGAGTGACTGCTACCAGTTCAACCAAATCGCGAAATCGAGAAAACTATTAGGGCTCTCCAAGCATGAGTTTTCTTCACCGATTACGTGCGGCTTATGGCTACGCGGCACGGTGCCCTGCAATTATACAATTATAATTGCCAGCTGACATTTCAGGTTAATTATTTTTATATATTTAGCAATACAGCAGTTCACAAAGTAAGTGGAGGTATCAAAATGAGTGGCTGCATCAGGATCCATTCTATATTAGAAGACTGCAGTTTTAAAAGATCAAATTGTAAATGTGGTTTGGAAGTTGGTGTTAAGGTTGGTTATCAACTATCCAAATGGTTGAACTCCACAAAGTCAAAAACCAAACCCATGAGCATTTTTAACTTCACTGTGAGCATTATCATATAGCCTGCTCAATTTCATAAGATAAATTATCTTTTGATAAGAAATTTGATTTAAGGACCATGTTTAGGCTTCCTACCTCTAAGTCGATTAAAACCAACAAAACTGGATATCATTTGTTTATCAGCTCGTAATTTCGATTCAGCCTTATCCCTTTCTACTATTTTCTTGTACTTCTCCAACTTTGAAGGATCAAGCAGTTTTCAGCTAACTGAAATATATTTTCTGGTATCGGAGACATCAACAGATTCACTTGATGATTTGGATTTTCTCTTACTAGAAGTAATAGTTGGTATTGTAGAGCTGAGGCTCTTATTAGTTCTTATAGGCATCTGACCGCTTAATGAAGGTGTAACTGGTTAAGGTTTGGATGAAGTTGGTTTAGTTGCTGTTTATTTAGGTTGAGATTCGTTAACTGGGGAGAAGTTGGTAACTATTTTCTTAGGTGTTGCCTGTGGATTACTTGTGTCATGGTGAATTTCTCCGCTCCCTTGCAGACATTCAATTAAATCATTGGATAACAAAAGTTATTGTTATTCTTCTTGTTGTTGTAGCTGCTGCTGAATGGGTTCTGATTGTATCAGAAATGATCTCAGTGAGGTGGATGGTTTATTGTAAGCACTACTGGCTGGTGTCCAGCTAAAGGGTTTCTTCATTGTGCCGTGTGATCATACCTAGTTAAGTAAATTCCATAATTTAAGATAATATCAAAACAAATTGAAGATTTGCAAAGTACCTTCGTTGATCTGTAATCCGAATCAGGGTTCGATCACGAAACGCTTAACCGATTCAGTTGGACCGAATATAGTCAGTCAGTATACTCAAAAAAACTATTACTCTCAGATTCGAGTATCACACTTATTCTTACATTAAATGACGAGTTAAAAAAAGATAAACAGACTTGAACTTATGATTAAGACTATTACTTTTTAGCATGGATGGTACATAAGACGCTTCCAGGCACTTAATCATGCTTTTAATTTTATTCATTAGCTTATTTAATAAAATGTGATATGTATGTTGTAAAGCCAATTACCATAGAGCAGTCAATTTGCCTATACAGTTTAATTGAGATTCCTAGAAGCGATACTTGGGCAAACTAAGGCTTGGCCTCGATTTCTTGCATTACAGATTCCCAAGCAATGCTAGTGTAGGAAAGAGTGCTTAGCTCAACTTTATTGGCAAAACAGAATATACAGAGAAGTAAAAGATAATCTAAAAGCTTGGATCATTGATTAATCTCATATTATAAATAATGCCAGAATTCAGTTCTGACTCTACAATATCAACGTATACAGAAATAAAAACAATGCAAAAACAACGCTCATATATCTTAGATTTGGCGAAATGATAAGTTGAAGTCATTTGCGGGCTTTTAAGAACAATGGAAACAGAATGAGATCAAGATCATATAATACAAGTCTATATTCCCCAATGAAACAAAAACACAAACTAAGAAATGAAAAGATGAACACAGAAGTACAAAGACTAATGTTCAAAAATTTGAAGGTTAATCTAAACTTCCAAAAGAAAGTAAGAACCAGAACTAATCTACAATGAACTAAAATTACTATATATCTCTAATCAAATAGCAAAACAAAAGCGAAAAGTTAAGCCTATAAGATACCAATAAACAAACGCCCTAAATATTGTCACTTAATGTGCCATCTTCATTAACCATAACATGTTTAGGGACGGAGTTATTCCTATTCTTCGTAGCTGTTTCAAAATATAGTTCTCTTTGCTTTTCCTCTTCTTGTTGTTTTTCAGACTTTGTTGACGGAAGTGATAGTCTTGTATTGAGTTGGTGTTGGAAATGATATTGTAATGATTTCTGTGTCGTCTCTTGTTCTCGTTCCAGGTCTGGTCGTTGGTCTTGAAGTGATTTTGACTGTGGATCTACTTGTCTATGGGGTGGTAAGTCTGGTTCTAGCGAGCGTGATGTAGTTTGTAAGTTGCTACTAAGCTGATTATGTAAAGTAGAGTTAGAACTCTCAACAACTTCATTAGCTGAAGATGACTGTGGTGGTACGAAATCACTCGATGAACCATTAAATGATAAAACAGATATGTATTGAGAAATAGCTGAATTTTCCAATTGTTTAGGTAGCATTTTTAATTTCTTTGGATCAACAACTTTCTTGTGCACTTTCTTGGAATAATAAGGGCCAGGCTTCTTTTTAGTTGCTAGAGAAATTTGTGCCAATTTCGCAGACGCTCTTACAGATGCTTCTAACTTTTCTTTTTCTCTTTCTTCTAATGTTTTGTAACTTGCAGCTTTACATCTATTCAATAAATCACTCAAATCATGTTCATGGTCAACATCATTGAATCTTTCCAAGAAGATTAATCTATCTTCGGCTGAGAAATATAATACGAACTTAACCTGACAATTATCACTTTTGCTTCTTTTTCTCCTCTTTGTTGTTGATTGAGTTTGTTGCTCTTGTTCTGCGCCTGACGACATAGGTAATGCTAAGATTGGTGGCGTATTAATTTGACGAGATGGATCACTTATTGGTGTTGATTCATGCTGACTGGTGGCTCTTTCATGAGATTCCAAAGCACAAATCAAAGGTCTCTTATAAGGAGTAACTTTGGCATGATAAGGAACCATAAAAGCTCTGTAATAAATCTTCCAGAATTGGCAAAATTGAGAAATGGAGAACTTGAATAAGGGTTTTCTTGAGTGGGTGACAGTAGTTATTGTTGTTTTCGTTATAGTTGTGCATTCTCCAGCTTGGTGGGTTGATTCTAAAGTTTCGGTATCGGTTGTAACTGAAACGGATTTTCCAGAGTATAATTTTTTAAACGTACTAGTAATGGAGTCAAATGTGTCTTGTGTCTTAATTACCCCAATACTTTTGCGAAACTCCACTAATAAATCCTTGATATCTGTCGCCGATGTGATTTCATAATTATCAAAATCTGAATCTTCTGGGATGTCAACTAATGGGGCTTTCAATAATTTTTGACGAGTTGCTATTTTTTCTTGTTGGTCTAATTGCTGTTTCTGTAGGATCTTTTGTTGTTTTTCTAATAGCCTTCTTTCTTTGGCCCTGACTCTTTTTCTTTCTAAATGTTCTTCACGAGTCTTCTTTGATGGTTTTGGAGTTGAAACTTTTTTATACTCAGAGTGAGGTCTAGATGGCTGCTGCTGCTGTGGTTGATTCACTTGATGTTGGAAATTGTAAAATTGAATATGAAGATCATCTTCTTGAGTATCTTCTTGTGGATGCTGATGAATGTGATGGTTTGATGATGAATCAACTACTTGATTGGTGGATGAAGTAGTTGGAGTGAATAATAATGGAGGTGGCTCATTGTTGGTATCATATGAGCCATCAGTTGCAGTGAGATCATTGAGGATCATTCGATTGTGGGGACCACTGAACATGTTGTAGCGATTAGTGGTTGTTCGTATTGAACAATAATTACGGTTATTGCAAACTTAAAGTTAAACAAATGCGTTTCTTTAGTTCAATCAATTTCAAAAAAAAAAAAAAATTACGCGTGATATTACGTAAGCGTGTTGGTATCACACACGATTTAAAAGCAGAAGAGTAAATAGAAAATAAAATAATGTACAACAATTTTGGAAAACATAGAGAGTAAACAATTAAAAATTAACGATTCAGGACATAATTCATTCCAGGATAGTGATTATGGCCACTGTGGCCATTATCATCTTCAACTTCTTGTTCAGGTGTATGAAATTCTTCATCATCATCGTCTTCATCATCCATACCATGATCAATTTGTGGAGATTGTTGTTGACGCTGATGATTCACAGTAGAGCCAATTTCGACTCCTCCATTACTATGAATCCCACTTGGATAAATAACGCCTGTGAAGTTTACATATGGGTGATTCATAAATCTTCTGGGTGGCGCCATTTCTTGTTCTATGACATGAAGCAATTGCTCATCCTTAGATTTCTTTGGTTGTTCAGATTTACAGTTAGGGGGCTGTGTTGAAATTTCATTAGTTGTGATGATGGGAGTAATAGAAGTAGTGTTATTAGAAGGGGGATTTAGTTGGTTGTGTCTTGATTGACCATCTAACATAACCAATTGGTCGATCTTACATTTACGGATGATTGCGACATCATATGGATGAGAATGAACATTATCATTAACTCTTTCAAAATAGATGACACCAGTACCACCATAACCATCCTCCTGAGTTTTATGGAAATGCATATAATACTTCACATCGCAGTTTTCGTAACCTCCATTCAAGGTACCCATTTTCTTTTTTCTTCTAATTGAAATGTCAGTACGGCCTTGCAATCTCAAATTTTCTTCCAATTCTCTTCTATTTAAGATCTTTTCTCTCTGAATTTTTTCAAACCCATTTACTTTAAATGAACAACATAAAGATCTTTTTTGATATAAGAAATCAGGCGAATCACGTCCCGAAGATCTCGAAAAAGCTCTATGATAAACTTTCCAGAATTGTAATGCTTGTGAGATTGAAAATCTTAAGACTGGTCTAGCAGTACTTTTAACTGTTGTAGTTACAGTCGTAATTAGTTCTGAGTCTGGATTCTCAGGATCTCGTTCTAGCTTTGTGACTGTATTAGATGAGATTTCTTTTGGTTCCGGTTTCTCAAATAGCAATTTGAAAGCATCTTCAATTTTATTTAAGGTATCCAAATTTGAGATTTTGATGTCTGTCTCTTTAATTCCATTTAGTAAATCCCGTAATAAGGTACTATCATCGAATTGGAATTGGAATCTCGGATCATTAGGTATATCGACACTTTGAGATTTTGACTTCAATCTTTCTCTTAGTTGGACGGGTTTCATTAAATTAGCTGGGACA
This sequence comes from Ambrosiozyma philentoma, assembly GCA_003707675.3. NCBI lineage: Eukaryota > Fungi > Ascomycota > Pichiomycetes > Pichiales > Pichiaceae > Ambrosiozyma > Ambrosiozyma philentoma. Next base: position 109,779 of record PPKZ03000029.1, read on the forward strand.
GTCTTTTTGGCAATGCCAGTGGAAGTGTTAACTGTATCGGTAATTCGTTTTGAGTACTTTCTTTTCTTCCGTGGTTGTTCTTCATTATGATGCTCTCGTTGTTGATGATCCTGAAACTCTTTTCTCATCATTGCATCAGTTGTCAGTGGAACATTGTGCAGTATACCTCTCACAGTATTCAAAATAGTCTGATTTGGACCAATCATAGGGATACCATGAACTAAAGTCACTGGCTTTTGTTGTTGTTCTCGCTCTCGTTCTCGTTCTTGTGATTTTCCTTGTTCTTGTTCTTGTTCCTGTTCTTGTTGCATAGCATTGGAGATGGCTGGTGGTGGTGGGAGACTTGATTGGATCGGCTTTTGTGAAACTAGGAACGTAGTAGGCAATGCTAAACCCTGTGGGTTATTCATATTATTGTGGTCGTTAGCCATAATTGTGTTAAGCTGGTCCTAAACAATTGAACAATCCGAATCGGTAAAGTCATCAAAAGATGCTTCCCAGGTTCAACACTTTTTTTTGTCTCGCTTGGACAGAGTCGTGCGCGGGAGAAGATGGCTGGTGTGGCGCAACAGGGGAGATGTTGCCTCTGCCGTCGATCAATGATAGTGTTGATGTTACAGCCTACAAGGTTCAACCGGTAGTTTATATTTATCTCGTAAAGATTCTGTTATTATGAACCTACACTGCGTCCATATCAATTGGATGGGGATTGCCAGTCTTATTCCAGGCGGGTAATTGAATTTCGAAATATGTTTCAGTATTTCCCTTAAAAATTGGCATTATGATCTTAGCGATGTACAGGGATGTCATTGAGCAGTCCGCATTAATTCAGCGATGTTAGACTGGATTGATGAAGTGTTAACTACCAGTTGTCGCGTCATTGTACCTAGTTCCCCGAGTAAAGTATACGTATCATCCTGTTGTTATTGCTTGATAACGGCATGAACGGTGAGAAGCGTGTACCACCCAAAAGTCGCATAGTTTACTTTGTTTTAACAGTGGGTACGTTCTTATCTCGAACAGGTGTCACGGGATTTGTTTAGGTGGCCGAATTTAGAAGCCGACCAATCAGTATACCGGTGATTGAATGACAGCCAACTTATTTGCCAGTTGGGATTTCGGTCTCCAAGATTGTATAAGCGTTCTACTTTCAAACACTGTTAAAACGTGGAAGTTGAAACCCAAGCCTTTAAGAATCTAAGCTCTAAGCTATCTCAACCTGTCAACTCGGCAAGTTACAACTTCTGTTAGTTTTCAAATACCTTAAACACTAAAGAATATATTATTTTCCAACCTAAAAATCATCTTGAAAGTTCTAACTTTATTACTTGGTTTCTAAGTTTAGCGCATCACCTTAACTATATACCGCAATCCAGATCCAAAACGTTCAACACTTCCATCATTGTACACCCACAAGATTAATGATTTTCGGTAATTAATTAAGCACATGTTTCAAAATATTAACTGACTTATGGCTGTTTTGAAAAGTTCCATGATTACCTTCATATTCCAAATTCCAGCGCTTAACCTGCTTATCCTCAATTTCTCGAGAACTTCTTGGTACAGAAAGACCTAAGCCGATGACCTGTTTAAGGCTGAAACAATACCCAGCTTCTTAAAGCAATTGCCACTTCCGATTTGGGCTTCAATATCTAATTAGCATTAATTAATCTTTTGATGTAGTACTTAGCATTTTAAAGTCGATTCAAAGTATAAATAGGTCTGTGTTCCCATCTCTTTACTCAACTGAAACTTGGCTTTCCAAAATATTCTTTCCTTATCATCATTCAATAGCTCTTTTCTTTATATTCACACTCATTTTAGACTTTATTCTTAAATCAACTCACTTTATTCTTTCCTTATTCTATTACAAAAACAATCATTCCAAAATTCTAAATCCAAAAAAAATGTCATTTAACTTCTCAATTATCAAACTTTTAGCAATTACATTAGCTACTTCTTCAACTTTCACTAATGCTGCACCAATGGCTGTTGCTGAAGATTATTCATCTGCTAATAATGGCGAATTACCAAGTGGTACATTTGAATTCACCGGTACAGATTTCCCATCTGGTGCTGCTCCTTCCGGTGAGGTTCCTTCTGGTTCATTTGATGGCTCTGCTCCATCTGGTCCTGCTCCATCTGGTGGTTTTGGTGGCCATGGTCATGGGGGTCCACATGAATCCGGTTCTTTTAGTGGTGAAGCACCTTCCGGCTCATTTGATGGACCTGCTCCATCTGGTGATTTCCCATCTGGTTCATTTGATGGTGCTGCTCCATCAGACTTCCCAACAGGTTCTATCACTTTAGCTAAGAGAGATACTACCCTTACTTCTGTTTATTATGATGGCGGAAAACCATCTGATTTACCTTCTGGATCATTCTCATTTTCAGGTCCACCACCTTCTGGTGTGCCATCCGATTTCCCATCAGGATCAGGATTTCCAAGTGGTACACTCCCATCTGATTTCCCTAGTGGTTCCGGTTTCCCAAGTGGTCCAGCACCTTCTGGTCCAGCACCATCTGGTTCTTTTGGTGATTCATTCCTTAGAATGGTGAAGAGGGCTATCAATGGTGATGCTTCATCTGATATTCCTTCTGGTGTTCCATCTGGTTCTGGATTCCCATCTGGTGCTATTCCTTCAGATTTCCCATCTGGTTCTTTCAGCGGCTCCTTCAGCGGTCCTGCTCCATCTGGTGGTTTTGGTGGTCATGGTCATGGTGGTCAACATCCATCTGGTTCTTTCAGTGGTATGCCAATGTCTGGTGATATGTCTGGCATGCCTTCTGATATGCCAATGTCCGGTATGCCATCTGGTGCTATGCCTTCTGATATCCCATCTGGCGCTATTCCATCCGATATGTCAATGTCTTCCGGTGAAGCTGATCTCGTTAAGAGAGCTGAAACTTTTACCTCAGTTTCATTTGATGGCCAAGCTCCTTCTGGTTTAGTTCCAAGTGGACCAATTCCATCTGATTTACCATCTGGTGTTATTCCATCTGGTCCAATGCCTTCTGATATGCCAACTGGTTTCCCATCTGGTGCTTTGCCTTCCGACTTCCCATCTGGTGCAATTCCATCTGGCGCAATTCCATCTGGTGCAATTCCATCTGGTGTTGCACCAAGTGACTTCCCTAGTGGTGATATTCCTTCCGATGTTCCAACAGCTGCTCCTTCTGCTTGATTATCTCCCTTTACGCGCTACTAATGCCTAGTTTCTCATTGTATGGTTCCACTTGATGAAAAATACTGGCAATTCTATCATAACCGTTCTTTTACTTTTTTAAATATGTGTTGACCTACCTCGTGATTTTACTATACAAACTTATCAAAAATTTATTAGCTTTTACTCTTACACTTATTATATACCCCAAAAAAACATGAAAATTTATATACTTTTTACTTTACTTTATACTGGATTTGGATATTTTATAAATAGGCCACTGCAATACATATAGCATTATTTTTCTTAAATACAATTCGACTGTTATGTTTTGATTTGTAATTTTTAATACATTTTTATTGTTGCACGTTAAAGAATATTGACTACCCCCTGAATCCCCTAAATTACGCGTCTATCTGATCACCCAAACACCCGTACACCGGTCGTGCGCAGTGCAAACAGCACGCGCCAGAGACGAAATCGAATTTGGCCATTTTAACAACATTCCAGCTCACCTTCTTCCAGGTATAGGTTTTCCAGTTTCTGCAGTTTCTGCAAATTCTTTGTCACACTTACATTTTTTTCACAGAGATACCCTAATCACTATCCATGTCTGTTGCTATTGAGCCTGTTGGTATCACCAACCTACCAAACCAAAGGTATGTGACCTGTTTCTTTTTATCCACCTGCAAAACCCGCCTTTACGTGTCTGTCTGTCTCGTATACTAACTTTTCATTATTTCTTGTGCTTTCTGTAGATACAAGATTGTCTCTAAGCAAGGTGCTACTCTGAATGTTATGTTAGCAGGTGAATCCGGTTTAGGTAAAACCACTTTCATTAACACGCTATTTCAATCTTCGTTAAAACAACATTTTATTGATTCAAAAAGATTTGAAAAGCCACTTAACAAAACAGTTGAAATTGAAATCCTAAGAGCAGAATTAGAAGAAAAGACTTTTCAATTAAGATTAAACATCATTGATACTCCTGGTTTTGGTGACAACATCAATAATAGAAATTCATGGCAATCCATTGTTGATTTTATTGATGATCAACATCAATCTTCCTTAAAACAGGAGACTCAACCAAATAGAAACCAAAAGTATGATTTAAGAGTCCATGCCGTTTTATATTTCATCAGACCAACTGGCCATACTTTAAAGCCTTTAGATATCGAAGCTATGAAGAAGATTGGTTCAAGAGCCAACCTAATTCCTATTATTGCCAAAGCTGATACTTTAACACCAAATGAAATGCTAGAATTTAAGAAGAAAATTAGAGATATTATTGAATATCAAGATATTAGAATTTATTCTCCTCCTATTGAAGTTGATGACCAAGCTGCAAGTGAACATGCTAAACAATTAATTGAAAGTATGCCATTTGCTATAATTGGTTCTGAAGATGAAGTTTTAAATGAAAGTGGTGAAAAGGTTTGTGGTAGATCTTATCCTTGGGGTATTGTCGAAGTTGAAAATGATTTACATTGTGATTTTAGAAAATTAAGATCTTTATTATTAAGAACTAATATGCTAGATTTAATTTTATCTACTCAAGAATTACATTATGAAAGTTTCAGATCAAATAGAATGTCAACCAAATCAGAAAAGAAGAAAGATGCACCTGTCGCTGCATCTACTGCTGAAACAACTGAAGGCGAAGATAAGGCTGCTGCTGATAGATTAGAAGAAAGAATTACAAGTAATCCTAAATATATTGAAGCTGAAAAGAAAATCAAGAGAGAATTTGCTGAGAAATTGAAGTCTGAAGATGATAGATTTAAACAATGGAAATACAACATTCATACTGAAAAGAATAGATTGAATCATGATCTATCTGAATTACAAGAAGAGTTGAAGAAATTGGAAAAACAGGTTAAGGAGCTGAAAGAAAAAAAAGGTTATAAATAATGAATAACTTAAATGTTATCGTTGTCTTCAAAAAATTTAATTGTACTAGTTTTCTTTTTTTGTTTTAAATTAACTGTTCGTCATTCGCTTCCTTATTACTAAATTATACCATATTTCATGCTCTCTAAAGTGATTTTTATATTTATGTTCATATCTTCCACATTTTTTTCAACTCTTATTTAAAATATTTCATAATATTTAATTTCATCATTTCTTTTTTGTTTCTCTTGTTATTATGTGTCTTGTTTCTCTACAATTACGGTTTCTCCTTTCCCACCTTTTTATTCTATGTTTTGTTTCTGAAGTTTACTAGTTTTTACTTCTTATAATATTTGTTCTTTCTTAATTATAATTTTTACATTTTTTATTTTTTTCGTGTCTCTCTTTTCATATTTCATTGTTATTCATATCTCTTTTTTAACTGATTTTTCGTTATTAGCTATTATTATCACTCTCCTGTTTGTTCCTACTTATTAATTTGAAAAGTATACTTTAATTAATCATTGTCGCATAGGTCTATTCCTCACTCGAAATACGCCTCGGTCACTTGATCGCGAAAACAAACAAACACGGTAACTTCTTCTATCAACACGACCGACGCGTCGAGCCACCACTGTCTTCACCTCTGCACCATTTACAGCAGGCACGTGCGCGATAAAGAAAATGACTGAGCCGCAGTTGTAATTTATAGAAAAGGCTGCACAGTTTAATCATGAGGTTAAACTGGATGTTGAAAATTGATAAAAGACCTTGAACTTTCTTTTCATTTGCTACACTATACTCTGGTTCTGTTAAAGGAATTATCAAATAACTTATAAAGAAATGTCTTCCGCCCCATTATTACAATCTGGTATGTGCTCTCTTTTCTTAGGAAGTTCGGAGGTTTCTATGTGTTATGAGTTATGAGTTATAAGTTATCTATTCTTTGGAGTTCTCGCATAATTCGATGCACCTGATTCTGTTTTCTTATTTGAAGATAGGTCTAACAAGCTCTGATTTTTCAGTTATTATATTTCAATTAATTGGCGGCAAAAATTACTTTGTTTCGGATATTGAAATTTGGATCAATGAAGGGTGTTTGACAAGAATATCTGTTTTTCAATCCTGGGCTGGCTCACATATCTTTTGTTCAAATTAAAGCCTGACTTTCAGTGAGGCCTTCGACAGTTGGAAAGTGAAGTCTGAAGGAAATATTATGAATTTTATTAAGAATCAGATTATCCACTTCTAATGAATCAGTCCTATATAAATAATAGATTGTTCAGAAGTTAGAACTTTCTATCGACCTCAAATAAATTTCAACTCAATTCGCAACTCCTAACTCTAGAAATTCACCATCACAAAAAACTTATTTACTAACACGAGACCCCACACTTCAATAATTAAAATAGCTCCTGGTAAAAGAATAGCGCTACCAACAAGAGTTGAACCAAAGGTCTTCTTTGCCAATGAAAGAACATTCTTATCATGGTTAAATTTCACAGTTATATTAGGTTCATTAGCCATTGGTTTGTTAAATTTCGGTGATAAGATTGGTAGAATCAGTGCTTCATTATTTACTTTGATTGCTATGGGTACTATGGTTTACGCTTTGATTACCTACCACTGGAGAGCTAACGCAATCAGAAGAAGAGGTTCTGGTCCTTATGATGATAGATTTGGTCCTACCATGTTGTGCTTCTTCTTGCTAATTGCTGTTATTGTCAATTTCACTTTAAGAATCAGAGCTTGATTGATTCTGTCTTAGCATTCATTATTTCCGTTTATAAATTTCTCAGTTATTCAGTTTACTCTTTCTCTTGATCATAATAAAATTCGCTTGTTTGTATGATAGATTACTTGTTTTATCGTTGTAATCCGATTTAGTTAGCGTTGTTATTGACAGGGCTGCAGTGTAATATAATCTAGAAAGCTTGGCCTGCCGTCAAAGGCCGACGGCCTGACCTTCACGTATATTTGTCACCTGACTTGCACGTGGGTATATTCAACCCTGTTAACCCTCGCGCACAACTTACACCACTGACACGGGCTTCTAGATGGCAGCAGGACCTTCTCGCTGCTCTGGCGAGCGAGCTCCCGCATAGTGTGCCATGCTGGAAAATTTTCATAGACATAGAAGAGACATTAGTTAGAACAACACACTCAAATACCAAAACATAGGTCTTTCGAAATAGTACATATATAGATTATCAAGATGGTAAGTCATATCATAACATTTGCAAATTGGAAATCATTAAGAATAGAAATAGAAATGGAGATGGGTAGTTTTACAAATCGTTCAGCATTGAAACTTTCAAGAGAAATTGGAAAACCGGTGAAAGTTATTAGTACAAATTACCTTTTGCGTTGAATTTTACAATTAGTTATTCAGATTCTTTGTACCCACTTGTCGTTTAGACATCTAATTTGATCTGATTTCATTGGCATCGATCATGTGAAAATGCATTATACCACAGCAACAGCTTTGAACAGAACTTTCAGAACTTTCGAGCAATTGTTAGTTTGATTATACAACTACAATTATTTCAAGAACAGATTTATTTCAACTTGAATACCTTCCAAACTGTCCAAAGTTAAACAAACCTAAAATGATTTGGAAGTGCTCATGCTAATTAATCATCAATGCACAAATCGACAAAGTTTATCAACTTATGTTTATGAGTTCCAACTCAAAAAATATGTAGTGTCAGAAACTCAAAAAATGATAGTTCATTCTAAATGCTCGTACCTGCAGAAATAAACGTTCACCAAGCACAAGTGATCTATCCATTTCATTTTTATTTTATTTCCAGATATCAATACGAAAGAATATCATACTAACATTTAACTAACCACTTTTTAAATAGTCTGACGCTGTTACCATTAGAACCAGAAAGGTTATCTCCAACCCATTATTAAGCAGAAGACAATTCGTCATTGATGTCATTCACCCAAACAAGGCTAACGTCTCTAAGGATGAAATCAGAGAACAATTAGCTGCTTTATACAAGGCTGACAAAGACTCCATTTCCGTTTTTGGTTTCAGAACCCAATATGGTGGTTCTAAATCTACTGGTTTTGGTTTAGTCTACAACTCTGTTGATGATGCTAAGAAATTTGAACCAGCTTACAGATTAGTTAGATATGGTTTAGCTACTAAGGTTGAAAAGGCTTCTAGACAACAAAGAAAACAAAAGAAGAACAGAGGTTTGAAGGTTTTCGGTACTGACAGAAGACATGCTAACAAGGTTGCCAGAAGATCTGCTGATTAGAGTAAGTAGTCTCTATTTAATATTTCTTCTTATCAAAAATTTGCCCCCTTTTTCAATTTCTCTTCATGTTATAGTAATATAGTAATATAAAACTTTTGTTTTACTCATCTTCTAATTGATATAACTCTTTTCTGTACTATAAATTGGCCTGCTTGCATGACGCATTGGGATGTTTTTATGATCGTTAACTTTTGAGCCGCATACCCCTCTAATAAAAGTAAATTGTCGCTTTTTAAATATATCCATCAAGTAATATTGGTAAGTTGATATAAGTATTCAATTAAACAGAGATAAGTTGAAGAATATTAATGTGTTTAATTCTATGAATCTAATTGATTTGAGAGATTCGAGAGTACGTACGCAATTGTTTGGAACTGTTAAAAAATGATTATGAATTCGTATTTTTCTCCTGTCTCCTCATTTCATTTCGCTGTTTTACTTGGAATACTAGTTCTAACCGTCTGTCACTCCAGTTATTAATTTTAATTAATCAAGTTTGCAGGTCCTGCATGTTAGAAAGTTACCAAAATATTATCCTCAGTACTCAAAAAGTCAGTATTATATAGAATAGTGCCTATATGGAGACCAATTAACTTTAGTATCATCCAATGTCTACTAAAAGCTTGTAAATTTAAGTCCACTCAACTCGTTTGGTATTTCGACTTTACAAAAGCTTGCAAAAATCTTAATTTTTCTTCATATTGTTTTTTTAAATAGTATGGTTCCCTGCTGTACTTACTTTAAATTCAAAGATGAACTATGTCAAATTAACTAACTCTGGTTTCAATTCTTCGTTTGATGGAAAGGATTTAAATCATTTGTAGTTTGATTTGTCGAACTCTTTGGGCTAACTAAGGATTGATTGAGCATAAGTCTCTTATTTCAATCAAGAGTTTCGGCAAAATAGTAACTCTCCCCCCGATGAGTTAGTATTCAGTTATTTCTCTGCTCCTGAGAAACTTGAAAAAACCACCAAATTATATAAGAAAAGTTAGCTAAGACATGTACCTTTTGAAATTCAAAGGTTATATTCTCTGGTTCAAAGAAAATATCTATAGAAAATAAGTTCATAACGGGTTCTGTTATAATTTTCTGCGTGAATATTGATTCAAAGTCAAAGAACGAACAGATTAAACCACTTTGATCCCCCACCTCACTCAATCCTTCCCTCTCTCGTACTAAGCCTTTTGTTTACATTTCGACTCATTAAAATGGGGCAAAAAATCTAAGAAATCACTGATATCAGTCCTCTGTTTTGTTTCTGGTAACTTGTTGTTTGCTGAATAAGCATTGTTGTGTTATATATCTGGAAACACTCAATTTCTTTTTTAATTTCAATCAGCATGAAGGTTCAGGTCGTTCACAACACAATGCCCGACTCGGCCGAGTTTGCAAATTCGATTCGACTTTTTGTTTACCTCTCTTTGGGCATCTTTCTTTGCTGGGTTATCTTCATCAGCTCAACCAGATTTACACCTCTCACGCTATGTGTTTATCACATTGCCATATTACCATCATGGAATCAACTCTTGATTAACACAAGAGTAATTAGACAGCTTTTACTCCTTCATCTATCTATTCCAAGCAGAGCTGTTAGATTTACTAATGGTGCGATAGAATATTTTCAAGATCATCTAGTCGAATTTACAATGGGATTAGCTTTAGTGATGTTGTCACTTCCGTGTGGGCTTCTCCATTTTATGTATAAGCTAAGTAGGCCATCTCTGTTAGGACCTAAATGTTATTCCAGTGGTGATTCATATTCGAGTGATAGTCCACCATTATCCCTTTTAGAGAAATCAACTAACTCTGGTTCTTTACAGGATTGTTGTAATCCTAATGTCTTAGCTTTGGAATGTGGCTGTCTTCCTGGCAGGCACTATTTTCAATTAAAGTCTCCAATTCTTTATAGTATCCTGGTACATTCACCTATTTCTTCCTTCAAAAAAGCTAGACCCTCTTTGTTTTCGTCTGCAGAATCAACTGATTCTTATATTCCATATATGCAGTTGAATTATGGCCGAGGACTTCTTTCAACTTCCGAAGTAAACCCTCAGACCCCTTCCTCTCATATAGTGCCATTCGATAAGCTAGGTATGGCTCCAATTTGCAAATGTTTTTTATCCACATTAATATCTCCATTCCCCCTCATTTTTAACTCAGCTATTTTTCTCTTCATAATCTCGTTACTGATATCCCCTTTCTTCATTTTTAGTGTTGCTCAGAAGCTGTACGTACTTAATTCTAATCAGCAAATTGATATTTTTGGCCTACAAAGTTTACCAATGACAATATCTACAGAGGCTTTCAATACTTATTTGGACTGGCTCCAAAATATGTTCTTTGGGGCTTATATTTATGGTATTACATTTCTCAAACTACGCTATGATATATTGCCAAAAGATTCCATCCAATTCAGTATCCATTACTTCAGTATTATATCCCAATTTTCTCTATCGCATCCCCACATTGTATTATCTATATTTGTTTCAGATTTCTGTCTGATACTTGTTTTATTTATATCATACTGGTTTGCAATAACTCATTTTATTTTCACCCAAAATGTCCTCTGTAAGCCTGCTCCAGTCCATGCTATAAGTAATGGTACTGAAGCATCAGTACTAAATTGTACATCACTGTCCTTTCCTCCTCTTCAGGATGCTTGTTACAAGTTTGAAACGTTTTTAGATTTTGAATTCGGGAGAGTGATTACTTCTAACATTATGTTAGATGGTATCAGAAATCGAAAAATTATCCCAGAACTCTTCTTGAAGCAGCTAAGAGCAAGGTCTTCTTCGACTAGTCATCCTTTTCTTGTTGAGTTGGAAGAATTGGTAAGATCGAATAAGCTACATGATTTTCCGTCACTTAAAAACTTTATTTTGACTTCTCAGTTATCCAAAGAACAACTTGAATATTTGAGCAACTGTCAGTTTAAAAGGTTATTTAATTATCCCAAAATTAGATCAGTTTCAAAGCTCAGAGAATTTTTAAGTATTTGTTCAACTGGATCAGCCTATTTATCGTTAATCCACTTATCTTTCTATCTACCATTATTTTGTTCTTTAGGTCCTCTCTCTGACATCCCAAATTCATCTCTTCTTCAATCTCATATTTATCAGTTCAATGATTTACAAGAATTTTCTATTGTTGCTTTGCGAAATGATTTGTCTGTCTATTTTACGGATAGTTAAGCAATTTCGCCTTATTTTTCCTTTTTTTTTAATATTTAATTTTTTAGACCGACAGATTCAATTATCTTCTTTGAGATGATTGATGAATTACTGAATGAATAAATCTATTTTTTTCGTAGCACAAACAAACCTTGATTACCAGCCTCTGAAGTGACCACAAGCCACCTCAAGACAGATCCCGCGCCACTTTAAAAATTTGGTGATATTTGACAGGAGAAATTGGGTAGTCATCATCGCCAACAATACCATCATTTTAACACATCACCAACCATGCCTGACCTCAATCACCAGAACTTAATACTGGTGCTATTCACTGCGTCTGGTCAACAGAGGGGTCAAAATCAGACGATTGCTGAACAACAATTGAAGAAATGGGAGTCTGTGAAAGGTTACCATTTTTTATTACAATCTGTTTACAATGATATCAACCAACCACTTCCGATAAGGTGGTTAGCAGTTATCTGTTTGAAGAATGGTGTAGAAAGATATTGGAAGTCAAGCCGAATTAATGCAATTTCCAAAGATGAAAAGGCTGAAATTAGATCCAATTTGCTTAGAATGCTGGATGAACAGAATAATCAATTGTGTATTCAGAATGCCCATTCAATTGCTAGAATATCAAGATTTGATTTCCCTACTGAGTGGCCAAGTTTATTTGATGATTTTGCTTCTTTATTACAGAACTGCAATATGAACAATAGTTTAATTAGGCTACACAATATTTTAATCATCTTAAATCAAGTCTTAAAAGTTTTGTCCACGGTTAGGATAGGTAGAAGTAGAGCTGCGATGCAGTCCAAAATCTTTGTGATCATGCCTCATTTAATTAAGTATTATCATATTTTATTTGAAAAGACTATAAGTAATCAGTTAGCTGAAATGGAAGTTGGTTATTTATGTCTAAAAAACATCAGAAGAGCAATAGTTGATGGCTTTGATTATCCACATAGAGATAAACTAATCATGGATTTTTTTGAGACCTCCTTATCCAATTTTCAAAAATTGTTAATTGTTCATGAGAATACCCAGCTGGAATTATTAGAAAGATATTTAAAATGCTATGTTAAATTATATTATAATTTGGTTCAAGATAACCCAACAGCCTTCCTCTTGATGCCTTGCTCCAAGGATATTTTGATTACCCTACTGTCCTTATTAGAACAAAAAGCGCCAATAATATATAATAATAACAGTGAATTTTGGGATCAAATTGCAATTAAATCCTTTTTAATGTTAAAACAAATAACTACTTTTGGTTATAAGAAAGGTGCAATGTTGTTAAAGCAAAGAAATGATAAAGAAGAGATTAAGCAGGCAACAACGATAGTAACCGATGAAATATTTTCAGAATCTTTGTTATTAAATTTAGTTAATTTAATCATCAATTGGTATCTGAAATTGAAGCCAATCGATTTAGAAAATTGGTCGAATGAACCTGAGGAATGGATCAACGAAGAATTACAAACCAATTACGAATTTCAAGTGAGACCTTGTGCTGAAAACTATTTTGAGGACTTAGCAACTTATTTTAAAGATGTCCTGTCTCCTTTTATTTTAAATAAAATTCAAGTTTCATTATCTGATCCAAACACTGATATGCTAAGTAAGGATGCTATATTGTGCGTTTTTGAATTAAGTTCAAACTCAATCTGTGATAGTTGTAATTTTGATGAATTATTCACAAATCTCTTTTTACCTGAAGTTATTAAAGATAACACTTCAATTATTAAAAGAAGGGTTTGTTTAATTATATCTGAATGGATTTCAATTAGATGCTCAAATGATACTAGGTTACAAATTTATAAATTTTTAAGTAATCTATTGGAATCTTCAAACGACACTGTTGTGAAATTAACAGCAATTCAAACATTGCAGCATTTAGTTGAGGATTGGGAGTTCCGTAAGTCAGATTTTCAGCCGTTCATTGGATCGATCATTATAAATATGATTAAGACCTTAGGTGAATTAGAATTAACTGAATCCAAAATGTTCATTTTAAAAGTTTTATCGGTTATCATTGAAAGATGTAATCCAACCGTCCCTAATGAAGTTTTAAATGAGATTTTGGAAGTTATTCCAATTATGTGGGATAGATCAGACGATAAGAATGAAATGATTATCAAAAACTCTTTGCTTAGATTATTAAGAGATTTAACAAATTCTTTCAAAGATGAGAATGTTTCAACTATTCACTCAATTGTTTTACCTTTAATTACAATTTGTTGTGATGAGTCTTCAGAATATTACTCTTTATTATGTGAAGATGCTTTTGAAATGTGGAACTCCACTTTGAAAAATCTACCTATTGGCCAACCAATCCCAGAACAGTTAATTAGTGATTTTCCCCTGGTTATCAAGGGATTGTTGAACTGGACTGAGATTTTACCATTAGTGTTGAACATCGTTAGATCATATGCCATTTTGGACCATAAATTATTTGAAACTGAGCAAGGCTTAGAAGTTTTTAAAATTATCGGGGGTTATCTAAATTCAATGAGAGATGATTCGATTGGTATTGCCTCTCAATTTATCGAAATCTTAATTTTGCAAGTGTCAAATGAATACAGCAATAATGCATCAAATTCAAAGATAATTGCCAATTTAATGGAAAGTGGGTTATTAAATGAACTGATTAATTATATTACACGTGAACCGCAAGCTCCAACTACAGAAACCAAGTTATGCTTATCACTATTAAGATTGATTTTCTTAGATTCTGAGTTTTTCTATCAATTGTTAGATCATATTACAACTAGATCAGATGAATTTAATTTAAGTATTAGATTTAATAATTTGATCATTTCATTAATGGATCACTTGAAACTCATCTATGATTCAAAGATTAGAAAACTATTCTTACTGGGATTAATTTCATTTTATACCAAGTCTACATTAGTTAAATACATCACAAGAGATCCATCAGTTGATTTGAACTATCAACTATTACAATTAACTGAACAAGAAGGTATTTCATTGGTTTTAACTATCAGTTTCAATAAGGTTATGTTTTTATTTGCTCATTTCTTTGAAGAGGTTTCAGAATCATCAACAGGTGATTGTGCGCGCTATCATAAGCCAACATCCTATGATGACGATGACTTAATCGTTGAAGAGGTTGAAGGTAATAAAGAAATAGAAGAAGAAAATGAGTATGCTAAAGAATATGAATTGCCTAAAACCAATGAATTCAAGAGATTCAATTTGATTTTGAATCAATTTGAACCAATTTTTAAACTTAATTTGAAAGAATATTTGAAGTTTAAATTTGGTCAAGTTATTAATAAGTTCGAAGGATTTGGATACTTAATGGATGGTGTTGATAATGAAACTATTGAGCAACTAGAGTTAATTCTATAATTCTTAAGATTCATTTAATATATATATGACCACTTTAGTTACCATCTTTTTGTTTGTATTATTCATAATAATGTGTATTCTTAATGACTTTTCTTATTGAGTATTTGAATTTTAGGCAGCACGTGTCTACATTAAACTAGATTTAAACAAAAAAGCACTTCCACTTGAAACTCTTTAGTGATCATCCACCCCTCCAAGAATGCTTTTTAGAGTTTTTAAAAATTCTTCTATTAAGTTCTCCGCCTAATGGAACGAACTCTGATTCATATTTGGTGATTTCCATTTGAAACCGTTGAAGCCCTACTTGGTGTCGCGCTCGAGCCTGAGACTTATATGGGCCACTATACGGCTTCCCTCGAATTGGCTCCAAATGTTCCCTCTGATTTCCTATTTAGGCACCAAAGAGTATACGACCTGCTAATAGAAAGAATGAATCAGTTTGATAAATGATGATCATATAGAATGGATACCCTGATCGAACATCAATGCAAGCTTACATTTACTTAAACTCTAATAAAATTTCGGTGAATTTATAAGTTTGAGAAAATACACTAATGAGATATTGAAACTAGCTACTTTGATGTATTAAAGAATTAGTTGACCAGCAATGAAAGTATTCAAACTGTTGGATTTATATCCACACATGAAACTTAAATATATTATAGGAATTTAACTTATCCATTGTATTGCAAACTTCAAAGCTGCAGGGTCTGTCTACTAGCCTCTAGAGCTAGTTTAACCCAAATATGCTTGGGTAATTTACCTTTCCTACATGATTTTTCCAAACTACTCTTTTGAAACACTGACAGCTAAGCATGAACATAACCAACCTGAGTTCCACACACCAATGATATGATGCATTTGCAGGTTTGGTATATAAAGACCCTTGTTTCCTGTTTCAATCCAGGGACCAGTGCTTGTTCCTGGATCACCTTGTCTAGTAGAATTTCATTACATTTCAAGACCTTAGTCATTCATTAACTTTGGCAAGATATATCTAACTTTAGTCTCTCATTTTACTTACTGATATAATTGTTTCGGTATATTCAATCAAAGTGAACTCAAATCTCCGACTTGTATTCTAATTTAAAAAATGTTAACTCAAGTTACAGCTTTCATGCTATTATCAGCACTTATGGGTGAAGCCAATGCTTCATCCACTGTTGGTGCCTATTACCAATGTGGTGGTCTAAGTTACACGGGTGCAACTCAATGTGGTGATGGTCTCACATGTTCATCTCAAAATCCTTACTATTTTCAATGTAAGTCTACAAGTGGTAACTCATACAGCACTGCAACAGCCGCTGACAATGATTATTCTGAAGATTCAACATCTTCAAAAGCTGCTACTGCTGCCGGGGTTTCTTCTACTGCTATCGTTGCCAGTTCTGCTGATGCTAGCTCTGAAGTTGGCAATGCTAAAACTTCAACTGCGGGAACCAAAGCTGCCTCCACGGCTAGTGGTTCCAAGACTTCTTCTGTTGCCAAATCCTCCGGATCTAATGGCTCCAGTAGCTCTAGTAGTTCCAGTTCTATTGAGACATTATCTGGTGGTGTTTCCGGTTCGGATGGTGCTACAACACATTATTGGGATTGTTGTAAACCAGCATATGGATGGGACAGTGATTCAACGGCTAATTGTAATAGTCCGGTTACCTCATGTGATAAAGATGATAACCCTCTAACAGATTACAGTACTGAAAGTGGTTGCTCAGGTGGTGATGCTTTCATGTGTTCTGATCAGATTGGCTGGGAAGTTTCAGATGACCTTGCTTACGGTTTTGCTGCAGCTGTTGTAGACGGTATGACTGGCGCAGACATTGCTTGTACATGTTTCAAACTAACTTTCACTGAAAGTGCGATCTCTGGTAAATCCATGGTGGTCCAGGTTACTAATACAGGTACATATTCTGAGGCAACTCATTTTGATTTGGCTATGCCCGGTGGAGGTGTTGGTGAATACACCACTGGTTGTTCAAGTGAATTTTCTAGTTACTCTGGAGGCCAAACATGGGGTGGTATGACCACTGATGAGTGTGATGAATTACCATCTGTTTTGCAAACAGGCTGTGACTTTAGATTCGATTGGTTCCAAAATGTTGACAATCCAACAGTTGATTACGTTCAAGTTGTTTGTCCTTCTGAATTAACTGCACTTTCAGGTTGTTCCAGAACTGACGAATAGGTGCAGCTTTTCTTTTTGGTTTTCATTTTGTTCTGTGATTTCTTGTAGACTTGTTTTCTTTGCTTGAGTTATATATATATTGAGTTCTTCCTTCTGGATAAGGATAATTAAATATTAAACAATTTATAAAAGTATTCCAGTGTGTGTTTATATAAATTAACTATATCAGTTTTTATCTAAATTATTGTTGGAGTCAACTAAGTCAAGTTTCAAAAGCTCTTCGCAATCAGAACTTGCCAGATGCTCGTAGAACATCGATCTACTATTTGAAAAGATATAAGGCACATGTTGAATTCACAAGCAAAACACAGAACCATAAACAAAATTGGAAGTTCAAGTGACTTAATAAGATATAAATTCAATTAAACAAACACTATGAATAATGGACTATAAATATAAGATAAAGCAAAGTAAAGAAATTAATCTAGATCGGCATCATCAGGTACACGGATATCATCATCATTTGATTCAAGACTTGAAGAATTATTGAAGTCAGAAGTTGAGGAAGCAGGCCTTGAATAAGGATGGATCCTAGCACTGAGTCTATTTGATGATCTAGTTGGGCCACCTGTTCCACTACCTGTATGAGATGATGACGATGATTGTTGCTGCTGGCTTGGAGGAATGGGAGTTGGTTCTGTATTTATTGAGCTAAGCATTGGCGATGTAATATTTTCCGTAATCGAGCCAGTGGATTCAATTAGGGTGCTGTAGTTAGGATGTCTTGAAATGTTTGGATCAGGTCCTCTTCTATAACCCATACTAAATCCGTCACCTTCAACTGGGAAATTAACATCAGGATCATCAATTCTAGCGTCATTTGGATCTTTATCAACAACTCGGGTCATCCAATTAACAGGAATGAACACTTCGGTTAACGCAACGGAATAAGTAACCGGGGTAACAGGATTCTCAGTCAACTCTGGCTGTAAATCACGACGGCACAATGGACAAGAGATATTAGTTGACAGCCATTCCATTATACAAGATCTTCCAAAAATATGATTACATTGAGGTAATTTAACTGCATAGTGAGCTTGATCATCTGATTCAATGTTGGATTTATTATTGGATGATTCTGCCCTTGCATCGCCCTCAGAATCTTCTAAAGCTGGTATATCAGTAGCCAAAAGAAAATGAATTTCATGAACTGCTGTTTCATCGTGGGGAAAGCTTATTGGAGGGTCATCCAAATGATAACCATGGAATGAGTCAGGAAGATTTTCCTGATCTTTTCGGTATTGCTTACACAGGTCAGATATATCTTTCTTTGAATAATCTTTACCTTTAATATACTCTTCAAAGTCATCCAGACAAATTGAGCAGTTCTTCTGATCTTCAGGCAAGTCATCTAGTACAACAGGTTCTAGTAATTTAACTAATTGTGATTTATTAGCCTTCTTATGTTTATGCTGCATTGAACCAAACACAGCGTTAAGTAATTCTTCAACAAAGGGACCGGAATTTCTCACAGCGTTAGCATTTCCTCCGTTGAAACGAAACCTAGGAATATTGAACATATTATTTGGATTGTTGTTATTATCATTGTTGTTGTTGTTGTTGTTGTTGTTGTTGTTGTTGTTGTTGTTGTTGTTGTTGCCATTGCTGGTATTGATATTATTAGTGCTATTACTCTGTGCACCAGGGATAATTTCGGAGGCCTCAATAGATATTGTAACATCACCAGTTTCGCCATCATGCATTTCCACATTCCTCATGAAATTCACAAAATGGCCACCTTCGTTATTCATATTGCTATTTCCTTCGTGGTTGTCCACATTAGTAATATGAGTGTTTGCATTTTCGTTGTTGGTTTGATGGGCTAGGTTGGTCTGATTAACGTTCTGAGAATGATTGATTGCGCTCGAAGGAGGTTCAAAACTATTGCTAGATGCTGCCCTATGATCTGGCGCACTAGTATGACTGTTATCCATCGTATATTTTAATTAGTAGTTTTCCAGTCGTTTTCAGGGATAGTAATTAGTAATCGAAAAGTGCAAACTTGAAATCGCCTTTTTATCTTTCTTTCTCGCCAGCGAGCTGGACAGAGTATCCTACGGCGCACGACTTTTTTTGACTCGGCAACAAACTCGGCTGTTGCGTAATTATTCTAACAATCCTATATACCATTTCTTAGGTTTAAGGGTGTTAGTTAGAAACGGTATCTGCTGTATATGTTAATTCCTGTAAATTCATTGGCAGCCCAAAAACATGTCGTTGTGTTCTGGCTGAATAGTTTTAAGCTCAATTGTAGTTGTGTGGTATTTGAAATACTATTTATTGAAATGTAATTTAAATCATCAACAGATTCTTCTCCATAACAGAATAGAAGGAATTTTCATTAATCTTTTCATTTTCCTGAAGTCTCAACTCCTTAGTTTATGAGCACTTGAATACAAATCAACGATGAAAGAATTTTCTAATCTTAAATTACCTAGTTTTCTGTCTTCCTTGATAATTTTCTTTAGGTGATCTGATTGTGGGAATAAATCTAGATTAAAACTACATTTATCTGTAGAATTATCCAATGGTTTTAGGGTCAAATAAAGGGTTGGGGTTATGCAACAAAGAAAGATATAATTAGTTTATGCGACGTTTTAAATCTTCTTTATTTTTGATAATAATATCAAGTTCGGTGGAATCGCATTCAATAGACATCACATTCAATGGACATCACATTGATGTCAAAGTTTTCATAGAAATCTAACTGTATCTCACCAAATCGTTAGTTCTCAACAAGGTAGCTTTCAATTATGAAGTTATGTACACAAGGAGAAGAGACGGTAGTGAGACAAGCGAAGAAAGAATTGAAAAGAGTTAAACCAGCAATTAATCCAGAACCTGAGCCATAATCAACCAAGGCTATCTAATCAAGGCTACAACAAACAGAAATATTTTGTATATCCAAACTGTCAAATTTTGTTGCCATTATAGACCCTAAAAAAACCAACAGACTTAAGATCAACATTACAAAAGACAGCCTTGAATACTGGTAAAAGTAATTTCACCTTTGCAAATTCTGCTTTTTCAAATGAGGCCATACTGATCCATTTTTAAAAAGTCTTGCAGTCTACGATAAAGGTGCCAGTGATAAAAATTCTAGGAAATTCAATCACGAAAATACTTCGATAGATCAAATAATTATTTGATTTTGCAATTCTCCGAAAGGTGAGAATGAAATTGATATAATCCAGGTATATAATTTATTTCAAAGATCTGTTGTAGGGCCTCAGCTATGTTGTGGTTTCAGTAGATCACCTTACATAACTAACATATAAATAGGTCACCGCGACTTCTACATTCACACCCGTGCACCAAACTCACCCACTATTTTCGAGCCAAGAGTAAGGGATTCCTGAAGTGTTTCATGCTGTGCCGTAGAACAAATGCAAACCATATGCATAGATATATTTGAATATACCCTTTACTGGATAGCTCCACAGATTTGCTTATTTCAGAAATTGATAAAAGGGTTCTCTTGGCAGGATCTCGTTATGCTAATTGAATCATAAATCAATTTGAACTGACAGTATGAATCAATTAACACCCACAGACAAATAGACTGTAGAACACTAGGAAACCTGTTCCCACAGCAATGTATTGTTTAGTTCATTTATATTTAGCCAAATTGTTTCTTTTATGTCACTTCAACTGTAATTGAAGCTTAATTAAAGTTGACATACTGGCCACGTACCAATTTTTCATATCTGAATGCTTTGGAAAGTTTAGTTTTGAACGTTTCAATTGTATTGAATATTCCTATTTTGGGACTAGATGCTTAGATACATCAATATATATTAATAGACTGCTTCCGGTTTTATCTCTTTTTGCTTCGTCTCGATTGGATCGACCATCTGAACACATCATTTTGATTTAGGGTCTGTTTAATAATAGCCATATATAAAATAGATATCTTTTTCCGCTTTTTTTTTATATTCTGAAGTTTTTCTCAAAACACCCTCTAGGGGTTTTAGGGATATCAATAAATAGTTAATCACATTCATTCGTTTTTCAAAATTTTACCATGATTATTACTCCATTATTTAGAACAATTCTCTTAGGCCTTTGCTTATTTGCAATTTCAAGAGCAGTTCCGGTTCCAGAAGGTGAACCATGTGAACCTGGTGCTTCTGATTCAAAAGGAAATGCAATGTCAGATGTGAATCATTCTGATTCTATGGTTAATGGTCTTACCTCAGCTTCTTCAGATTCAACAGAAAGTGACAGTGATTCTGGATGTGACGGCTCCAGTTCTGGCTCTGGGGGCTATAGTTTCAGTGGTACTTTTAGCAACTTATTTGGTGGATGTGGCAATATAACTGATTCAATAACTAGTTTCATTAGTGGTTGTTCCAGTGATTTAGGTGACTTCTTCACTAGTTTAACTGACGGGTTTTCAGGTGGCTGTGATGGGGAATCTGAAGGCGATTCTGATAGCTGGGAATATGGAGGATTTGACTTTTACGGTGCATGTGATGGAAGTATGTCGGGTTGGTCGTTTGATTTTGGTTTGCCTTCTGGATGCACAAGCATGGACTGTTTTCCTTCAATGAGTATTCCAGGTTTCACTGTTCCAACAGGTTGTACTAGTTTAGATTGTATTGGAATGGGTACAGAATATTGTAGTATGTCATTTCCAGAAGAAACTGGCGGTGCAGAACCAGGCGATGACACAGGGGCACAAGAAAGTCCTGGAACAACGGTGGCACCAGAAAGTACAAGTACCACTGCTGCTCTTGTTAAGACTGTTTACTCTACTGAATCAAGTATGTCTACCACTCTAGTTACTGTTTCATGTACGACATGTGAGCAGTAGTGTTTTTACTTTTTCTTTCTGATTAGATCTCTTTTTTGGAGTTTTCAAATTTTCTTGTCTGCTTTAGGAATTGATATTAATTGTACTTATAATTAAACTTTCATTTACTTTTCAGCCTACTGATTGTTGTAATTTCTGGTTTTTGGATTACCCTAGAAGCCAAGGCTCTCATTTTAAAAGACAAATGCAATCCCAATCCCTCTTCTTTAGGGGAAGATTTCATCCTTGATTACACTTAGTGGAGTTTGTAACTGTTCATGAACCAATATCATATCAGATTTCATGGAAAAAAATAAAGATGCCTCCCGCATAAGCTTTGGAAGATAGAAAATCAATGGAATGTTGAGTCCATGACCGATTACAATTTATATGTACAGAATAGTCTTACGGAGGTGCCTAATTTATAGCACATGTTCTAATATAAATATAGAACGAAGGACAAACGATTTAATTCATATACATTATACTGTCAAACCAAGCAATTAATTTGCTTAGAGACGCTTCATATGTACTCTGAAATAGAGTATTCTGAATATCTGGGATATCAATTCACAAAATCGATTAGGACTGAGTTAAGAGGTATTAAAAAACTTTCACGCTTTCTAATTAGACATTTTTTATAATTTTTAAGGATTCCAAACTTATACCAAACAAATATTGAGTATCCCAATATTTGAAACCCTTTAAGAAGATGGGGTTGCTCCCATGTGTCTGGCTCTGTCAAGTCCGTCAAGCGCTTTGTTACTTTACGAAACTCCCCTTTTTGGTCCATGCGGCACATTTTTGACGTTTCGTACTGACACCTTCTTCTCTGCGGCTCAAAACGCCTAAAATTTTGAAACAATTAAAATTCATCAATTTTGAATACCTCTAGAATTAATCACTACTTTAACTGAGTCTTACTACGTACAACACACTACAAAGAAAAATTTATATCTGTAGTCCCTCTGTTTTTGATTTTCTCATCTCAGATATGATTTTCCATTTGAATTTTCTAACTGAAAACCATCAAGTCCCAACTGTTACCCCAACTTTTGGAAACACCATTTGGTTGCCTTGGTTTATTAGGTCGCTTATGCTTTTCAAATGTGAATGCTTCCAGATCAAGTCAAGATCGAGATTCATTTTATATATATAAGGAAATTAAAGCATGATACACTGGAGATTTAATCATTGCTTTGTGTTGCTAGGCTTCAATATTAGGGCATATATAACAGTTTGAACTTTGGATGCATACATATATTCCCTGAGGGTTTTGAGCTTTGGACTGAAAGTCTTGGTAGTTAATTAATAATGGCGATTTGCAGGTACATTTCCGAATTTAGTATCCTCCTCCAATAAAATTAGTCTTGTAACGGTTCTATCAGCCTTTTAGTTAGTTATAATTATGAGACGGAGCAAGCATAGCAATATCAATCAACCTTCTTCTACGGTTGCCAATCCCACTAATAAAGCATTTTAAAATACAGATATAAATTACACAATGTTTGCTGCTAGACGCATTTTAGTAGGTATTAGATAGTAGTCAAGTCATACATGCCAATAACATAGAAGACAGGCCTTTTATTTATTTATTCATTCATTCATTCATTCAAGTCTATTTAAATAGTCTTCCATTTCCTTTTGTGTTCAATCTTACATAATTCTTATCATGATTGTTATTTCATATGTTCAAGCCTTTTATCTAGTTATATCCCTGTGCTCTTTAACAAACTCTGTTCCAATCCCATGCGACACAGACAATTCTTCCTCGTCTAGTACAACAGATGTCACTGGTTCCGATTATTCCTCTAGTGATTCCAGCGACATTTCTGGAGAATCCACCTCATATAGTTCTGATAGTTCTTCTGGGGATTCGTCATCGGGTTCAGATTGTTCAGATTCAGACACTGGTTCTGGTTCTTCGTCCTCTGGAGATACTAGTGGTAGTTCCGAAAGCTCCTCTGGCGATTCAACTGACTCAACGGATACAGATTCTGGTTCAGACTGTTCAGATACAGATACTGGTTCGAGCGATTCCTCTTCTGAAGATACCAGTGACACAGGAGATACAACTGGTTATAGTTCTGATAGTTCCTCTAGTGATTCAGCTGACTCAACAGGTTCGGACTGTTCTGACACAGACTCCTCAAATGGAGACACAGGTAGCAATGGAAGTTCACTTGACTCTGGTGCCGGTTCCAGTGAGACCATTGGTTTGAGTTCAGCTGGGGCCACTGATACAGCAGCAGAAGGTTCTGATTCTGATTGTTCAGGTTCAGATTCTTCGTTTGGTGAGGCCACCGGTTCCAGTTCAGGTGGTTTATCTGAAGAAAGTGGTACCAGTTTAGAAGGTGATAGTGGTGCCTCCGGATATGCTTCAGATTCTGGTTCTGACTCCGGTTCAGATTGTTCAGGTTCCGATTCGTCGTCTGGTGAGACTACAGGTTCCAGTTCAGGTGACTTGGCAGAATCAAGTGGCGCCAGTTCAGAAGGTGATAGTGGTGCTTCAGGCGATTATAGCTCCAGTTACGGTGGAGATACTGGATCAGAATCAGGATCAGGATCAGATTGTTCAGGTTCCGATTCGTCGTCTGGTGAGACTACAGGTTCCAGTTCAGGTGACTTAGCAGAATCAAGTGGCGCCAGTTCAGAAGGTGATAGTGGTGCTTCAGGCGATTATAGCTCTAGTTATGGTGGAGATACTGGATCAGAATCAGGTTCTGGATCAGATTGTTCAGGTTCCGACTCTTCATCCAGTGAAGGTAGTGATTACAGTTCTGGCAGTTCTGAAGGCGATTTATCGGATTCTTGTTCTTCTGAATACGTGTTTACATATGGTGTAGGATCTGAATCTCTAACTACTTCAGCCTTTGATTTACCTTCTGGATGTACTGAGATGGAATGCTTCTCCTCAATGACTTTATCAGGCTTCACAGCTTCCTCTGGGTGTACTAGCTTGGAGTGTATACCGAGTATAATAACTGGTGATTGCGGAGCCTCAGGTACGACTTATCAATCCTCGTTCTCAACTTCATTTGGAACTACATACGGTACAACATACGGTACAACTGTTCCCGAAGAAACTGGTACTTCCAATGCTGCAACCACTGCTACCGCTTCATCCACTTCTGCTTCCAGCACGAGTGTTGCGACTGTTTATTCAACAGTTTCAACAGAGTCTACAGTGATGGTTACCGTGTCCTGTACTACATGCGAGCAGTAAGTCAATTAATTATCCAACATTGAATGATGATTTCAATCATTTCCGATATCTGGCTGGTCTGGTCTTTCGTTTTCTTTCATTATCTTATATCGCTTGTATTTGCTTAATTATTCCTAACTTATAATTTATTTTGATATAAATAGGTTACCTTACCCCTCTTTTATTTATGCATATATTCAGGTTAAATAAAGCACAAAGAATTCTTGAAATGATAGGTGGAATGTATTGAGTATTAAGTGATCATATATGATCTAACTCATACCAAGAGATTATACATATATCTACCTCATCTAGAGAATATCTACAAGTTATTTTATAGTGATATTCATTCTTGACCTGAATTCTGAGATTTAAGATTTATAAAATATAGTACTAAATTTAAAGAATAGAAATCGGTTGGTGGCAAGAACCTATACACCAAAACAATAAATGAAAGACATTACAACGCATTCTATATAACTTAATAGCTCTGTTAGTACTGTATTTCAGCTGTATGTGGCGCAGGAGTTATTTGCCTCGTAGCAACGCCAGGCGTTGGTCCGCCCAAGAACGCGCAATTTTGGATCGAAACGTCAATAAGTACGTATTTGTATAGCTTAGACGCAAACTGGCAATTATGTCAAATGTTATGGCTTATAATAATTGCTAGAATGAGACGTCGTTTATGTGAAGTGATAGGTTGCCGTCATGAATGCTACCGTTACAAATCTTTCATGGTTCACTCTACTGTTCACTTGAAGATATTGCTAAAGTACTTTAAAAATAAAGTTACAGAATCAAAACAGGGAATACTTCGATCACTTAAGTCGCCTTATTTTCTTGGGATGTACTATATTCCTCAAAGATGAATGTTGAATTCGGTGACCAAGAGCCAATCAAATTCATACATGGCTGGTACTTCACGTCATAACATTGCCCCAGAAGAATCTATATTTAAAGACACCTATTGTCTACACTTTAGTTGCCCCTGACCCCTGCAATTGTGGGTTTCAGAAATCTTCCATGTTTCCAAATTTAGATTTTGATTGGTTATTTTAAATACAAGGTAAGCCCATTAGGGGTATTTTAAGCACCAAATAAGCCTGTTAAGGGTATAGTACCCTTTAAAAGCTTCTCCCCAGAACAAAGATCACCCAGGAACGACTAGTGACATGCATATAAATTTAAGAATACAACAACATTTATCTCAACGTATTCCAATATAGAAATTTGTATAAATTGCACCTTGGTTCCCCATTTATTTCCTTTTATATTGCCATTTGAATTAATATTAAGATTTCTAGTATCATCATCAAAAGATCTTCAAGTTATTCCTTCGATTTTTGATCAATATTCTCGCTCGTTATTCATTAATTCCTCATGATCTTTATTTCGTTCGTTCAAGCATTTGGCTTAGTGCTTTCATTATCAGCTTTGGTCAATTCAGCTCCAATTCCATATGGTGTTCCTGAAGGGTGTGACGATGAAACTGGTTCTTCCTCTAGTGGATCAACAGATGTTAATGTCAGTGGTTCAAACAGTTTCTCTAGTGGTGACGATACCTCTTCCGGTTCTGGCGGTGTTAGTTATAGCTCTGGTGATTCTTCTGGGGACATTTCTAGCTCTGGTTCTGTCTCCGACTCTTCAAGTTCTGACTCATCTTCTGGGTGCGATTTATCCACTGTGATTAGTACATGGACTGATGGTTCTTGTGACTTAAGCAGTTCTTTAGATGACTTTGCAGACAACTTAAACACAGCAGAAGGTATTGATTTATCCAGTTTAATTGGCTCTTTGGGTGACTCAGGTGATTTCTCAACCTTTGTTAGTTCCTTGACCGATGGCTCTTGTAGCCTAAGTAGTTCTCTAAGTGATTTTGTTGATGCTCTAAATTCAAATGAAGGTTTTGATTTATCTACTATAATAGCCTCATTAGGTGGTAGCTCTGGTGATTTATCCACTATAGTCAGTTCATTTGAGGACTGCTCGAGTGATTTTACAAGCTTATTAAGTTCATTGGCCTGTGGCTCAGGTGACTTCTCCAGTTTGATAAGTTCATTCAGTAGTGGTTCAAGTGATATGACTAGTATACTAACTTCTTTAATTGGCGGAACTGGTGATTCATCATCCTCCAGCTCTGATTTGGCCACCATAATTAGTTCATGGACTGGTGGTTCATGCGATCTAAGTAGCTCTTTATCAGAGTTTTTTGATAGCTTGAACTCTGCTGAAGGAATTGATTTAACTAGTACAATCAGTTCTATAAGCGGGGGTTCTGGTGATTTATCTACTTTTATTGCTTCTTTGACTGGTGGTTCTTGTGATCTAAGTAGTACTTTAACTGACTTTATTGGCAGCTTAAACTCCAACGAAGACTTAGACATATCTAGTCTTATTACATCATTGGGTGGTAGTTCTGGTGATTTATCAACCATTGTTAGTTCTCTAGATGATTGTTCAAGTGAGTTCACCAGTATGATTAGTTCATTAGCTTGTGGTTCAGATAGTTTATCAAGTCTAATGAATACATTCAGTAGTGTTTCAACTGATGTCACTAGTATATTTAGCTCTTTAATTGGTGGATCTGGGGATATATTTTCATCTTTAAGTTCCCTTTTCAGTTCTTCATCCACAGCCTCGTTATCTGCTTCTGTTGAAACTGGTTCAAGTGATTCATTAGCAAATTTAGATTTTATATTACCATGTGGTGACGATTCTTCACCTTTGACCATTTCTGCTTTTGATTTACCATCCGGTTGTACTGAAATGGATTGCTTTCCATCGATGAGTCTTCCAAGTTTTACAGCTGTTTCGGGTTGTACAAGTATGGAATGTGTTCCTAATATTGCTCTTCCAACTGGTGATGCAAGTTTTGCTAATTCATTTATTGGTGGTTTACAGGATATTGTTGGAAACGACAACTTTGGCTTCATTTTACCTTGTGATAGCTCATCTTCTCTTACTATCTCTGCTTTTGATATGCCATCTGGCTGTGTTGGTATGAATTGTTTTCCATCGATGACACTTCCAGGTTTTACTGCCGAAGACAGTTGTACTAGCTGTGGTTGTATTCCAAACGTTGTTATTCAGACTCCGGATTTATCCTGTGGCTTAACAGGTTTAACTGGTATTGCATCAAGCATACCGTTATCAACATCTGCCTCATATGCATCTGCCCATGGATCATTTGGTACTACCTCCAGTATTCCACAAGAAACTGGTAAAGTTGAATCCTCTTCCAATTCGATTACCATTAATACACCTAGTACTTCGGGTCAAGTTCAAGTCGCTTCAAAGACTATTACTTCTGTTACAGCCCCAAATTCTGGTACTGGAGCTTCTTCCACTTCTATTATTTCTGGCACTATTAGAACCACTTCAAATGTTGTTGATTCTTTCACTTCTAATTTTTCAGGTGCCACCGAAACTACTTCAAGCTC
Organism: Ambrosiozyma philentoma; assembly: GCA_003707675.3. NCBI lineage: Eukaryota > Fungi > Ascomycota > Pichiomycetes > Pichiales > Pichiaceae > Ambrosiozyma > Ambrosiozyma philentoma. Next base: position 138,281 of record PPKZ03000029.1, read on the forward strand.
TGTTTCTTCCTCCACCACTTCTCTCGCCGCTAATGTGAAAACGGTCACTTTAACAACTTCAGAAATGTCTACAGTCATTGTAACTGTCTCCTGTACTACTTGCCAACAATAGCTCAAATTGAAAATTATTTTCAGTTCTCTTGGTTTCTCTTTTCATTTTTAGAGACTTGCCTTCATTGTTTCTCCATTAGACAACGGTAACTGATTTTTTTCAATCGTTACCATTCCACAATTTGATAATTGTTTTATTTTGTTTTGATTTATAGTTAATTACAGTTATTAGACATAGACTATAATTACATTTTAATTTTTCATGGTTTCACTTAAAACATATTTTTTGTTTGTTATATATATATATTGAAGATAAAATACCCCAAATTCCCTACAGCGAACTTTAACTGTATATATGAGAACGATGTTACAACTGCACTAATTTAAATCAAGGGTAGGTAAGAGATAATTACTTATGAATCGTAAGTATTGCTTAAGTGAGGAAAGAGAATATTATATTTGTAGTCCGCTTTGCGCTTTCGAAAACACCATGAACTGGTGATGTCTGTAGTGGCAGAACTGCACCCGGGTGGTACGATCGGAAATCCTGAGAATAAATATACCTATTAAAGTGGAATATTCCAATTTTGAGCTGGAGTGGTGATACTCTTCTTTTAAATGATCCCATTAACGTTTAAACCCCCCCCCCCCCCCCCCCAATTATTACTCGATTACCCTAGGTTAAAGATGTTAAGAACTTTTACCAGAACACAAACAAGGCTCTTCTCCTCCGCTAGAGTGCTAGCTGAATGCGCCCAAAGTACGTACAGTGGTATTTAATCCCAATAATGTTAATTACTAACCATATTTGTCATTAGAAAAACACGATGTCGTTGTTATTGGTGGCGGACCAGGTGGTTATTTTGCAGCAATTAAAGCTGCACAACTTGGATTTGATACTGCCTGTGTTGAAAAAAGAGGTTCTTTAGGTGGTACCTGCTTAAATGTTGGTTGCATTCCCTCTAAAGCCCTATTAAATAATTCACAGTTATATCATCAGATTCAAACTGATTCGAAAGCTAGAGGTATCGATGTCCCCGGTGGAGTTAGTATTAATGTTGGAAATCTCATGAAGGCTAAAGAGACTGTAGTTAAGCAATTAACTGGTGGTGTTGAACACTTATTTAAGAAATATGAAGTTAACTACTATAAAGGAAATGCATCCTTTGTTGATGAACATAAGATCAAAGTTGATCCAATTGAAGGTGGCGAAGAAGCTATTTTGAATGCTGAAAATATTATTATTGCTACTGGTTCGGAATCAACACCATTACCAGGCATCGAAATTGATGAGGAAAGAATTATTACTTCTACGGGAGCTTTATCTCTTACTGAAGTCCCCAAAAGATTGGCTATTATTGGAGGTGGTATTATTGGATTGGAAATGGGATCAGTGTGGTCAAGATTGGGATCTGAAGTCACCGTTTTAGAACATGAGAATTCAATTGGAGCTGGTATGGATGCCGAAGTTTCTGAGGCTACAAAAAAGTTCTTAACAAAGCAAGGTATTAAGTTTCATTTAGGTGCTAACGTGACTAAAGGTGTTCGAGAAGGTGATGTTGTTAAAGTTGAATACGAGGATACTAAGAAGGGAGAGACTATCGCTTTAGAATCTGACATTTTATTGGTTGCAGTAGGCAGAAGACCATACACCAAAGATTTAAATGCTGAAGCTATCGGATTAGAATTTGATAAGAGAAATAGGGTTGTTATTGATTCAGAGTACAAAACTAAATTTGATCATATTAGATGTATTGGTGATGCTACATTTGGTGTCATGCTAGCTCATAAAGCAGAAGACGAAGGTATTGCGGCAGTTGAATATATCAAGAATGGGCATGGTCATGTTAACTATGGTAACATTCCAGCTGTTATGTACACTCATCCGGAAGTGGCATGGACTGGACAAAGTGAAGAACAATTGAAAGAAGCCGGTATTAAGTATAAAGTTGGTAAGTTCCCATTCCTTGCTAATTCGAGAGCAAAGACAAATCAAGATACTGAAGGATTCGTGAAGTTTTTAGCCGATGCTGAAACCCAAAGAATCTTGGGAATCCACATCATTGGGCCTAATGCTGGAGAGATGATTGCAGAAGGTGGGTTGGCATTAGAGTTCGGAGCCTCCACCGAAGACGTTGGCAGAACATGCCATGCCCACCCTACATTGAGCGAAGCATTCAAAGAAGCAGCAATGGATACTTTTGGTAAGCCTATTAACTTTTAAATGCAAGAAAATCGTTAGTATTTATTTATCGTTTTGTTGTATATTTAAGTCTAGATGTAATTAACTACTTAAATATCATACATTAGATGCCTTCGCAATAAGTGTTCACACATAAGCTATTGAAAAGAACAATTTATTGGCAATGAGTAAATATTTTTGAACGCTATGGACATACAAAGGAATAATATAATTCAAAGAAAAAATCACATCTTTGATTGTCTATTAATTGAAGAATGCTTTCGATTCAGATACTCATCAGCAATTTGTAAAACCAGCTTGGAACAACCATAAGAGGCTTGATAGCCATAACCGCCATGCCCATAATTATGAATCAAAGGAACCCCATATTTCAAACCAAAATCATTATCTAATTCTAATCTAATCCCCCCATCCCTAGCAGGTCTAAATCCAACCTGTTCTCTAACAATCTCAAAGTATGGTTTGTTATTACCAGTTACTAATTGGGGAACATGTTTCTTAGCTCTATTTAATATTCTATCTCTTTGTTCAGAAGACACCCTCGTTTCATTATCTTTGCCTATTTCCATGCAACCTCCAATCACGCAACCGCCTTCTTTTCTAGGCATGATATAAAGCATCTCATCCGGATATTCAGAATCATAAGTTTCAATAACATGTAATTCATCGAGGTTATTCTCAACTAATATTGTAACACCTCTAATTGTATATAATTTTGATGATTCAGCAGATGAAACTAATGACCTTGCCAATAAACCCGTGCAGTTGATAATGAAGCTAGGTTTAGTACCACTATGGTGTAATTTCAAAGCTTCAGATAAATCCCTGATTGTTTTTCTCTTAATTGAAAATCTGTCACCCCCCACTTTATGGCATTGAGTCCACAGGTAAGCTAAATAATAGGTAGTTGAAATAACAACACCATCAAATGAGTAACCGTAAGCGTAACCATTAGGTAATTCAGAACTGGGCAATTTTTTGAACTTCATTTCAGGAACTCTAGCAAACCAAGGATAATCAATTGCTTCACCATCATTTTGGAACTTTTCATTAGTTATTAAAACATTATTAATTCGATCGACGATACCCGATTCTGGAACTTCTTTAGCTAAATGTTTAAATTTATGATAAGCCACTAAATCAATATCTTGTTGCCATGTATCCTTGTGTGAGGCAAACGATTCCCAGTTAGCCCCTGCAAATGGAGAGGTGTAGTTAGAGTTGAATTGAAAGTCAGTTGGGATTTGTTTGGAGATTAGAGTGACTTTGTTTGTTGAGTTTTCTTGTAAAATCTCCAAAGCCGTGGTCAGCCCTGAAACACCAGCACCAACAATAACAAAGTTCGACATGCTTGTTTTTCTTCTATACGCTTTTGTTTGACAGAATGCAAATAAAGCAGTGGTGATGGTTTTTAGTTTTACGAAGCGTCATTGCAAGTCGTTTAGAATTGTTGACCCGTAGATTAAAAGCTCGGGCGTTCTCGGCTAATTGTGCAGCTAAAAAACCTTGGAATTTTTTATTCACCCTTCCTCTGAGAGATCTCCAACAGGCCATCTGATTCGAGTATTGAGCGTGATGTTATTTTAAATTTCATATTAGAGCCGGATCATAATTTAATTTTTTTAGTTCATTACTGAAGAGATTGAAAAAGTTCTAGGGTATCTCTAGATAAAATGAGTCAAAATAAATTTCAAAAACATAACTAAACATGAAGTCAAATCAGAAGATCCAGGCCATAAATCTTGCAAGTTTACCATCAGTCTCTCCAGCATTCTCAGCTTTGCTTGCGTAAAATTTACGTTCATGTTCTTCAATTTCAGCTAAACCGGTATGCAAATCAGCTTCTTCAGGCTTCACAAATTTTGTCTTTTTAAAGAATTTCCAGAAAACAAACAAACCAATATCGACAAACACCATCAAATAGTAATATAAGAATGAATTGGAATCGAACGTTGGAATGAATGCCTGGGCACCGATAAACAGAACAATAATTGAAGTTGTAAACAATCCAAAAATAGCAGGCCAAGGCTGTAATTTTGTAGCCCAAGTTTGCAAAGGCATTGAAAGTCTATCCAACCCTTGAACTTTGCATGCTCTATAAAATGATAAATAAGTAATCATCATGAATGTGTAATTGAGAACTTGAGCACCAGTACATAGATTAACCATCCAGTCTAAAGCCACTGCACCCGTAGTACCCAATTGCATTAAGGATAAACATGAGAAGGCAGTAGCAATTCCTAAAGCAGCCAAAGGAACACCTTGGTTGGTGGTCCATGTGAAAATCTTTGGAGCAAAACCTTTTTTGGCTAAACTAAATAAAGCTCTCGAAGAACAGTACATATATGAGTTACCTGCAGAAAACGTACTGGTTATACATAAGAAGTTAACAATATCAGGCAAGAATTTTATTCCCATGTTTCTCATGGCGATTACATATGGAGACACTGTTGAGATGTCTTCACTTGTACGACTGACTAACACACCCACTGATAAACTGCCTAATATATAAAAGACTGTCAATCTGTAAACAATGCTCTTGAAAGCCCTTGGAAGAACAACTCTGGGATTTTCAGCTTCACCAGCACATTGTGATAAATATTCAGCAGCTATATTCATTTGAATTTCAGTTAGTATAAAATGAAAATAGGAGGAAAAACATTAATTCAATATTGAAATGACATACCAACTTCTGTAAAAACAGCTTTATTATAAGCAGCCCAGAATGCTGAAGCACCAGAACCTAAGTACTCTGGAAATGCATTGTGAATACCTTTAAAGTTTCTGAAACCAAAAGCATCATGTTGAGGATTACCACCAACCATACTAATAAATGTAAAAAACAATAAACCAATAGCCAAGATTAATTTTCCAATAGCTAAGATAAATTCTGATTCACCATAATAGTTAACTGCAAAAATATTCAAAAACAAATACACAAAAATTTGAGGAACAAATGTGGCAGCAGGGGAATAATCACTTCTCCAGAAATGGATCATATTATTAAGGGATGTAATTTCAAAAGGAATATAGATAGAAACCATAATGTAAAAGTTATAACCAGCAATAAATTCAAAAGCTGGATCAACAAATCTACCAGCATGAGTAATGAAAGGAGAATCGACTGGAAGATAACAAACCAACTCTCCAATGGTGATAGTAGACACATAGATAACAATAGCATGGATGATAAAAGAAATAAGAAGATTACCTGGACCACCGTTTGCTAAACCAATACCAATAGTAACAAATAAAGCAGTACCAATGGATCCACCTATAGCAATCAAATTGATGTGTCTTGCTTTAAGACGTCTTTCAGTATGACCATTTAATCCACCAGCTTTAGAAATGGATTGAGTCAGCTGACTAGTAATTGAGGTGACAACTTCAAGACCTACCTTTTCTGAGCCTTTTTCAGCTTTATTTTCACTTGGATCTGGAGAAGAAACTGTTTTTTTCTCTTTGAATAACATGTTGTAGCAAATAATATTATAGGAGGTAGTATAAAACTTGGGATACTTTCATTTTAAATATCGATAATGATACCATTAGCGAGGAATGCATAAGCTATATATATATGTTACTAGATTCTTTTCATTCCTAGAAGGACAGAACACATATAGCTTATCTTTACAGCTTATCTTGATATTGTTCCCGGCTCTTTGTGTCTTCTTCGCCGGTTAAGATCGATGCTCTTCGAGCGCGTTTATTTCAATTCAGCAATCGGAAGGGCACGAAAGTGAGAGACTACATTAAACAGAATTAGGCATATTTAAAGTCGAGCAGGCAATCCTTAAGAGAGCAATCTTAGAAATACGAAAATGATAAAGATATACTATTTTACTTAAAAGCGAGCAGATGCTCTGGCGTAACGTCTGCTCGTACAGTCATTGAAAGTATTAAAGTTTAATGAAAGTTTGTCCGGCCCTAGATCTAATCCATACTTGGCTTGGAGTTGATAGCTTGAGATCGAATTAGATATTGTCACTATAGACTCAATTCCATTATTTTGAGTTGCAATAGCACTCTATACATACTGAGTGCCGAAGAGACAGATGAAGAAGAAGATAAGCTCTCGTGCCTTATCAACTTGTCCGGCTTACACACACTCAAAATATCGTCCGAAATAACACGCCTGGTCCAGAACCAATTACTTTACGTAGGAGATAACCCCAGAGGTAAAGAGATAGGAACGATAGCAGTAGGCCAGAACTAGTACCAGATTCTGAGACCCTTTCATCTTTGAAGCAGATTTAACTACTCTAAGATATCACTATTTCATTGTGTTATAAGTCCCGCTCGCATGACGTTGTGAATATTGGATCGGTAATTGGGTTGACTACGTACTCATCATTAGAACCACTCCACTCTATTAGAGGTAAAGAACAATATGCTTGTTTAATGTACATTGAGAGATATTCCGGAAAACTGGAAATAGTCTCGCCTAGATCTCAAAACTGCAAATTAATCAGATAATTAGATATGCATAGCCTGATAAAGTAGCCTTGATTGATCAAATCAACTACCCCATTTATAAATTCTACACATATGATATTGCCTTAATAGTGGCCATAAAGAAAACATTTTATACTTTTCACAATTGTTAGATATATAGAATCAACCTTCTGTTCTGAGAACAAGACCACACATTTTGAAAATATAATAAAATACGTTTATTGGAAATCCTGAAAGCATTCTGAATAGTAAAATTTAATATCTATGAATATTTAAGTCAATGAAAGTATTTAGACTTTTCGTTTAGGTACATTTTTTCAATTATTTGTCATAACTATTACTATGTATTTGTATGGTTCTGCACTCTCAATAGACTGTAACAGAATTTGCCAGCACACGCCCAAACTGACTCACAAATTTTTCAACAACTTTTCAGCAGAACAAGAAATTTGATGACGATGAGCTAACTGCAGTTACAGAACAACGATAACACTCAGCAACACCTTCCAACATGTCTGAAGATACCAAAGTTCAACAAGTCACCGACACTTTACAAAAAACTTACTTAGATGAAGTAACCGGGGAACAAGTCTCTAAAACTGAATTGAAAAAGAGACAAAAAGCCAGAGCTAATGCAGCTAAGAAAGCTGAAAAGGCTGCTAAAGCTGCTGTCACTGCTCCAAAAATCACAAAGAAGAAAGATGATTTAGCTAACTTAAATCCAAATCAATACTTTGACATTAGATCTGCCCAAGTAAACGACTTGAGACAAGAAGACTCAAAAGTTACTCCATATCCACACAAGTTTCAAGTTGATACTAGAATTGAAGAATTTGTTGAAAAATATCAATCTTTAAAAAAAGGTGAAACTTTAAAGGATGTTAAAGTTACTGTTGCAGGTAGAATTATGGCCAAGAGAGAATCTGGTTCTAAATTAAAGTTCTACGTCTTATCTGGTGAATCTGTTAACTTACAAATTATGGCTCAAGCTCAAGATGCTGAAGGTGATTTCCAGGCCATGCATGAATTATTAAGAAGAGGTGATATTATTGGTGTTGAAGGTTACCCAGGTAGAACAAATCCAACCAAGTCTGTGGAAGGTGAATTATCTGTTTTTGCAACCAAGGTTAAGTTATTGACTCCATGTTTACATATGCTACCAACAGAGCACTTCGGATTGAAAGATCAAGAAGCAAGATACAGAAAGAGATATTTAGACTTGATTATGAACAAATCCACTAGAGATATTTTTAGAGCTAGATCCAAGATTATTTCTTACATTAGAAAATTTTTAGATTCAAGAGATTTCTTAGAAGTCGAAACTCCAATGATGAATGTTATTGCTGGTGGTGCCACCGCTAAGCCTTTCATTACCCATCATAATGATTTAGATATGGATATGTACATGAGAATTGCTCCAGAATTATTCTTAAAGGAATTAGTCGTCGGTGGTTTAGAAAGAGTTTATGAAATTGGTAGACAATTTAGAAATGAAGGTATTGATATGACCCATAACCCTGAATTTACCACTTGTGAATTTTATCAAGCTTATGCTGATGTCTATGATTTAATGAACATGACTGAAGTATTATTTTCTGAAATGGTTAAAGAAATCACTGGTGATTACAAAGTTACTTACCACCCAGAAGGTAAAGACGGTAAAGCTCTTACTTTAGATTTTTCTAGACCATGGAAAAGAGTCAACATGATTGAAGAATTAGAAAAAATCTTTGAAGTTAAATTCCCACCTGCTGATGAATTACATACCGCCGAAACCGGTGAATTCTTAAAGTCAGTCCTGATTAAGCACAAATTGGATTGTGCGCCTCCATTAACTAACGCTAGAATGTTAGACAAGTTAGTTGGTGAAATTGAAGACCAGTGTATAAACCCAACCTTCATCTTTGGTCACCCTCAAATGATGTCTCCATTAGCCAAGAAGCACAGAGATATTCCAGGTTTATGTGAAAGATTTGAAGTTTTCGTTGCCACCAAAGAAATTTGTAATGCTTATACTGAATTAAATGATCCATTTGATCAAAGAGCTAGATTCGAAGAACAGGCTAGACAAAAAGCTCAAGGTGATGATGAAGCTCAATTAGTTGATGAAGTTTTCTGTAACGCTTTAGAGTACGGTTTACCACCAACTGGTGGTTGGGGTTGTGGTATTGATAGATTGGCTATGTTCTTAACTGATTCCAACACCATTAGAGAAGTTTTATTATTCCCAACTTTAAAACCTGATGCCTTAGTTAAGAGTGAAGAAGACAAAGAAAACTAGAAGTTTTCTATTCATTCAACCGTAGTTTGGAATATATTAGTTGAATTTTTATACGTTAGATATAATTTCGTTCTTAGTTTTTAGTTTAACATTGTATTAAGTAGTGTACACTACAGTGTTGTTTTATACTGTGTATTGGTGCAGTAGACCGTAACAAAGTGGTCATCGATGTTCGCACACGCCCCAAATTGAAAAAACGAACAGTTCACGAAGTTAAATCAAAACTTACAATTGGTGTGCTTGAGACAGAATCAATGATTACTTAAGAAAACAGACTGCATTACCTAGAAATGACTTCTATAACAAGAGTTGGCCTCCAGGAATTCAATGAGACAATATTGGTATGTTGATTTGGTATCTGGGTGTTCTAAACCAAGCACAATCTGAGCTGAAAAGCATAGAACAAGATACTAACTAGACACATATATAGCCATTGACTCAACTACAACTAACAGACTACTTAGAAGATGAATTGTCAAAAGTTGCAAGCATATCGGAGATAAATAATAAAAGTTTGATTTCTTTATTACTCCAGAAGTTCCAAAGCAAAAGTTCAAAATTCAAGTATCTTGTTACAATCACGAAATTCAATAAACCTAAAGCTGAATCCAATTTAGACATCGAAAATGGGTTTGGTGCTTTATGGAATGATTCTAGTGATGGGTATTTAAGTACTAGCTTGGATTTGGATGATGGTGATGATAGCGTTACTTTAATTTGTTGTGTTTACTTTATTAAAATTTAAGTGTGCGTTATTTAGGTACATGATGTATTCTGTTTTAATACTATTTTTACACAAAAACATATAGCACTTAATTAAATCTAATAATTGAAGAAAGCCTCAATCATATTTGAAATCTCTCATGAAAGTACCTTCATTAAATCCTTCACCTGTAATCATAGCACATTCTTCTAGAATGAACTTAATCTTAGATTCCTTAAGTTTTTTGAACTCTAATAACATTTTCATAAAACTAACTGGAATATCCCAAAACCATCCAACAATTTCTCTCCATTTCTCAATATAATCATTTTCAGCTTCACATTCACATAACACTGAAATTATTGCATCTAAAATAGGAACATCCTTATCTAGAATTCCCACAACATCATATTTCATAAATGTATCACCAATTAATGCACCATCTTTTTCAAATTTAGATTGAAACTTCTTTTTATCAAAGGTTGCTTTTTTCTCAGACATTTTTGTGAAATAGGTAATTAAAAATTTACCTAATCCTAGATCGAATAATGAGATAAATAATTCATCATTTAAATATTCTTGATATGGAATCATATAATTTTCATCGATTGTTCTCATTGTTTCCTCCATCATTAATCCATCTGACTTGTACCAACTCTTACTGAAGAAATCATCTAATAATGGCTTATATTCAATATACATGAAGAAATTCAATTTATCAACACATAATGAACCAATCTCAATTGCATGCTGTGCAGCAATTTCAGAAGCTTCATTAATTCGATCATGATAAGAAACATGCACATATTGTAAATTATCTTTAAAAACACCATCTAATCCATCGACTAGTTTCACCATATCATTAGCAACAATTGTAATATATCTCGGTAGTAAACCAATCGTTGGATCCGATGATTCCGCATTCCATTTACCTGATTCTGAATTTATTACTTCTGTCCATTGATTGTAAAAATTTTGTAATATTTGTGTGCTAAAATTATTCAAAAATTTAGTTAAGATTGTTGAATCACCAATATCTAACAAATAATTTACACTTGCTTTAAACATTTGTATAATATTTTGTGCAGTTTCTAGACCCATTGGAACATCTTTTTGTTCTGGTGGTTCTTTGAATCTTTCTTTAAACATTTTGAAGACTGGAGTCAACGCATTGTTAACCCATTCTGCGGTTTGATTAGTTTGTTGCTGCAAGATATCTTCTAGTAATTTATTCTTCTGGTCTGGTTGTAATATGGAAATTTCATCTTGATCTGCTTTACGAATTTTAAATAATTCTTTTAGTTGTTTTTTATTATCATAATCGAATTGAATTAATTCAACAATAAATTGATTTGTAATTGCAGGATCATCTAAAATCTCAGTAATGAATTTAGATAATGATTTTTGATACCATTTTAGAACTTTTTTATCTAAAAAATTCCATGAAGCTGGAAAGCATGTATCAATACCATGCTTGTAAATTTGTAAAGTATCGTAATAATTTTCTTGAATCAACTTTAGAGATTCATCATGAGGATGAGTCTTTAATGAGTCAAAAAATGAATTTATATGAGATTCAAAATGTTTTTCAAAACTTTGTCTATAGTTTCTTTGCGTTGTTCTTTTAATTTTTTTAGTTGAATAGCTTGTCGAAGAATCCTTTTGGTTCGATGACGAGGATAACTTATTCATAAGAAGTAGTTTAAAATCTTCTTTATCTTCATATTGGATAACCTTAATTAATTTAATTAATAAACCATAATTTCCACAATCAATAATTTCAGAAAATGATTCAATAATTGATTTAATTATACTATCAAATTTTATAAGTAGCTGATCTAATGGTTCTAAAGTTGATTTAACGGTCATTCTCACATCAGTTGTGGAAGTTTTTGATAATTCCATCAATTCATCTTTAAAATCATGCAATTTTGTTATTTCATAATGAATAATTAAAACATTATCACCACTTGAAGTTTCTTCAACCTCGCCATTTCCATTTTTTAATTCTAATGAAATTAATTGATCAATTAATTTGAGTTTGTCATTTAAGTTACTAAATTGATTATAAATTAATTCGACTTCTTGAAAGTTCTTTAAACCAAATGAACTAGTGTTTAGATTCTTATCAATTACTTGATTTGAAGTCGATAAATTATTTAATTTTAAGACAGAATCTTTCAAATCTTTTAAATCTTTTGATGAAACTTGTAGATTATCTAGTAGTTGTTGTAACTGTTTTAATTTAACTTCCTGTTCTAGTTTCAATTGTGAATCGATGTTTAGTTTCTCTTTTGTTAATGTTGCTCTAATCGTGTCTAATTTCAGTAAATCGTCTTCGGATTTCAATAAATCTCTCAACTTATCCAAGGCTTGTTGATTCACCACCATTTTGGTTTATTGTGATGATAGTTATACAAGATTGCAAGTGCCAATCGGATGCGTAAGACATTATTTACACGTATCTCTCTCAGTCGATCTTAATTTGTTTGTCTCGATCTTGTGCTAATTCGAGAGTGACAAGCGACGCGCGGCGCATGTGCGGCTTACTTTTTAGGCCAATCGACGTCGTATCCACTCCTCCCATTTTCTTTACTTAAACGGTTTTGTTTCGCCCGTTTAAAGCATTGGCTTTTTATTGAATTCGTACTGGCTTAATCTAATTACTTTCACTAATTTGATTTAAGGATGTCGATCTCGGTTTCAAGCTTCGTAATTTTGCTAGTTTCTTTGTTTGAAGCAATTAAGTTTATTAATAGCACAGGCTGAGTGCTAATTATATGACGTTGAATTGATTAATCGCTTAAGGGGTACATCAATTATCAAGTTTGCACCAGCTAATTTGAGCAGAGATGGTTTGGTTCCTGAGTTAAACAAGTAAATCGGTATATCAGTATAAGCTTGATTGACGACCTGAGATCGTGTCGCGGTGATGTCCTGAGGCGCGGTTGGAAGCGTGCTTCACTCAAATAGATGTCGACTTTGAAACATGTCTATAACACCCTTAACTATTTAGGTATTTCCAACTAGGCTTGTACTGGTTGCAATTACTGTTAGAAATTGCTTTAATTTCTAGAAATAGGCATATACTGACTGTTATGAATTGCTTAGATCATAGCGGCTTACGTCAACTGGTCCATTGAGGTTACAGTTCGTCTTTCATAGCAGTTAGAGTTCCGTAATGTCAACTCCCGCGTCATTCTTATTGCAACTGTTGCTTGGGATTCTCCTCCACATTCTGATGTAATCACATTGTAATATCTTAGAGTACATTCAAACTGGAAAAAAAACAAGCTTTATTCAGGCTTCGATCTACTGATTTAAATACTCGAAGGAATTTTAAGCATAAGCATGATGTTACAGTACCAAACTTAATATAAGGTATTCTTGGACATATTCATACTGCCGGCCGGCTTTCCATTTTTTGGCAGATACCGGAAAATTGTCGTAACTACGTAGAGTTTATTGGAATTATTTCAGAAAACATTTTAGCTTGTTCTTTGAATTTGTATTACACGTTATATTTTATTTTCCCACTCTCTTGGTAATATATCAGGAAGTAAGATCATAAATAAATTGATTATAAAAATACTGATCTGACAAATTCTAATGTTGAACTTCGATTTACAGTTGCCTTGGCTAAGCGAGACATCTCGGCTTATGAAAAGGTACGCACAATATGAAACACATGCTCTCTATTTGGAAATTAACTCTCTTTGGACTGTTTAAGTCACTTATACCCGTGGTAGAAGAACCACCCCCACCTGCCATATGCCTCAGACTCCTTTTATTATTTCACTATAAATACATGCCGATTTCCTTTGGATTCAGTAAATTTCACCTTTAGTTTTCTGATTATTAATTGTGTATCAGTTCAAACTACTTCTCTAATTCTATACTTATAAAATATTTGCCTAGCATTGAACGTGCACTCATTCATTACCTATTCTTATTACACTCTACAAGAAATCGATATGTCAATCAACTTTTCAATTATTAAACTATTAGCAATTACCTTTGCTACATCAAGCTTCACACATTCTGCACCAATTGGCTCAGCAGTTATAAGTGATGATTCACCAACTGCTACCATTGGCAGTGAACAAAGTTTTACATTTGATGGCGCTCAAGCTTCAGAATTTGCATCAGATACTGCTCAATTTGGTGGAGCATCTCCTTCTGGTGGAGCATCCCCTTCTGGTGGTTCTGATTTTGGTGGTTCTGATGGTTCTGATGGTTCTGATGGTTCTGGTTTTGGTGGCTCATTTCCTTCCGGTACAGCTCAGATTGATGGTGCTTCACCATCGGGTGGTTCTGGATTTAGTGCCCAAGTTGGAGGATCAGCTCCTTCTGGTGATTCAGGTTCTGGAGGTCCCGAAATATCTGATACTGTGCAGTTTGGTGGTTCAGTCTTTTCAGATATCGCCACTGGTGTATTCTCTGCTGAATATGCAATTAGTTCAGGTGAAGCTGATTTAGTTAAGAGAGCTGATACAATTACCTCTATCTCTTATGGGGCCGAAATTCCTACTGGTCTTCCAGCTTCTGGTTCCGGATTATTTTTCTCTGGGCCAGCACTATCTGAAATCCCATCAGGTTCAGTTTTTCCGACTGGTTCTATTCCATCTGAAATTCCAAGTGGCTCATTCTCTTCTGGTCCATCACCTTCTGGTTCGGACAGTGGATCTTTCCTAGATTTCGTTAAGAGAGCAATTAATGGTGAAGGCTCCTCCGAGGTTCCTTCTGGTATTCCATCTGGTTCGGGTTTTGTTGATGGTCCAGCTCCTTCTGGTGATTTTGGTGGCTCACCATCAGCCGGTTTCAGTGGCTTACACTCTAACATTGCTCCAACTGGTACTGAATCAGAATTCCTAACCGAAGTTCCCTCTGTTATTGCTTCTGGTGTGGTTCCATCAGATATTCCAACTGCCAGCAGTGATGTGTATGTTGCTAAAAGGGCTGATGATTTCAGTGCTACTCTATCAGTCGATGGAGGTTCCCCAACAGGTTCTATTCCTTCGGATGTTCCATCTGGTAGTTTTGGAGGTGAAAAACCTTCTGGGTCAGTTCCTTTGGATATACCATCTGGGTCTGCTCCATACGATATGCCATCAGGCCCAATCCCTTCCGATAAGCCTACTGGTTCTCCCTCTGGTTCTATTCCTTCTGAAGTTCCCTCTGCCGTTCCATCAGCTTAATTTTCAGTTATCATACATTTATATGAGAATTTGATAATGCTTGATAACTTGCAAGCTAGCTATATTCTCCAAATTTGTTCTTTAACTGTTCTTAACTTTCCTTAACTTTTCTTTGACTTTTTAACGATTCATTTTTGCTACCACTTTCGTCTTTTCCTTAACAACAAAAAATATACATCTTTCATTTTGTGCTTTGAACTTTTTGCTTTTATACATTCAAATTTTATAAGTTTTATATACTACACGGTTTCATAAATATACTATAGCTTCATAAATATTAAAGCCAGAAAACTCTATTTTAGTAGGGTGCTCTGAGCCTTTTACTAATCAGTTGTCCACTCAATTACGGTGGCATATCCCATTTTTTTTGTTTTTTGCCTTTGTTTGTTAAGTATTCATGAATTATCTGTTTAGTCCTCTCTGCTTGCTTGAGTCCATATGTATATACTCAGTAGAAAGCTTAACTAGTATATTCTACAACATCTAACTAGCATCTAGATACATATACTTGATTCTACGCAACACACACTGGTTTATTGTTGTATGTAACTTGGAAAGTATGTTTATTTGTCCTCTATATAAGACTAGCTAAATTCTTACCCCTATCTATAATGTATTTGATTTTATCTCTGGGTTAACTCTTATTATTTATTGGATTGAGATTACTCAGCCCGGCTCTGGGGGTTGAATGCCGTAAGCCTTGAGTTCTAAAAACATTAATGTTAGAATTATGGTTGCAATATTTAACCAAACAGAGACTGATGCGAAACCTAAAACAATGTGGTATCATTGCGTAACCTCCTACTTTAGATTGAGAAATCTTTTCCAAATAAAGTGTTGACCTACGTCTAAATGAATCTTAGCCATATCCATTACGTGTTGCTCCTCATATATCTAGACAATTATGTATTGCATAAGTTCTAGAAAACTATTAGTTAAGAAATATGAATTTTATTGCATGTATGGTATAAAATGAATAGTATAATGTAAATAATACGGAAAGAAACGCAAATATAAATAATAATAACTCGAGGCTCAAAAAAACTGAAACCAAACCCAAATCACAGCTTGCTCTTAAATTCCTCAAATTCATCAATAATTTTCAAGACTTTAGCAGCCGATCCCCAGCTAGCCTGATATCCAGCACCACCATGTCCATAATTATGAATCAATGGAACACCGTTTTTAGAAGTCCACTTCTGATCTAATTCAATTCTTGGTCCGCCTTTGCGCCCTGGTCTAAAACCAACTTGTTCTCTAACTATAGTCAATTCACCCTTTGAATCAAACATTCTTGGAAAATGTTTTTTGACATTTGCAATTAATCTCTTCTTTTGTTCTTCTGAAACAGTGGTTTCGTTATCATTACCTATTTCAAAGCACCCACCAATAACAGTACCACCTTCACCTCTAGGCATTAGATAACATCCTTCATTTGGAAAATCAGGATTGAAATCATGGATCCCATATAAATGGTCTAAGTAGTTTTCGACTAATAGTAGCACACCTCTAATTGCATATAATTTTTCAGCTTCTGCAGGTTCAACCAGATCCCTTGCTAATAAACCAGTTGCATTTATCACAATATCCGCTTTACCATTGGAATGCAAATCAATTGCATCTACTAACTTTTTAATGGTTTTTCTTTTAATAGTAAATCTCCCTGTCTTCAAATTCTGATTTAGTAACCATGCTAAATATAAAGTAGTGGTAATCACAACTCCATCATAGGAATATCCATAAACGTAATCCATACCTTGTGGTAACTCTTTGTCGCCAACTTCATATTTTTCTGATGTTAGTCCTTTCAGGTTAAAATACCAAGGGTATTTCATAATGCTTCCATCCTTTTCAAATCCTGCTTTGGTAACGTAGCTAACATTTAAAGTATCTTTCACTCCAGTTTCCGGAATTTTGGCTAGTTTCTTGAATTTATGAAATCCTGGGGCATCTAATTTTTGTTGTTCAATTTCATCCTCCGTTGCAAATGATGCCCAGTTAGCACCTGCAAATGGTGATGTGTAAATGGAGTTGAATTGGAAATCTGTAGGGATTTGTCTGGCTAATAATGTGATTTGAACATCTGGATTTGATTGTAATAGTTCGTAAGCTGTTGTCAAACCCACAACACCAGCACCTATAATAACAACTTTTTTGGTCATGCCTATAGTTGAATACTGAAAGCAGAGTTGAAGCAATAAGATATACCTAGAAAGTTATATTTCGACTACTTTTATTAAAACCACAGAAGATTAGATGCGATAAGGAGTGGTGGCTCTTTTCCGACACGCCGCAATTTGCCCGACCCATTAAAACACTTTCTAGACTCGGGTTGTAAACCTGAGATCTTATTTTCAAAGTTAATCTGTTTTCTTCAAACAGAAACTTGTCATTGTTTGCCATGCTTTAGTTTTTGGATTATACCTCAGGACGGTTTTGCAAAATATTCAGAATATTATTTGCATATAATGGTAATTATGATTTTCATTATTTAGTTAGTAAGATGTATAATCCTTCATCTTATGCGTATCAACGCATTTATTTCATTCGAACTCAAACATGAAACTATACACTAAAAGATTCATATGCATCTCTTTTATGCTCTTTAGCTACTGAGGCGGGGGCATTTGATATTTTTTTGGAGCTCATTTAGTAGACCAAACAAAAAATTCAGCTAGTCTATCATTCAATTTACTTGAAGGAGCTGGACAGGAGAAGAAGGTATGGAAGGGTGATGTTAAATTGCCCCATCCAGAAAAGCAGGATTACCTAAACATTCGTCAAGCTTTTATTGGAGGTAGATGTATCTCTGACAATGGAACTCATGAAAATGTTTTCAGTTTAGATGTTAAAACTCTTTTCCCTACAGCTATGGCTTACTATGATCAGCCATATGGACGTCAATTAAGAGTTAAAGATAGAAATTTTAATCATTCGGGTATTATTGTAAAATTATAGGTCATCCTCTAACACAATATCAATATTTCCCTATTAAAAATCCTAACAGAATATGAAGCATGGCATGCTTCTGCAGACATTGATATTTACCTAGAAGAGAGTCATGATATAGAAATATTACGTGAATATGAATGGGAGCGTAGAGGCAAAATATTAAAATAATTATGAATTCTCTGTGCAGTGAATGGTGTGAATTTGCACAGAGATGAAATGAATATGAATACAAAATTCTACAGGATGGAGAAGATAAAAAAGGATATATCATTGGGGATACAGAATTTAAACTCGGATGTAATTGGATCTGAATTGGGTCAACTGGAACTGAAACATACATTTTTCCAATTAGTTTTTGCAGGTAAAAAGAATATATAGGCTCTTATTTAAGAAATGAAGAACTTAACTATAAAAAGATATTTAAAGGAATCCCTTTAAAATATATATTAAACCTGATTTATATATAGATCTATTAAAAGAAAAAGAAGCAACTATAAAATTCCTTAAGTGTGGAGGAGAGTAAGGTTCAGTTAGAGGATATATTGAATCTAAATCTGTTAAAGTTAGTTATCGACAACTAAAAACTTAAATTTATCTCTGTTTTGTATTAAACTTCCGGAAGAATTCAAATCGTTTCTTAACGGTACATAGCAATTCTTCTATATATTTCCAATTAATATATTCCCACTATGTACTTCAACAAAATTATAATTTAACAAATAACATTCATAATAGTATTCTATTTGTTTTTTATGCATTAATTTTATATGCTTTTTTATCATTTTTATTAAATAACTGATTAATCTGGTATATTAAGATCAAAGAAATCTAAAATATCGTCTAAAATAAATTTGTAATTAAATGAAGATAGTCTGTTTTTACCATATATTTCATCTTTGTAATAAACTACACACAAAAAAAATGATGGTAATAATTATGAGAGAGAAATATTAAATCATCTAAAATATCTTCTTCAGTTTTGACTTTAATGATTTTAATATTCTCTTTATTGATATCATAATCTTTAAATTCATATATTAATAGTTTCTATTACTCATTTTGGTGATTTCAAGGTGTTTCCCAGAAGTTAGGGCGACTAGTCTTTCGCTCATTTGGCATTGGGTATTGATTTCAAAGTAGGTGAATTGTATTAGTTGATATTGGTTATATGATCATCAGCATTGCAAATTTTACAAAAGTTCATGGCGAATATTTGGGGTTGGTATCGTATTAAATTGAATTGAATTTAGTTTGCTTGCTCGTTGATGGAGCTGCCGCCTCTAACTTCGGCTAAATCAATCAGGTCCAGAACACTTGTTTCAGGTATATATTAAAAAGATTACCCTGGAGACTGCATATAGAAGAGCAGAGCCACTTTTTAGATTTGTTTACATTAGTTGAAACTATTGTCTATTTTTCTGCTTTTCCTTGCTTCTCAATTTCTTCTTCTTCTGGCTATTATAAGAGTATCCTACCATATTCAATAGACATGAGGTTCTTTGAAAAAAACTGGAAGCCCATCTTGATCGGGGGTTTTAGTGGGAAATTCATGATAAACACTTACTGTCGGTACATGCAATACAAAACTGTTACTCTTGCTTCAGGTGAAATTGACGAATCTGCTCAAGATTCACTCAACTATATCAAGTCCCTCTCCAAAATGGGCATACTTGTTGATCTCATCATGACTGCTTATTCAATCCTCGATGCATATTTTGAATTGATTCCTAAACTATGGATACGCTGCGGCCTGTTAGCCAATGACCTATCCAGAACTTCCATTTTGTTATCTATTTTCACTAGACCCTACTTATTCTTGGTTTCTACAGGGCTATTACAGTTGATACCAGAGCATTTGGGGTGTTATCTCACTGCTAAATTTCAAATCAAGCACAACAAGGAAAGTTTTCACGACAAACCATTCTTCCTCTTAGACTACATTATAGACCCACTACGAGTTGCTATATCCGGAACACCAAGGAGGTCCATTGAGTGGCTGGTAATGGATTACGTATACTACAAACCACTAGTATCACTTTATTTCTTACTCTTATTGGGTAGCTCATTCCTTGACAATGTTTTCTTACGACCAACCGTATCAATTGATCCATCAACAGTTTCGGAGATCAAACAGTTGGAAATCCCAGGACTAGTCCAAGAAATCGGTGATATGGCGACTCAATTCAGCTTTCCATTAAATGACATATTGATTGTTCGTTATGATTTTAGTACCATGATTTCTAATCCAAATTTAAATTACGATGTGTCATTGTATTCCCACCCTAACAAAACCATTGACATTTACATTTCGGAGAATCTATCAACCCTGGAACAGGAAACACTAGGGTCTGTTGCTTCAACCATTAGTTACTGGCACTTTAATCATAGCCAGTACATATTTTATATTGAATCATTCAGCTTGTTAATAATTCACTCAGTCTTTGATTCCTTAATGCATTCGCAAAGGTTTGCTGAGAGTACAGGATACACCACCGTATCCGCCATCAGTCCGGGTCTTGCAAAATATTGCATGGTTTGGGGACTTAACACGCTGGACACTTTAGTTATTAATACGATTGCGGCAATACGCAGAATCGATGAGTATAGAAGTGATGCAATACTAACTGAGCTTGGATATGGTGAGGTGCTTAAGAAATATTTGGCTTGCAATAAAGGTAAATTTGGGGATTTCCGCTCGTATTGGTTGTTTGAAGTTATTTTTTATGGTGAACCGGATAGCAACGGAAGAATCTTTCAGATTGAGAAACTTCAAAAACAGTTAAAGTTGCGTGGTGTCAACACAAGTTCTCCTTTTTAAGTATCTCTTTCTATTTAGACTAATTCAATTGCAAGTGATTTTCTTTAGGCGTTTGCTTGATCACAAGTACTGTATGCTGATCATATATTTTAAAAATTGTAAGTGTTGCAGAAGCTTCTCCCCTCTATCTACTGTAGCAAGATCCAGAAATTGGATATTCGCCAAATTCATTCCATTCTGCTTAGGGGAAACCCCACTTGGCATTTTCATGGGCATAATCACATACAGCAGAATTATCTATTTGTATGAGAATCAAGATTACCATTAACTCTCTTTAACAGCGTTTGTCGAGTATACAGTAACGCCATGAATTCAAATACATTAAATTCATCTTTAATAAATGCCCAACTACTATACTAATTGACTTATCTTGAATACATTACACTCGAGCAAACTATTGTGAATCGTAGCTGATAAATAGTATCAGGAGAGTAGGAGACACTTTGTGATGTTATATCTCGTCGCTCGCTCCTATTCAACATGCAAGCATATCCCGCACCAAGACAGTCGTAAAACAAGCACTTGAGGATCAGCACATACGTTGAAATGAAATTCATTAAGGGACACATAAAAAGAAGAAATGTACACATATTAATCTCCAAGTTTAATCAATAAACTTACCTTTGTTAACAACAAAAGCTTCTAAAACAGAAATTGCAGCATACAATCTATTTTCAGCTTCCTCGAAAACAACTGAGTTTGGAGAATAGAAAACATCATCAGAAACTTCTTGTTTATGTCTTGGCAAACAATGCATGAATTTCCAATTTGGTGAAGCTAATCTTGTTAGATCTGAGTTGATTTGGAAACCTGCAAATTTCTTTAATTTAGCAGCAGTTTCAGCTTCTTCACCCATTGAGACAAAAGTATCAGTAACTAAAATATTGGCGTTTGAAGCAGCTGTAGAGGCATCGTGTGTTAGCTCTAAAATTGCACCAGTTTCTTTAGATAACTCTTGGGCCTTTTCAATAATGAATGATTCAAGTTCAATACCTTGTGGAGTTGCAACAGAAACATTGATCCCAAATCTCATAGCAGCAATAGCTAAATCATTAATGACATTATTTGAATCACCAATCCAAGCTAATTTTAAACCTTTTAATTGACCGCCAAATTGTTCCTTAATAGTTAATAAATCACATATAGCCTGTAAAGGGTGGTAAGTATCGCATAAGGAATTTATAATTGGGACTGAAGAATATTTAACTAAATCTTGAATATCGTTATGTGAATTAACTCTTGCAAATATGCATGAAGTCATTGAGGAGATAACTTTGGTTGTATCCAATAATGATTCATTAATACCTAATTGAATATCATCTTTACCTAGAAACATAGGATGACCACCAAAGTAAACCGATGCACCTTCTGATGAAATTCTGGTTCTAGTGGATCTTTTAGTAAATAATAGAGTCACTGTTTGGCCAGACAACACTGGATTAGAAGATATATGCTTGCCTGACTTGATTAAGGCCTTATGATGTTCTGCCCGGTTGACCAAGGACTTGAATTCTGAAGTTGTTAAATCTGAGATGGAAATTAAATGTCTCATTGGAGATTTGATTGAAGTAGTGAAAGATCTCTTGGAAATAGTTTGCACGAAAGACATTGTAGTAAAGAAGAAAGTAGTAATGACTGAGAAAAGAAAGGACTGTTCGGACTATTTTGGTAGTTGGTGGGGAGCACTGGCTTTAAATAGTAGTAGGATCCAATAGACATCAAGAAATGAGTCAACGTTTTGAACAAGTTTGAATTGGCGAAAAAGTTTTGGAGAAGGTGATTCGACGCCGCACCGCGCTAAATTTTCACAGAGCTAAAAATTACTAGATATAGCAGGTCAAGGCAGAAAATGCTCAGATTTGAGCAAGGAAAGCTGGTCATAGAGGTGTTTCTGCCTGAGCTTAGATGATCTTAATAGAGTAGAAAGCTTTTCGAGGTCTGTTTTCATAGAAGTGAGTTCAGTGTTGTAATCAGTGACTGATTGTAGCTCTAATTTAGGAGTATCTTCTGTCACTTCTAATCCTAGGGCAGGATGGATATTGACGCTATCGACAATTCTATCAGCCTGACCAGGTAAAAGTGAGCCATGCTCATTTTCTGAAGCAGACAATTCAACATTATACAAAGCTTCCTCAATTTCCAACTTTTGTAAATGCATCTGAACTTCCTTTTCTTTTTCCCCAATTGCGAGTCTTCCATCGGCATATCTTTCGTCTTGATCCAATATAACACCTTCCATATCATCTTCATCTTCTAACGGTCTATTCTTAGTTTTGAAATGAAACTCATAGTCATAATCATCTGTTGCGTCCTGTATTTGTTGATCACGTAGATCCAGGTCAAGCTGCTTTCTGTACCTTCTGTCCTTAATTTCTTGGACCTGAAATGAATCTAATATCACCGGTACTGAATCTTTAACTTCACCGGATGTATGAGCATCTTCATCTTCATCTTCGGTGTCAGATTTAAATGTGACTAGTTTTTGAGAATCTACAGATGATGAGAAGGTACCATATCTATTAAGAACTTCTGTAATTGATGATGGTTCAGTTGTGCTTTCTGAGGTTGGATGTGCCGGTGATTCAATCAATATACCCGGCTTCCTGTTCCTCCTAATTATTTGGACTTTCACATCATCATCTGATTCTGGCTCCCATTTGCTGATAGGGTTGTCTGGATCCAGTTTGGCGTGCCTGCTGCCACCACTAGAGTTGGTCGATCTTTTCTTAAACTTGAAACCTGAACTCAACTTCTTGGATGTTGAAGATTCAGTGGAACCTCTAACTAATTCATCATTATCTGATTCATCATTCTCATATGATAAGATAACTCTGGATTTCTTTTTCGAGTGATTTGACATTTTTTGGGTGCTGGCTTGGTACACTGAAATCCACCTTATATAGTTTATTCAGATCAAGAAAAAAAAAAAACTCTAGCACCCCGGAGTAACTTCGAGAATTCTCGGTGCGATTCTCTACAGTATATCAATCTAATGATTTTACATTTAAACTAATAAAACAATACATTATAGATGTTAATTGAAGAAAAAATATTCCTGTCTATAAAGAGCTGATAATATGTATACTAGAAGAGCTATGTGAGACTATTAAAGAGTAACCAATCTACCTTTCATGATATCGTACAGTTATTCTTAAAATATGTGGTAGGCATTTGCTGGTTAAGAAGATAACTATTAATACTTTAAATAAAAACAGAGTAAAATTGAGCATTGTGAGATGATATACTATTCAAGCAGGAACCAAATCAGTTGAAGTATGGTACATTTTGATGGATCAAAGATTGAACTAGAATTTCTTCCGACGCAAGGCAAGGCAGCCCTGTTAAAGGATAACAAAAGTATAAACAACAGATCAACAGATATAATATGTATTGCCGTTAAATTAGGTGAAAGTTTTAATTATTGAAATTGAGCACTCAAGCATTAGAGATTGCTTGACAATCAAATCATGATAAAGAGTTGTGTATGAAATAATTCAAACGTATATTTTTCTACCAATCAATAAATCTTATAATTTCAATTGTGTCAGTCATTTAATAATTTTTTAATGATGAAACCGGAGGAGTTGATCTCATGAGTAGGTCTTCAAGAAAGAGCAAAGTTTTGCTACTTTCTGTAAGGCAAAATGCTCAAGTAGAAAATTTCACTCGTTCAAAAAAAAAAAAAACTTTGAAGTCTATGTTAGCAACTGTTTATTAACTTGCAGTTGCTAGATTATTAACCTTCTAAAGACCACAATATTTCAAATAATAATTCATTTACAATGGCCGATGAACGTCTAACTCAGAACTTTCCAGACTTGTCCCCAGAATCTACAAACATGTACACGGCAATGATCGCTACAGCTCATACAACAAGACAATCTGCTTTCAACGAAGATGATTTGAAAAAAATAACGTTATTAGACTCGATAAAAGAAATCATGCCACATATGCAATCGTTATTAAATCATGGGTTAGTGAAATTGTTGGAACAATTTAATGCAAAAGAAGGTAAAAAAACAATATCATTTCAACCGATAGATTTAGATGAAGCTTTAAAACAGAGTAAAATGACTCCTGATGAAGCTATGATTTATTCTTATATTTCAGCTTCTGGAAGAGAAGGTATATGGACTAAAACTATCAAAGCAAAGACTAATTTACACCAACATGTCGTTTCTAGATGTTTGAAAAATTTAGAAAATCAAAGTGCTATTAAAGTTATTAAATCTGTTAAATATCCACAAAGAAAAATTTACATGCTGTACCATTTAACTCCTTCAATTGAAGTTACTGGTGGTCCGTGGTTCACTGATTCGGAATTAGACACTGATTTTATTTCAACTTTGTTAATTGTTGTTTGGAGGTTTGTTGCTAAAAAATCATATCCATCTTTAAAAGTTCAGAAATTCCCGAAACAACTAAGCTATGTTAATGGAAATCAATTTGGGTTACCTTCATTGAAAGAAATTCTTGAATTTTTGGGTCAAACTAGAATCACTGAAGTTGAATTATCTGTTACCGATGTGAAGTCATTGTGTGATGTTTTAGAATATGAAGAAAGGATTGAAAAATTAAAAAATGGTTGTTATAAAGCTACTTGGCAATCTGTTCTGGAAACTTCTCACGGTGCTGGAACCACTGCTAATGGAGATGGAGATAGTGATGGATTAGAAGAGGGAGAGGAAGTTTTTAATATTGGTGATGCTTATAGAGTTTTACAGCAAGGTAACGACGATGAAAGAGAAAGATATTATCTGGATTCTTATATTTCTCAATAGCATAACTTTCCTTTCACTTATTTATTTTCTACATTACATTTGCTAATATTTTTAGACGTTTATACTCATTTTTTCCCCCATAAACTATACTGTACATTTATTTACATAACCCAAAACAAATTATTGTTGCAATTTTCCATACAAATTGGAAACGCTCTTTAAAGCTTAATTAACTAGGATTAAAAATCATAAAAGTTCATAAATCATACAAGAAAAAAATAGAGGCAGAAAGTAATTAAGCAAAACAATTAAACAAAGAATGATGTAATAATTAACTCTTTTTGATAAAAAAATACAATAAAATTGAATACTAGAAAACATATTTAGGTGGACCATCAACGCTAGAATCATAATAAGAAGGGGGTTCAAATACAGTGGGAATATAACTTTTCTTCTTACCTATTAGGGAACCAAACATTGAACCAAATTTACTGCCCTTTGCTGCTGTAGTGGATTCTGCATTAATAATTCCGTTATCGTAACAATAACCTGACTCTAAAGACTCATTAGAAGCCATTGAAGTAATTAAGCCATTTGAACTTGAGGCTGTATTACTCGTAACGCTAGTTGATCTAATTTTTGAATTGATTAAACTAGTAGCGGTAGATAATCTTCTTTGGGTGGGAATAGAATTCGGAAGGATTGGAGCTGAGGATTCCGCTTGAGAGCAATACTTTGGTGGAGCTAACATACCAAATTTAGATTCCGATTTAAGTATAGTAATTGCTTTTTCTGAAACCAATTCAACTTTATGATTATTCAGATTAATTTCGGGGATTAGTTTTGCTGTTGATTTAATATATTCTATTTCTGAACTTGGTTTGTCTAACTCAAAAATTCCCAAATTATTTAAATCAGGTTGTTGTTCAGGATCTGTTTGAAATTGAATCGTTTCTGTTGATGTAACGGGATTTAGGGAGATTGATTGAATACCGTCGTCATTTGCGTGCACTAATGACAATAATGGAGAGGAAGGAGTGGATTGTAATTCTTGTAAAGTAATACCGATCTTCAAATGATGTTTAGTTTGGAAATTTGTAGTACATGATGTTGTTGAAGGGTATATCTTAATTGGTCTTAATTTTTCATCTGTATATAAATTCTCTAAATTTATTTTGAAATTTGATTTATAATTTTCAGCAGTGATTAATTTACCTATTGGAGCTTCCATCAAAGTTATTTGGTCTTGCTGAAACATTTCCTTGATATATTTTTCGGAATCTTCAGATTTTGAAGATTTATAGTAATATGAAACAGTTTGATATAAATAAACTTTAATCGATTTCAATCTGATTTTAAAGGGAATTATTGGGATGATATCTAACTTCAAAGTAATTGAATCACCTATTGCAAAAGATGCGTTCGATAATATGAATTGATAATAGACTAAGTTTCTCCAGTTTCCTAAGCCTGAAGTATCGACATAAGAAATTTTATTGAGTAGCATAATATCCACAGTATTGAGTTCTTTCGAAATATAGTAAGTGTGACTTGATGAAGTTATCTCTACATCTATCCTGTATTCAATTGTGCCAAAATAATGCATTAAAGACTGAGGTAAATGATTATCAATTAAAAACATAAATTCAAAACTCTGTAATTGACCAATTGATAAATTATCCAAATTCTTATTCTCCTTGCTATAAATCAGTTCATCATTAATTATAGTTTGATAATCATTTTTATAAGACTGGATAATTCTATGAGAATTAGTTAAAAATAAAGATTCTTTATTGAAACCTTTTATTGCAATCTTGATTTGATCAATTTGAATTTGCTTCTTCAAAGTAAGTGATAAGTACCCTCTAACTGGAACTAAATCTTTTGCCTGTTGTTTGGAAGAGACTAAGTCTGATATTATGGGGGAAGGGGATTTGTCCAAGTACACAGTTGAATCCAATAGCTTTATTGAGGCAGCTAACGATCTATTTGATGTTGAATCAGGATAGAAGGATTGATGCATATCATGTGATTGTGATGAAAGAAGACTATCGCTTGAGCCTGAACCCGAGCTATGAAACGAAGACAAAACTGTCATTTTTTAGTTTGGGGTTTGCAGTGTACCTGTCGTAAGGGAAGATTAGCTATATCTGAAGAAGAGAAATGGAACAGTTTTTATACAAACCAAATAAGAATCATTACGTAATCCACTGTGGGGATGCGCTAACAAATAACAAACAGCCAGATCTCTTGGCTCTGTGACTAGAGGTTTTTCCGGGGTTTGGCGTTTAACTGGTTAGTCGTCTAGTAAGGAAGACCTTTACTCTATCTAATGATAACTGTCACCGACCAACTAGTCATACTAATACCGATATTTGGCAACATCAGGAGAGCCCAAACCACTATTACCTTCCTATCTCCCAAGATGCTCTCCACAACTTCCCCAGTAAAAAGGTCACTCCTTCTGCTAACTTAACCGCAAATCGCCGCGTGGTTAGCCTATCCTGGTGCACAGGTGCAGTCCTTGGTCATCCCACGACCTGAATCCTTAAGTTGAACCATTTCTGATTTCTGATTTCTGATTTCCTGCAGCCGACTTTTCTACCTTTTGCATATGTGACATGCTCATGTCATCAAAACTTATGTTTGAAATCAGATATCTCATCCCAACCTATTTTTAGGTCTTTTTTAGGTCTTTTGTTATTTTAAATTTGGCTCTATTGCAACTTTCTTCAAGTTCTCCATATCAACACAAAATGTTTCACCGATTGGGCAGGAACTTGTTCAGCTTACTCCAAGGCTTGTTAAAACTTTCACGGATACATGTCACGGAAACTTTTACGTATTTCCATCAACACAGGCTGAGCCAAGCACCCTAACACCAGTCCCAAGGAACATCTTTAAATTCACTCCTCGGACCCGTATTTCATTTAGCAAGACACATTTCAATGACTTAAAATTTGAACTATTTCATTTTTAGAAGTCAAAGGCAATTTTATGATTAGGTTTTATGAATTTAAATTCCATATTATAAATTCGCTCCGAGGCTTATGAATGCATTTGCGGACACTACCGGCATTCACCCTTAAATTAAGAGCTGAGGTAGGTACACTTACAGCCACCTTAGACCGAATTCACTCATTCCATTCATATTTAATTTATCCCAAACCTTTTTGTTTTTTGAGGCTCGAATACCATACCTTAACACTTTTCATTTTTAGAAGTCAAAGGTAATCTCAGTCCCAGTCTAGGTTCTCAGTTTTCCCATTATCTAGTTTAAGGATGTGCCAGCCACAGGTATAAATATGAAGTCAATTCCCCATTCTAATGTAGTTTTGTCACAATATTTTCTTTTAAACATCATTTACTCAGTCAATAACCAATATACAATTTGCTAATAATGCAATTCTCCACCTTAGTCACATTAGCTGTTTCTTTAATTCCAGCTGCTTTAGCTTCTGAATCCTTCCATTTACAGGTTCAATCCTCAAATACAGACCTTAACGGTAAATACTTATCCCCAAGTCATGAAGGTGCTGGTATTTCTTATCTATTTTTCTCTGATGATGCTAGCAATTCTCCTTTATTAGTGACAGAACCAGGTTACTTATTTGGTGTCGACCAAGAAGGTGATTATGTTGAATACTTTGATGCTGCTGATGATAGTTTTGTTTCTTTAACTGTTCAGGCAACATCAAGTCACACTTATTCAACCTCTGCCAGTCGTGTTGCAGGGGAAAATGAAGTTTTATACATGTACGTCAACTATGAAAAAGCAGGATTCTATGCCTGTAAGAATGGTGGTGATCCCTATGGATATGCTTCCAGCCAATACGCCTTAATGTACTATGGTTCCGATTCTGCTCCTGATGGTTGTATTGATGTTACCTTGGCTGTTATTGATCACAGTTACGATTAGCTCTGTTTTTGAACATTTAAATTCTTTTGATCTTCCTACGTTTTTCCCCTTAGTTCACTATCTTGCCAAAATATTTATATATCTACTGAATTATAATTAAATGTTTTATATGTAAGTTCTTAGCGACATAAAATGCAATATTTCAAAAAACTAATGCCCACCCATTATTTCATTGGGAGTTCACTGTCTTTATAATTATTACGAATATTAAAATCTTCTTCTATAACATGGACATCAATTTCAAACTCATAAAACAATTGGTTGGTACCAGCCAACGATTTTTTCAACTTGCTCAACCAACCACCTTCATAATCATCTTTTTGCTGAGTAGTATTTATTATCAAATTGAACTTCAGTTTATGTTGGATAGATAAGGTTATTGGAACCAATCTGCTATTTTTAAGCTTGCATTTTGTGTTTTGAAAATTGGGTGTTTCGTAAGATGGGTAAACTTCAACTGATTGATAATTTTTATTTGATTTATGCGGAATTCTGATTTTAATTAATGATTGCAGGTTTAAATTTTCCGCATTTTTCAATACTGTTTTGGTTACTGTCTTTTTATTGGGTATCTCTGATGAAGAGGATTTTGACACTGTTTGTAATAAATAAATTTTAATTGAATCAAATTGTAAATTTAAAATCGATGAAATCATCGAAATTTGAAAATCCTTATTAATTTGAATCTCCTTTGGAGCTTTTATTTTTAAGATATTGTTATCAAGTAAAGAAATTGGTATTTCATGATTTGAATGCATATACTCTTCAACTGCTAAAGGGATTATTTGGATTGGTTCCGCTATCGTATGTAATGCTTTCCCATTAATATCAATTAATTCAAGTTTGACTGCATAAGAAGTAGAATAATTTGCCAATTTAATAGAACCAGGAAATGAATCGTCAATATGAAAATTAAAATCAAAGGATCTAATTGCAATATGATCATCAATCTCGTCATCTTCGCTCATTAAATCAGTTTTAGATACATCACTTTCATTATCATGATAAGACGGGACACTATAATTGGAAATTAATCTTGGATCAATTTCTTTTGAAATGTTTTTGAATACAACATAATTCTTCTTTTGGCCTTGCTGTGCTCTATTAATCCCGATTAATGAGACTTTAAGTTTGGTTATATCATTGTTAAGGTTAATCGTATTTAGGAGTATTGAGCCAGATAAGGTAGAATCACCACTTGAACCAACGTGGACAACTTTATCCAATAAATTGATAGAGCAATCAAATAGCTCACTTACTATAAAACAACCATGACTAAGATTAAAAGTTGAATCTATTGAGGATCTGGTGTCTATGGAATAAGATAGCCTTATAGCGTATAGATTGTTATCGGAGGTACTGTTATTCATGGGGGACAGATCAGTCGATTGATTACTCACCTTGGATTTTTGATACAGAGTCTGCTCTTCATTTTTATTGCTTTGTATGATTCCCATAGTTACTCAACATGTAAAGGTTAGAGATTTTTAAAGTGTGGAGTTTAAATTGTAAAATGATGTTTTGGTTGCGAGGTAGACTGTCTAAGTCATGATTCGCCGTTCATTTTGTGATAGTTTGCGTGCCTTCGCTTATCTCCTCCGCACGCCGCTGTTAATGCTGCATATTTCGGACACTGACAGGAATTTCCATCCTTTTACTAGATAACATGCAATAACTTGTGGTTATTAGTTTCGGATTCTGTCCGGTATATTACTATGTTTGTTATAGTAAACGAATGCTATTAAATATCACACAAATAAATAATATAATGAAACTCTAGAAACCAGTAGATAGACTGTAGCGAAAGAAGAAAAAGAAAAAGACTCCAAATAATTCAAAGTTATTAAAGAAAAGCGAACGGTGTAACAAAAGAACAATCAAGAATTGAAAATAATTTAAAAAAGGTTACAAAATAAATGTAAAAGAAAACAGTTTAAATAAAATAGGTATCACTAAAAGAATAGCGTCTCGGGTATCATAAATAAAGATTAACCTTGCTTCTCGGCATACAGAGGCAATCCATGGAAACTGAAAACCTCATCATCTTCTACATCATTGTCCCAAAAATTGAAGTTCTTCTCATCATTATTTCTATTATAATAACCAGGTAATGAAGAAACTCCAATACTGCAATGACCCAACTCTTTTTGTGTTGGTACAGATGCTAAAACCTCAACATCATGCTCGAATTCGTAATATAACTTATTTGAACCAACAGATTTGTAAAATCTACTCAGCCAACCTTCAGATTGTTTATGTTGCTGTTCATTATCTGGAACACTTAACATCAGAGTGAACTTTAACTTATGTCGAATTGATAATCTTGAAGATGTGATGGACAGATCACTCGAAATCATTGAACTTGTCACTTCTGAGTTATAACTCTGATTAATCTTAAATTGATGATGTTTTTTAGGGGTTGCTGGAACATTTAAAGTTAAATTTTTCAGAGGTTGATTCTCAATATTTTTTAAAACAATTTTTGAAATTTCAGTCCTTGTTGATCTTTTCAGTGATGAAGATGAAAAATGTCTTTGAATCGATTGAATTAAATAGATTTTAATAGATTCAAATTGCAGTCCTGGAATAGTAGAAAAAGTTTGGATAGGAAAATGCTTCTCAATTTGAATTTGAGTTGGAGAGTTAAGTGAAAAATAATTTGAATCATTTAACAAAGGATTAGAAAATTCATGAATTGATGGATATGGTGAAGGCAGATTTATAATATCAATGGGCTCCATGATTGAGTGGATCGTGTTGAACGATGAATCTAGTAAACTAATTTGAATATAGTAAGAAATAGAATACGTTGGCAATTTGATTGAAGGAGGGGTGGAAGAATCAATAGTGAATCCGAAATCATAAGTTTGCTGTTCATTGATAACATCAACTTTTTCATTACCGGAATTCATTGAAGGCACTAAAAATTCTTTAGAATCCGTTTTGAAAGACAAATTAGACCTTTTTGAAGAGTATTGTAATCTATTAATTCCGATGAAATCAATCTTGACTTTATTTATGTTGGATTGTGAAGGTTTATTTAGAGTTAGAAATACTAAGCCTGAAATGAGGGATTGCTTTGAGCCCCTAGGGATGTAAACCAGTTTATCCAGAATAGATAAGGAACACTTGAACGAATTTAAAGGATCATTCACTGTTGATAAAGTATCATCATCATTACTTGATTCAAAACAAGAGGAAAAAGATGAATGTGATGAATGTGATGAATGTGATTTATGTGATGTATGCGAGGAGCTAAAGATTCTTGCTAAAGAATTTGAGTATGATAGTAATCCAGAGCTATTCTCTCTCATTGGAATCGGTTTAGCAACAGGCATGATGGAACTGGACAACTAAGAAAAAGTTATACCAGTTCAAGAAACAAAAGAAAGTCAATAGTTAGTCACTTAGAAGAAAGGAGGATACTAGTCCTGTTTTATAGTCACACAGGGCAAATAGCAAGTAGATCAGAATCACTAAATTAACTATGGAAAAGCCGTGGCAGGTTTTAAGAGGTCACTTTCAACTGCTCCGGTACCTGCAAATTTAGCAGCAGGCATCTTAAAGGAGTCGTAGACATGCATTAATGGGGAACAGGGGCTAACCTGAATTAGAAGTAGTCGATCTTACTTGATACCGTTTATGTATTAGGCCTTATTTGACACGAACTAGAAAAGAAACTTCTCGTTTACAGCAAGTTGGGTTAATTGGATTTCTGCATTTTGAGTTTTCTTCAGTTTTGTTGAATGTACTCACTTTCAGTTTAAGAAGTGGTACATACCTTAAATCAGATGATATAACTGGAATCAATGATATCTCGTTAAAGGTACGTTTTGTTGTAACCAGGTAGCATTGATCTAAAGGAGTGAACATAGCCAGCTTTTTGGTAAATTCTGGTATTGCATTTTATTTTCTGAAGATGGAATCGGGATTCAACCTATAGTTGTTTGTAACTGGATCGGGTTAGTGTGTGTTCTCTACTCGGTTAGTTTAACTATTGGTCTATCTGTGGATTTTAGTATTTTCTATGTTTTACGTTGAAATGGTCTTGATATATACGTGCCTCGAAGATTCCACCATACGTGTTTGTGATTCTAGAAATCTTGAGCCATATCGGTTATTTCCATTTGAGATAACTATAATAGTTGTAATATCGATACTGACGGCACTGGTGACATATTAAAGTGTAGTACAAGGTATTGGTCTCAATCTAATGTGCTTAGCCTTATGGTCGGCCTTCATCATTGTGGGCCGGTACCCTACATTTTTTCTGTAATTTGAAATTTCCTCGTTTCATCTCACTGATACGTCATCCCACAACACTGAATTCAGTATGCATATAAGAGTTACGTAGATATGTTTAGATTATGACTTTCCATGGCAGAGAGTATCTTGAATAGATGGCATAAAGCTATATCTGCTGGTTACATGGCTGAGGCGTGACGCCTGTCCACAGCGAGTTAATCAAGTTGGTTGCAAGCCATTACTAGTTTGTTGTCTACAACCACTTGCTTTGCACATTTGACAGGTTATCAAATGTACATTTTGGTTCTATTAAACTATGATTGTTGTCTAGGTGAAACTCTCAATTATACTGATTAGGAAGCTAGCTTTCCCATTAGGTTAAATTGAATTCTTATCAACTCTTTAAGAGCTACAAGCCATATACAAACTTATCGTTCCCTACCAATTTTTTTCTAATTCAATTCTTTATAAATTTAGACACCCACTAAAAAATAATATTTGACAATTGACGATCTGCTAGTGCATATCTGACATTACAACTAAACCTGTTAAGCCCTCATTCTATTTAGTTAAAATTATGCAGCTACTAAAACAGTTTCCAATATCGTTTTAGATTTTGCCATGCATCCTACCATTAAACGAAAAATAACCCCCCCCCCCCCCTCTTTGCGTAATATTAAATACTATTTGGAAAGGACTTATTTAAGGTGATACGAATAGAAACTTGTTGAAGCTCTTTTTGCTTGCAATTGTGGAAGCCTAGAATATTACGTTTATTGTTAACCAAGCTTACCTTGATATATTCCCATTATATTCTTTCAACTCATCAAATTCCGTTCCAGACACTCAAAGCTGTTCAATTCTGGCATCTGACTCGAAGATGTACAAAAGTTGGCCAATTCGAGCGATGTTAAACCTCTGGCGCTGACTTGAATCAGCAGATCAGTCAGGGAATTAGTATGGAACGTTATTAACATTGCAGACATCGTTACCGGATCTGTCCTATATATAACATTTTGAATAGCAAATTAATTTGTTCTTAAATATTATAAACTCAATTTGGATTCCTCATAGCAAAGGGATTAATGCTGTTTTTCTGAAAAGTCTATCGAGGTTCCCACCAACCCCCCCTCCTAGAGGGATTGGATCGGAATAGCAGGCACGTGCACGTGACCGCACGCCGCACACAGAAGACTCGCAGAAGTGGAAATCAAATTGACCCAATTTTTGAAACTGAACAACCACAAAGGCAAAGCTCCAGCCTTCTCCATCACACACCGACTACCATCAGTTTCATAAAGGTTAAGTCTTACGACCAGGTCAATTCCCATCACACTACCATAACTGTTTGCTTTTTATAAAAGTTAGTGTCTGTTTTACATTTGTCACACAAGAACTTCACTTATCTTAACAACACATCACAACATTGTACAACTAATTTAGTTACAAAGCATTTATAGACCTATTCACACAATGTCATCTCTTTCATCATTACAGGGTGCTAGTGGCAAACTTTTAAGAAGAATCCGTATGTACGTTTGCAATTGTTATTGTTTCATGAATTATGTTTTACTAACCAAGAAAGACTCTTTTCTTTACAAATAGATCGTGCTTGTCGTCCTTCTTTAGATGAACCTAATATAGCTTTAAACTTGGAAATTTGTGATTTGATTAATAGCAAACAAGGTAACCTGTATGTATTATATCCTTTCTAATCTTTATATATGCTAAGCTCCTAAGCATAAGACCCTTACAAATGAGATTCATACTAACGGTCATGTATAAATTTTTTGAAATTACTAGTCCCCGTGAAGCATGTGTCGCCACTGTTAAATTAATCAATTCAAGAGATCCCCAAGTCTCTGAATTGGCTATAAAGTTATTGGATTATTTAGTTAAAAATTGTGGTTATCCTATTCATTTACAAATTTCCAGAAAAGAGTTCCTAAATGAATTAGTTAAAAAGTTTCCCGAGAGACCACCTCCAGCTTATACAAGAACTCAAAGATTAATTCTAGGTACTATTGCTGAATGGGTTCACACAATTTGTAGAACCTCCAGATATAAGGAAGATTTGGGGTACGTTAAGGATATGTATAGATTATTAAGATCAAAAGGTTATGACTTTCCTGCTGTTAAGAAAGAAGATGCAGCTGTTTTAAATCCATCTGATAATTTAAAATCTATTTCGGAATTACAAAATGAAGAAAAGTTAGCTCAATCTGCTAAATTGCAAGAATTAGTTAGAAGAGGCAGACCTCAAGATTTAAAAGAGGCCAACGATTTAATGAAGATCATGTCAGGTTTCAAAGAAGATGAATCTTTGGAAGAATCAAAACTTCAGATTAATGAAGATTTAGAAAAGTTGAAAAGAAAATCGGAAATTTTGGATGAAATGTTAAATAACTTAACTAATTCAGGTGTGCCAATTGATAAATCTGATGAGACTCTTAATGAATTAATATCCTCCTTAAAGGTTTCTCAACCAAAAATTCAGAAATTAATTGAAGAAGAATCACATGATCAAGATGAAGTTACTAGATTATTGTCATTGAACGATGGAATCAATAGTATTTTGCAGAAAGTTAGTTTACTCTCTCAAGGTGATATTGCCAACGCTTCGAAAATTAAGACAGGCGCTGGTTCAAATTCTTTGAATTTAATTGATTTTGATGATGATGAATCAACCCCTGCACCAATAGCATCAAGTGGTGCTGCTCCTTCTACTAAAGATGCAATGACCGACTTATTATCTGATTTAGGTGGATTATCATTTGGTGGAAACTCCAGTTCTTCAAATAATGGAGCAATTAATCTATTCTCTTCCCCTTCACCTCAACCAACCTCTGGTACAACTCCGGGATTAGATTTATTTGGAATACCTTCAACTACAGCAACGACATCACAGGCACCAGCACCAGTTACAAGTACCCCCACAACAACCCCAAAACAGTTAGATCCATTTTCATTTGATTTTCTGTCAGGTTCTGCAGCTCCAGCACCAGCTCCAGAACCGGCAGCCGTTGCATATCAACCAACCTCAACGGGCTTGAACTCAATCCCTGCCCAATCGTCATCCAATGAAATATTTAAATCATCAGAGATCGTAATCAAGTATATAAAGACATCATCAAATCCATTAACTATAGCCTTTAAGATTTCAAATATTACTACCTCATCAAACATAACTAATTTAAAATTTTCATTAGCTGTTACAAAACATTTTGAACTATCGCTGAAATCACCTTCAAGTAACTCAATCTTTGCCTTAGGCGGCCCTGATATTGAACAAGTTGCTGTTATTACTTCTAAGAACGGTGGTTCAGTTAATGATGCCATTAAAGTTAAATTTAAAATTGATTTTAATTTAGATGGAGTTTCTAAAGATGAAACCGGTGTCGCTACAATCGCTGCCTAATGTGTGGAAATATAATTAACATATTATTTAATTTTAATTCTAGTTAATTTAGAGGTAATTTCTTTGATTTTTTTTTATTGAATTATTGGAAAAGTATTTTTTTTCTTTGTCCTTCAAATAATTGTCCTTTGTTATCTTTTTCTCACTTTTATTTCTTCGTTATTTTCTTCCTTTTTTATTCTTTTATTTTTGTGCAGTTATATAAGACTTCTAACTTTGTTATTTTTATCTTCTTGTTTCTTTTACCAATATACACTATCCAGATTACGTATAATTACATTCATAGTTTGTAAATTAAAATGGAAACATCATAAAACGGGAAATATTGGAAACTAAATATACAGTAACTGAAAGAAAAATCAAAATAATCATAAAGGTTCTGAAGACGAAGAAAAAAACATAATTTGAGAAAAGACTAACGTACAATAAAAATCAATAAAATTAAACTAAAAATAAAAATAAAAACTTATGACAGCAAACGATTATTCTCCATGACTACTGGAATGGTTGTGGTTACCATTACCATTAACAGGACCACCTGATAAGTTATTTCCAGGTTGAGGAGAAAATCTCGTTGGAATAGCTCCACCAGTAGTCAGGTTGATGGGTTGATTCACTGGGCTTCCAACATTACTACTATTTATTTGTTGCTGTTGCTGTATTTGTTGCTGCTGCTGTTGCTGTTGTCGTTGTTGCTGCTGCAATCTTTGAATCTCCTGTGCCTGTGCCTGTGCCTTAGCTTGTGCTTGATGCTTAGCTTGCAACAATTGAATCTGCTTACGTTGAGAAGGAGTCAATTTTGGATTATTTGCCAACATAGCTAATTGATGTGGAGTCAGCGAACTCAATGTAGGTTTGTTGCTATGGTTATTACTGTTAATTGGAACATTATGATTCAATTGTGGTGAAGCCGTCCCAGCTGCTTGACTTGAACTTGGATTATTAAGTTGTTGTTGTTGTTGTTGCTGCTGTTGCTGTTGCTGTTGTTGATGCTTTTGTTGACCCCTAGATTGCAATTTAGCTAAATATTGGACTGCAACTTTAGTAACCTGTTCTTTAGATAAATTAGGATTGTCATTTTGAATTTGAGTAATAATTGTAGCTACCTGTTGTTGAGAAAATTGAAATTTAGGAGGATGTGGCTGTGGTTGGGTTGTAGGGGCCATGTTCATTTGGGGGGGTAGCTTTCTAGGGCTCATATTTACATTCACTGGTGCCTGAGATTGAGGAATTCGTTGTTGAGGGGATATCATCAGAGGTTGAGCTGGAGGTGATCCCATAGACGAATTACCAGCATTCATCTTAGCATTTTGCAGAATTGATTCAGGAGTTGGAACGTGAGCCATAACAGGTGATGGAGAAGATTGAGTTTGGGGAACAGGAATTGAAGTGGGAATAGTTTGATTTATCGAAATATTATCGGCTGGAATAGGAGATGACGAAGCTGAAGGTGGACGTGAATGATGCGCTCTAGCGGCGGCAGCAGCAGCTCTAATCATTTGTTGCTGTTGAGGTGACATTTGTAATTGCTGTTGTTGCTGTTGTAACTGTTGTTGTTGCATCTGAATTTGCTGTCTCTGCTGAGTTTGAATAGCTTGTCTCTGAAGTAATTGCTGCAGTTGTTCAGGTGTATATGGAGTGCCATTAGGAGTGGTCGGGATGCTAGGAGCAGCCTGCTGAATCATCGGAGAACCATTAGAAGCTCTCATTGCAACCTGTGGGGATGACATTGGTATTGGAACAGGAATAGCTCTGCCATTAACAGGGGTCGAAGGATGAGAGTTTGAGCTTGACGTTGTAGTAGCTGGAGGAGGAGGAGGTGCCATCAGTTGCTGTTGAGAAGGCTGGGGAACTCTTTGTTGCTGAATGGGTAATTGCTGCGGTTGAGGAGTAGGTGGACCCTGTTGTTGTTGCTGTCGTGGAGCTGCTGACTGTTGGGGTCTATTTCCATTAGTATTGCCATTCAGGACTCTTTGCTGACCGCCTGGTACAGGAACTCTAACACCTCTCATTCTTGGATAAGCACCAGCAGCAACAGGAGCACCTTGGGCGTATGCTTCTTGGATAGCTCTGTCCCTTTCAAACTTCAGATGCGACAATTGTTCAGGAGTAGGGGTATCCTGTCTCTTTTCATCAACATTTACTTTACGGGGTTGCTGTGATGGCTTTGGAGCATTCTCTCTCTTCTTCATCAACTTTCTCATCGCATCAAACATTGAACCCCATCTCAATCTTCTATGACCTCTTTGAATGGATTCAACACCCACACCCAATGGAGATATTCTTCTTTTCGTTGTAGCTTGAACTCTATGAGCTTCCTCTAACCAAATCTTAGCTTTTTCTGCATAACCACCTCTCATATCAGTAAACTGAAATTTGTCGTTTAATTGAATATACCTTTCAAAACATTGCCAAGGTGTTCTTCTTTCAATATTTGAAGTATATGATCTAGTTGGTTTAGGAGATAAATGTGACGAAATAATACTCCAATTAAAAGAAAAATCAGTAACATATTTAATTAAATACTTATCATCTTGAGGTAACCAAATGGTTGGAATCCTTAATTCTAAATTTTTAATTGTTGGAGGGCAAGGCGGCTTTAAGATATTAAATCTTCTATAAGAACCAAAAACACCTTTCTGATAAGGAACGCCGGGTCCGTGAGAGTCTGATTCTTGCCTTGTCAAAATAAGTTTTTCAAATGAAGCTTCTTCGTCAACTGGAGGTAACATAGCAGAAATATTAGCATACGAATTTCTTTCAATAATATGATTGGTTTCAGAATTATTAAATGGATCGTAGCAAGGCATATGATTAATAACAGATTGTTCAACAGCAGTGAATTGATTAATATCAGCATAAATTTTAAATGGGCCTACAGTTTTGGATTTTTCATAATCTTCGAGTGAAACAGATGGTAACTGCTTAGCATTAATTTCTTGAGAAGCATCAGGACGTCTAATTAATTCAGAAATATCAAGTGCATCTTTCATTTGAACTTCTTCTGCAATCTGGCTTTCTTTAGGAACTGCATTAATCGGTTCGGGCAAATAATTAATTCCAACTCGATTTACACAGCAGATTTTACCATAACTCCAATAATCTTGAATAGCCTGCGCTAAATAAAGACATTGAGCCAATTTAAACCTCCTTTCTTGTCTTAAATCTACGGATAACCATTTAGCTTCCGATAATAGATTATCCCAATGCGATGGTGCCTTATTGAACAAAAGAAAAGGATCAACAAATTTTTTAGGCTGTCTTAAAGCCCAACTATGTTTTCTTTTCAATTCTTCAATTCTATTATGTAAAACGGAAACTTTACCTTCGACTAACGAAGTTTCAAATGAGTCAGTAGTTAATGCTTTATGAGCCCTTAATAATAATTTTGGTAGGGGTAGAGTTTGCTGATGATAGTATAATTCCGTTAAAGAGCGGGCATCTGGAACTTTATGAGGTTTATCTTCTGGCATCATTGTAACAATTAATTTACTAATATCCACATTATCATAATCAAGGTCTCTTTTGGATTTTGCATCAGATCTTCTTGCATGAGTGTCTCTAGAATATTGATGGATTAAACTAGATAGAGTTGGGGGGTCATCTGGATTAGATTCAATATGTCTTTTGGTAATAATAGTTGGAGTATCATTGTCATGATAAGCCTTTTGTTGTGTAGACGGGATCGGAGTTGGAGCTGGCTCAGCTGGAGAAGAGGGAAGTTTTTGAGGGAGCTGCTTAAGTTCTTCATTTTCAGGTATAGTTTCCAGCTTCTGAGATTCATGAAGTGATTCCGGTTGCTGCGACGTAGAAGGTGGGTGGTGTATTGGCTGCTGTTGCTGCTGAGGTATACCTGGATTAGAATCAACTTTCCTTATCTTTTGGGGAGGAGCTTGAGCTTCTTCAGACGTATTTGAAATTGAAGTTTGTTGTTGAAGTTGTGGTGAGGAAGTGGTGGATGAATTCGGCAGTGACTTAGCAATAGATTGAGGTTTTTGTTGTTGTCTTTGGGGAGGAGAAGATCTTCTATGCTTATTATCATGGGTTAACATTGAAATATTAAATTCATGACCATTTTCCAAATCATTTTTCTCTAAGAATGACATTAATTTATCTTCAATTTGCAACACTTGATCATTTGAAATAGGAAGTAAAGGCAATCTAGAGACACAATAAAGTTCCGCCAATTTTCTTTTTCGTTCTTTGATGATACTATTGCATTCTTGACGCCTCTTCTCTATTGATTCAAGCCTTATTCTATCCATTGAAAATTGCTAAAATAAATTATGAAAAGTTAGTATTAGAACAAAAAAACTAAAAATAAATTAAGGAAAGAAAGAATCAACAACATACCAATTGTTGGCTCTTAGAGCCATTAGGCTGAGCCTCATTCTGAGACATTGCTTCAATAAATTAAATTATAAAGGGTGAAATTAAAAACACCAGCTATTTGATCTAAATAAAATAAGATCTCAGAACTTGGTCGTGCGCGTGTGAAACACCGGGCGAGACGAGGGCAAATTTTCTGGAGATAAAGACACACAGATGTGATAACGAAGCAGGGAAACCGGGAGGATTTCGGGAGAAGTGTAAAGAGATAAAGATAGCAGCTGCTGCTTGTCAGTGTTGTTATTAGCGTGGATGTTGTTGGTGTATACGGGCTAGCATCTATTCCTGCAGAGAGAAGAGAGTTGTTGTTGCTTTTACCACTTCCTGTGAAAATTTGCGCTTTGCTGGTGCAGAGATTTCAAGAATTAGGATTTACGCACGACCTACAGGGCGGTACGAGGAGTTACAACTAAAACAGCTCTCCTGATCAATCTTCTGCTTCTGGTAAATCTGGTGACTGAGTCACTGTATGTGGGTTCCTCCCAATTGTTCTTGTAGAAAATCCACCCATCGGAGTCAGTGTGGAGTTGGGCAGGACCAGTGTATTGATTAGCAGGCTTCCATTGAGAATCCAGCCATTTCCATTTACATTTCATCGAAGGCTGTTCTTCAAACATCTTTGGAAATTGAAAATTATCTAGGGAATCACAGCATTTGTCTAATGTTACATTAGTATAAGTGGATCTTTCTAGAGGTAGTAATAACTTCGACCACCCAATTCCAACCCATCTTCTTTGATGTTCATATATGTCAAACTCTAATATCATACTGATTTCTCCTGTTGAAGCTGTTGTTTGCTTGTTAACTTTATAATTTATGTTATGTGGTAGTTGGTGATCCAGGTCCATTGACTTGTCTTCCAATGAAAATTCAAATCCAGTAATAAACATAGCTATTTCTCTCACATAACTACTTCTCCAAATTAATTTATGAATAACCATCATCCAAGTAGAGTTCCAAGTTAATAGTAGTGTACCAAACACCATTAATACTTTCATTTCATCAAAGAGCTGTCTCATAAAAATAATATATAATGGAGTTAATAATAGCATACTGGTAATTAATCTATTTAATTGTTTCTTATCACATTTAGGAAACCTTGAAAATAAGAAGTTGAATCTGCTATTCATATTTTCTAATCGATCTAAAATTTCTTCTAACGTGGGCTTATATTCTTCATTTGAATCTAAATCAACTTGAATAGTCGTAATAAACCAATAACTAGAACATAACAATAATGCAATTAAAATTGGGATAATAAAATGGGATATTAGATTCCAATTTCTTAAAATTGTGATGTAAATAGCCACCGTAATAAAGTTGTGATACTGGTTTTCATTTGTCCAAGTAATTAATGATAAACCTTTATCTAGAATTATAATTAATGGATATGCCGCGTATAGCGCTGTCGTAACTAGACCTGGAGTGTTTCGAATAATTGCTTTATTCTTGGTTTTGGAAAATATA
This sequence comes from Ambrosiozyma philentoma, assembly GCA_003707675.3. Taxonomy (NCBI): domain Eukaryota; kingdom Fungi; phylum Ascomycota; class Pichiomycetes; order Pichiales; family Pichiaceae; genus Ambrosiozyma; species Ambrosiozyma philentoma. The sequence goes on from PPKZ03000029.1 coordinate 181,101, forward strand.
TGGATCTCTGGTACAAATTCAGACTTGACTTGCTTATCATTTGAAGCAGAACTAGGTGGCGTAGGCTTTCTTGAAGAAGTTGGAGTGGACATGATATTATAGCTTTTGGTATGATTAATACAGCTTGGACGGCCAGGGAGTAAAATTGTTCTTTTAAATTAGTTATAAGTGTATTATCAAAACTAGATATCTAAACAAAAAAAGTGGGCACTAAAAAGGGAGTGAAACATAACATACTTTCTTAAATTAGTTGAATAAGTAGTTAGTTAAATTGATGATTTAATCTAAGCTTTTTGATGACCTTCTAAGTGTACTGCCACGGCGCAGCTAACCCATGCCACACCTGGTTCGGCTAACTTGTTTAGCTATAACCTTTATTGCTCGTCGATTATACAATGGTGCTCATCTCTAAAGTTAGTCGGGTAACTTAGACGGGATACTTCATTCACATTTAAAATAGAAGAAACAGACACATTCTAAATTAACAAAAGCAAGAAAGGAAAAAAAATGTGAAACCTATATTAACGTGAAAGCTAAACTAATAAAATATACATTTAAAAAGAAAATAGAATACATAAATAAACAAAAAAACAAAATTGAAAGGTATCAATAAGTGGGAAAAAATATTGTAGAGTGGAAGGTGCTCAACTTGAGGATACTTTTTTAACTCTATTCAATAAGCCCTTAACAAGTTTCAAAGCACCCCATTCCTCCTCTGTCAAAGCAACAGTATTCTCTTGATTGAAAATTTGTAATGAATCCAAAGCATGCGAGGCTAATGAAGCACTTGCCAAAACGCCAGTTCTTAATTCAGTCTCAGTGTATCCCATCAAATCTTCATCTTCGCTTTTATTACCATGACTGCCATTTTCCTCTTCGAACTGCCTTTGTTGTTCAGTATTGTTTGTGTTTGCGATATCTGCTAACCCTTGTAATTCCGAAGCATGGTGAATTATTCTATCATTAATAACATTGGTCATATGGAACGGAAGTAATAATCTTTTATATTTAGCTATCACAGGATTAATAGTACCATTAACTTGTGATTGATTAGAGGAGTCAAGAAACATTAAATGGTCTAACCTTTTTTGAGCGGCAACATTGTTTCCATCAATCTCTAGTTGTGTTTTGAAGCCTTTGGCTACTTTATGATCTGATAGAGATGAGATATTATGATTATGAGATGAGGTCTCGACCTTCAATATAAAAACTTCCTGAGCTGCAAAGTCAAAAGAGAAACAATATCTTGCTTCACATCCCGAATTTATAGCAGGTAAATCAGTCGTTTGTTGTATGAGTGGTTGTGGCGTTGGCGAATGAGGAACTGCTAAAACAGGTGTATTTAAAGAGTATGGATTAACATTAACTCCAAATTGCTCTGAGGGTGGGTATATTGACGATTGATGACTACTCAGGTGATGAATAGTATTAGTTGCTTGGTCAGAGGTGGAACTTATACCAGAAATTTTGTGTTGTCTTATTCTAGCTATTTTCCGTTTATTTTGAGCAGATTTACAACATAATGCAAAATACTCAAGTTGGTTATTTTTATATTTTTCATCTCGTATAAATAATTGAGAGTATAGTAGCCAAAAAGGAGCAAATTGATTGAAAGAAAGTTTGAAACAAGAACCTTTCGTGCACATTTTGAAAACTTCTTTAATAAAAAACGTGTATGAAACTAAAAAAGAAGGTTCATCTTCCAAAGGTAACTGACGTTTCAAAAAATAATCCAAGCATTTCTTAGCAGTAACATTGTCATTTAATTCTTGTAATGATAGTTGATACCTATTATCATCGGGTAAGTAATCAGCAATTAGAGCATTTTTCTTCCAAGATTCTCTTTGAACTAACTTTAGCTTAACTCTTTCAGCTCGCTCAAATTGCCTTACTTGACGACCCCTCAGTAATCTAGCTTCATATTTCTGTTTTTTATATAATTCTCTACTATGCCTCTCATCTTCTGTTAAATCAGACGTTCTTCTCTTACCATAACTTCCTCCACGTTTAGTTGGATCAGTAACAACAACAAACTGTATAGGCTTTTTAGGAGATAAAAACGTGGGATTCCTCATTTCCGGATTATCAGGATGGCTATTGCTGAGATTTCCTGGTTGTTGGTCGTCGTCACCGTCAGAGGCCTAAACAGACTATTGGTTAGTATGATGATTGATTGAACTAAAGAAAGCAAGCATTAAAAGATACTGATGAAACATACCCCGATAACACCCACAGGTCTGAACTCCCATCTGGTGCTGTGGGTAGTGGGCTGTTGCATTGTGGCACTTCAATCGGATTTCAGTATTATTTTTTAGATGGGAAGCAATTCCTTTCACTTGTTGAAGTGACAGTATGTATTTGTTTATTGTGGTCCCTGACGAAATCACCTCACATATTAGTGCGGCGCAAGGCAGCCTGAATTCACGTGCATATTAAACGTGATTTAGTTAGGCCTCCTGGGACTAATTCGGGAAATTCTAGTTTATCTCTTGAAACCTGGTTTTCATTGATATCCCCAATAAGCCCACTCGTCACTTATTTAGGATCAGTTTTATTACTTCGACTACCTACCAGTTAGAATTTATTCTGGTGATTTTTTTTTTTTTTGTTAGAGTAATTTTTCTTTTATGCTCTTCATTTCAAAGTCTTTCAACATGTTTGATCTTTGAACTTCTAGTTATCGAACAACTGTTTTTTTGTGAGTAAAATAAGAATGTCCAGAAACTTTGTTCCTGTTGAGCCCCCATGAAGTATGTCCAGCCAGGAAGCTTCAGAGTGGCCTCCGATAACCTATTGGTTACCTTTTTTTCAGATACTAACTGATTCAATCAACTCCTTTCGTTTATGATTTTACAATTTTTCTTGGAACCTGTCTTTGACAAGGGTACTTTGAAGCTTTTCTGTGCCTTAGTTAATCGTGCAAAATTAAATAGAAAGAGACCTCATCGACTAAGGGGGATCGGTTAATTAAACTAATCTATACGAGACGAAACCTGTAGAGACCTCGTGAGTCACATCCTTAGGACTCCTTTTGATTTAAAAGAGATAATTATTCCAAGGTAAGTTATCCGCTTCTTATCTGGTCAATTTCACTTATCAACTTTTTTGTAACCTAGTTTTAGCCTCCTTCATGAGCGGTCGGGCAACAAAGCCGACATCAACTTCAAATCAAATCCCAAGATTTCTTGATGAGTTCAAATCGATCACATCAAACCTACCAACTGAGTCAATCTTACAGACATACCACTACGCAATTTTTGGTAATAGTATAACATCAGCCAACTTTATCAAACTAGTTTTATCTCTAGAGTCAGCAAATGATGACGAACCATTTTTAAAATTGATTGGGCTCGTTATACGTGACTGTGAATTTGTTATCCACTTAAGGTACTTTCTCATAATTGGCAAAAGACTAGATATTAAACTATTTTCGCAAATATATTGGTCTAATACAACACATCACTTGGGGGATCTCTGCAGTGACTTTATTAATTTTCTTTAGATTTTGAGTGTCAGAAATATTCGATTTTCTAAAATAACACTTTGGAGAGTTCCTTCAGAACCAAAAAAGGAATTGCTTCGCTCGTGCTGTGAATCAGTAGAGCTTTCCACTTATCATTGGAAGAATATAATGAATTGGTATTCTGATTTGAATTATGATATGGATTGGTGGTATTTGAAAGAAAATATGAAGGGTAGAATTATTGACAACGAGAGGGTTCAGTATAATGAAGATGTGTATCTCTGCAATTACACGAAACAGGTATGTGTTGAGTGTAATATTTTGGAACAGTTTTAGCCTCTCAAAAAGTTTATTTGTGGATTTGATGAAGCATTTATGAATGAAAGAATAGGAAATGTTCCCAAATTAGATGTATGAACTTTCTCGCATATATAGAGTATATAGAGACTTGTAGAAATACAGATAATTTGGTAGAGGATTCTTTAAAATAATTCTAAAAGAAAGCTTATGTCTGAAAAGATAACCCTAAAAGAAACCACACTCCTGAACATTAAATATTAACCCCGTTTACCATACGTACTGCTCTTCATTAAAAAGCTTGATATTCTTTAAAATCCCTGAATGTATGTGAAGCTTTATAGGAAACATGTAATAGCAGCATGTGCAATATATAGATCGGAGCAAAATGACCACTAAAAGTGTGGACTATATCTCATATAATTCAATCTTAGACGGATTAGGGAACCAACCTGATTGATTTGAAAGGATTGAGCTCTTAGTAGTTTTATTTTCAAACCCTGGCCATGATCTGGGAATAATATATTTATTACAATTGCTTTCAACAAACAAATTTTCCATTACAGGATTCCATTCAACTTTCTTTAACTTTTCTAAAAATTCTTCAAATTGCTTTTGATTTTCATGGTTTAGCAAGCAAATAATAAAATGTTTTAACGAATCAGGAGTTTTCATTAAGTTTAAATGCCAACGAGGATGGAATCCAATAATTTTTATTTTTTCTAAGTATTTCAATTGTGAAATTTGATCAAAATTATTTGTAGCTACGGACCCTGTTACTTCTAAATATCTTATGTTCGTTGCACTAAAGTTACTCGAAGATGAAACATGCAGGGCTACCAAAAAAGCAACAGGAACATCAGATAGCTGTATAAACCGTGAAGTACAGTCAAATATATAAAGATACTTCAACTTTGATACATTTAATTCTTCTGGACGTCTAGAGACGGTTATACAACCATATTTAAATGCAATTCTTCCTAATGAAACAGGAAGGTAATTTGATAATTCCTTAATGTCAATGGTGCAACCATGGAAAGAGAGTGAAATTAGTTTGGGGAATAATTTCTTGATATCTAGAACATTTGAAGGCCAAATATCATCGGATAAGGTGAAAGATCTAACACTTGGCAATGGGACACCTTCATAGCTGAAGGGTATTTTAAGTCTTTGATATTCTTCAGATAAGTTACCATGAAGAGTTAAGTTTTTTAACTTTGTACATAATTTAAGGGGTCTAAGATCTATTGTGTTGAATGTTGAGTTTAAGTATCCTCCTCTAAGAGCACAATTTTCAACAAGTAGGGTTAAGCAATGTAGATCCTGGAGAATCGACGACATATATTTATAAAGTTTTTGTCTGGGCTTATATCCATTGTACCTAAATCCAAGTTATAATGACTTAATTTAGATTTCATGGAACTTATTGTTGAAATAAGAGATTCTTTTGTTGAAAGAAATTTAAAGCTTTCAAGCTTTTGATAAGTTCTGATATAATGTTCAAAATCATACTTGGAGATTGAACGGTCGAATTCAATTTCTTTGATATTAATTAATTTGTTAGTAAGAGTTTCATAGTTTGATGTGTCGCTGCTGCTAACTACCAACTTAGTAATCTTAGCAAGATTAGTAACATAGCCTCAATAAATCCAACATTTGTGAAATTATCCAACAACACATCAACATTTACCTTCAAAGCTTCATCAAATTGTATGCTATTCAATTTAGGACCTTTATTACCAAAAGTCTTTAAAAGAATATCCAGCGGCTCAGTATCTGAAACAATTTCTAATGCTTTATATTCTCTTTTGCGAATAAAGGAAGTAATAATTATCCCTTTTCTGGAAATAGTTTGTACAATGAGTGATCCTATGGCATCGTCAGTGTGAGGCAACAAGAACAAAAGATAATGCAATGGCAGGAAACCATAAATTAGAAAATGTATCTCAAATGGTAGAGCAATCAAGAGTTTTATTGTAGTTTTGAACTTAAAACCTAGGTGATACTGAATTGTGTTTTTGAATGGCTTAAAAGGTAACTGTAAATTCATAATTGTAAAATAATCAAAGAATGAATGGACCAGGTGCTTTAATATAAAACTTTGCCTAAAGCAAGTTGCTCTTGTTTTCAATTATGTACAGAGTGTTCTCTAGAGAGCTTTGATACATGATATATATTATTCAACCGGTTAGCCAGTCCCCTTTAGGCAAAAATGGAATCCATTTGTTTCGCATATAGCATGAAGATTTTAAGCTTTTGCTGAAAACCCTTTTTTGGTTCTTTGTGAACAGTCTCATCATGAAGTACATCAGATGTTGTCTATTCTACTTTAATAATCTATACTCAATCTTTTGCCTTATTGTTCTCTTCTTGAGGTTGGAAAAACAACATCGTGATAGTGATGTCACTGCTATTGTTGCTCCTATTTTCTGGAGACCATCCTGAACCTTACTGCTGAAGTTCACCACCTTTTAGGCAAAGCAATTTCTACTGTGTCATTAATTCTGTGGAAGAAAATAAAAGATTTCAGAAAAAATTCAATAATGTATTTTAAATTATAAGTAAGAAGAATATATAAATTGTCAAGTAAATAACGAATGGTGAAACAAAGAGTCTCCCAAATTGTAGATCATTTTAGCAGATGGGGGTGCTGGCTTTTTCAGGCATTTAAAAGGGGGGGCAGACTCATATCATTTCTAGTTTCCACTTCATTCATATAACTTCAAAGCAAGGCACCATGATTCCAAAATACATCAAACTTACAAGAACATTGCCTGTGGTCTTGAAACAACTAGTGATTTCATTTTCTCTATCTGAGTTGGACTTTTACTTTCTGAAACGGCGTATCTACTTTTTCAAGATCATCAAGTTCATGCAATCGACTCCACTAATTCTGTTGAAGTTCCAATTTGTTGGTGAACAAGCCATAATATCAGTACCATTTTTAGAAGGTTCAAAGATACGTTTTAATTTTCCCTTATCTTATTTCGATGCAAACACACCCGAAGAAATTAACTCAAACTTTAAACTAGGGTTTGCTTCTCCGTTCGTTATTTACTTGTATATTCTTTTTATACTTACTTATAATTTAAAAAGTATTATTGTATCCGTTTCTGCAGGGTTTTATTTTATTTCTCGGAATTAATGACACGGTAGAAATTACATTGCCTAAAAGGTGGTTAACTTCACCAGTAAGGTTAAGGATGATCAAATGGCAGGTGCAGAATGGCAAATGGCAAATTCCATACACCATGATCCACCGACAGTCTTGCAAAAAGCATGAGCATGCAATTACCTAAGAAAGATCATTTGTTACTTAAATACTTACTTACAAATTTCTTTAAAACTATCTAAAAGAATCAAAGAATGTTAAGTCAAATTCCTAAAATAAACAACTTAAAAGTGAACAACAAACAATAAATATCATAATAGAGAATAAATGAAGGCAAACTCCTGGTTCTGTTGATCCAGATCTACAAGCTGTTTCACGGCTGTGAGGCGCCTAGGCCTGTTGGAAGCCTATACCTGATGCAATAAGACTAACTTCGATGTAATCACCCCCTTCAAACTATGTTTTTCGGCCAATATCTTGAAAGCTTTCTCCAATATACAATTAGTATATGAAGCATAAACAATTCAATACAAAGTAGGGATGGTTGAAATGATCATAAGAGTGACTATCCAATAAAATGTCAGCCTGGTTTCGCCAATCGTAGATCTGTATGTGGTCGACGGCGTTTTTGGGTGACCGTTTATAGCTCGCTCCCTCAAAAGAATCTAAACAGTCAAGCACCTACAGTTCCGCTACAAACACTTTTAGCAACAGGTTCAGTTTCTTACTAAGACTCCGATTCAAATTCAATCTCCTCTATCTCTGCTAAATATTCATGCAATCTCTATCGTTAGCAGTTGTAACAGGAGGGTATGGGAGGTGAAACGTGGAGGGCGGTGATGGCAGGGTGAGTAAGATCACCGGTGGCCGTATCCCTGTTGAAAAACGGGTTTGTCGGCAAACACCTAAAGGGGACTGGCTAACCGGTTGAATAATATATGTCATTTATCAACGGTCTCAAGAGAACACTCTGTACATAATTGAAAACAAGAGCAACTTGCTTTAGGCAAAGTGTTTTATTCAAGTGTCTGGTCCATTTATTCCTTGATTATTCTACAATTATGAATTTACAGTTACCTTACAAGCCATTCAAAAACACAATTCAGTATCACCTAGATGATGAGCTCAAAACCACAATAAAACTCTTGATTACTCTACCGTTTGAGATACAATTTCTAGTTTATGGTTTACTGCCATTGAATTATCTTTTGTTATTGTTGCATCACACCGATGATACCATAGAATCAGTGATTGTACAAACTATTTCTAGAAAAGGGATAATTATTGCTCACCTGAGTTGCAAACAAGATAACGCAATTGTTACCGGTACTGAGCCGCTGAATATGTTTTTAAAGTATTTTGGTATCAAGGAATACAAAGGTCCTAAATTGAATAGAATACAATTTAATAAACCATTGAAGATAAATGTTGATGTGTTATTGGATAATTTCACAAATGTTGGATTTACTGAAATAGTATTGAATGAAATGTACAACGAAGGCTATGTTACTAATATTGCTAAGATTACTAAGTTGGTAGGTAACAACTGGGATAAATCAAACTACAAAACTCTTAGTGACAAATTAATTAATATAAAAAAAATTGAATTCCACGGTTCAATGTCCAAGGATGATTTTGAACATTATATCAGAACTTATAAAAAGCTTGAAAGCTTTAAATTTCTTTCAACAGATGAATATCTTATTTCAACAATACGTTCCATGAAATCTAATTTAAATCATTATAACTTAGATTTAGGTAAAATCTTGATAAACATAGACAAAATTTATAATGATAAGCCTTTCATTCTTCCGAATCTAAGTCACCTAACCTTGAATGTGCAAAATCGTACTCTTGGAGGAGGACGCTTAGACCCATCATTCAACACAATAGATTTAAGTCCCCTTCAATTATGTACAAAGTTAAGGGAGTTGACTCTTTTGATTAACTTAGCTCAAGAACTTCAAAGACCTAAAATTCCCGTTAATTATGAAGGTGTTCCATTGTCAAGCGTTAGATCTCTCACTTTAAACAGTGATTTTTGGCCTTTAAATTTTTTAGATATCAGGAAATTATTTCCAAAACTAATTTCACTCCTTTTCACTGGTGGCGCCATTGGTATTAAGGAATTATCAAATTACCTTCCTGTTTCATTAGGAAGACTTGCATTTAAATATGGTTGTGGAACATTGTCTAGACGTCCAGAAGAATTAAATGTATCAAAGTTGAAGTATCTTCATACCTTTTACGCTGATTCAGCGTATATAAGGCTATCTGATGATAATGCTGATTCTTTGGTATCCCTGTATGTTGGTGCAAACTCATCTTTGATTAAATTTAGTGCTACTAACTTGAAATATTTAGAAATAAAAGTATTATCGATTCGAGATAATCTTGATATAACTAACGTTTCACAATTGAAATACTTAGAAAAACTAACAATTACTAGATTCCGTTATCAATGCAATTTTAAATTAATCAAAATTCCTGGTTCGTTAAAACATTTTTCTATTTCTTTGATTAGATATGAAAATAAAAAGCTATTTGAAGAGCTGTTGGAAAAGTTAAAGAAAGTTGAATGGAATCCAGTAATGGAAAATTTGTATATTGATATTGGGCTTGATGGTGGAATCATTATTCCCAAATCATGGCCAGGGATTGAAAATAAAACTTCTAGGAATTCAATCCCTTCACATCAATTAAAGTGTCACCCTCTTCAGACTGAGATTGAATTTTATGAGATATAGTCTAAGCTTTTTCAAGAAGAAAAGTACGTAAGTTTAGGAGTTTGCTCACAGATTTAGGAGCTTTCCCATCGAAATAGGAGTTTGCCCAGAGATTGGGTAATTGCATGCTCAAGCTTTTTTGGGTAATTGGGTAATTGCATGCTCATGCTTTTTTCAAGACTGGTTGTGGATCATGGATCATGGTTCATGGTTCATGGTGTATGGAATTTGCCATTTGCCATTCGCCATTTGCCATCTAGT